>JAOXXN010000364.1:44479253-44494316 GCA_026770055.1 Myrmophylax atrothorax
CACATTAAATCTACATTTGCTACAGCTACTGTGTTCCTAAAATCTACAAAATGTGGAAAATCAGAAATCAAAAACCCCTTTGGCATCATGGGAAGATCTCCAGTTTTCCAACTATACCCACTGACAAGATGGAGTTTATATTTCTGATCCTGCTGAACATACTGAAACACTACTGGTCTTAGTAAAGTGCAAAAGAAGTGTTTTTTCACAGAGGATGGCACATCTGTCTCTAAATTAAATTTTCTGCCTCTCCAGCTCTCCCTTATACAGGAACAGCTGCTCATGAACTCTCTTACCAGACCAGAGCAGCAGAGGATTGAATCAGAATGAAGTGGTGCAGTTTGTATTGTGATACTAAGCTTTGCAATCTGTTCCATTGAGAAAGGGTACTAGGCCCAGAATGTGTGAGAATGAATTCCACTGGAAAAACTGAAAAATTAGGACACAGTTGTCTAGTATGAACAGTTCAATTGTCCTTTCTCAATTAGTAACAGAAAATGCTATCAACTCTTAATCCACAATCCAAATAAAGGTGTTCTTACTCACCTACTAACTAACTTGAAGGGCAGATTTAGTAAGCAGTGCAAATACTAGATAACAGAAATGGTATGTGCCCAGATCTGAAAAATGCACTCTCAGTTAGATGCTGCAATTAAAAACTGTCATTGGGTGTCATTCCTCTCTGCTATCACGTATGAAACTCACTGTTACAGTTTAAACACCAAAAAATTAATTACACAGCCTAAAGAGACAGACTATCTAAAATTATAAAACCAGTAGGAATCAGAATCACTTATAATTCCAAAAATGGGTAGCATATATTTACAGTGGTAAAACACAAAATATAACTTGGAAAAAAATCAAAAAAACTGAGTAAAAACCAAAACTCTTGCTTCTTTATCAGTTAACAGAATGATTTTGCTAACATACATCAAAGCAACTTCTGAACACGAGTAGAAGTAATCAAAGCCTCTTGATTCTTTATTACAGGAAAATGGTTTATTGATTCTAACCAGATGTTACACATCAGCCCATTAACCAGACAATGATTTAATGGCTTTACTCAGCAGTAATTACAAAACAGAGACTGAAAAACTGCACTTAACTCAGGTAGGTCCTTCCTTTAATTCATTTCAGATGCCATTAAAGCTGCTCAACTTTTTGGAAAACTGCTGGTTTATAAATTGGTATATTGTTCACAATTATTGCTAATTGCTATAAGCAGTGATTGCAATATCTCTGAAACACATCTGTTGCTGACACTATTTAAATGTGACAATTTCATGACTAGCAAGTGTACATGTTACTGGCGTACCATTACTGTTAAGTGACAGATAAAATGTTCTACTCTTATACTTGGAAATGCAACAGGCACTTTATCTCATATAAAGGTAGATCTGTATTTTCTCTCATAATGGGTCCGTTTATGTGTCCGAAGAAATCTAAAGTACCATTTAATCCTGAGACAGTCTCAATTGGATCAGGGGATTACTCATGTAATGAAGTACAATACAAGCACTCATTATCAGGCACTCATGAGCTAGAATAGCTGAAAGCCTGTGGCCAAACACAGGGCGCATGATAATGTCTCTGACACAAACCTGTTTGTGAGGGTGGGTTTGTCTTTACACCCCAGACCATCTGGAATCAGGGAAGACAATAAATATCTCACTTCCAGTGACAAACATGTTTCAACTGCCCATGCTATAATATGTATGTGACAGATAGGTCCATACTTGACAGACACTGGCAGTGATAATAGTACATTTTCTCCATGCTGACTTCAAGGGATAACCCATCAAAGAGAGATATTTTCAGTCTCTAGGAGTGATGATGTAACCCCTGCTTGTGCCATGCCTATTGTAGCAGATAAATGTACAGCCTCGCAGGCTACAGCAGCAGGTGGGGGATGCACTGTGCTGTGGAGATAAGAGCTGGAGAAAGAGAAAAAATTCCAGTTAAAAAACAGTACTTACAAACCATTCACTACTCAAGCATGGACCTGACAGATAACTTGTATCTCCGATATTAATGGGATATATGTCAGTTTCTAAGTTTTTCGAAGATCCATGGTGCTGGTATAAATTCTGAATATTACAGCCAGCTTGAGATGGGCAGGAAGCATTTCCATAGGTTTACCTGATGGCTACCTGACCAGTGTTAAACTTGCCATCAACAGCACTCATGCCCAGCGCAGATCATCAGAAATCTAAAGTTCTGACACTGTCCTTATGCATATGAATGGGCATTACATATAAAAGAAAGCAAAGAACTGAGAGAAATGGAGCAAGGTGTGTGAGTGAGGAGCCACTTTAATAGCAGCAACTATGGGACAACACATTTTTTAAAATAATAAAAAAAGCCAAAAAAAACTAAGGAAATCAGAGTCAGACTTCACTTAGTGAATCCAGTCTCAGATTTTCTTCACTGAGGAACAGTTGAAACTGCTGTCAGCAGCCATGCTGGTGGGAATTCACAATCTGAGCCATTGCAGTAACATAATCCCTGAGGCCACAGACATGTGGCAAGCTGGTGAGCACTTGAATACAGTGGCTCTTTGTGACAGAAGCTTATAGGGACCTCAAGAAATAATCTGAGACCATTCACCTAACACCATGGCAGGATCAGCTGTAGCTGTGTCATTACTGACAAGGTTGTTTAACTTGCCCTTGCAGACCACCCAGAAGCTGCATTCACAGGGTTCTCATGCCTCCCTCTCGTACAGCTCAGAAGCACATGGGTGCTCTGCCAATGTGTGGTACATGTATCCCAGGCACTATGAACAGGAGGAAGTTGGCTTTTCTCTAATGGCATTTTGTATATTTGTACATCATGCTTCTTGGCAGTATTCTCTGCCAGGCTAAGCAACTTGCCAGTAGATTGCCCTGCTTGAAGATGGATCAGATAGATCTCAGGTCTCTCTCATCACATTCCTCCACCTCTTTCTCCTACTAGGCCACATCTGTCTTGGAGTACAGTGCCTGAAACATGACCATGATTTTACAACTCAACAGGGCAGAAGGCTGACTTCAAATGTTTGAGTTTTTTTCAAATCATATTTTTACTCAGAAAAGCATTAAACTGATGGTTAATTACAACTAAAAGACAATTTGTTATTTATAAATATTACAGATACTTCTTGTAAGCACTCTGAAGGGTCTTATCACAATAGACATCTGAGTTTTCCCTTCTGTGCCTACTACTGAGATGGAGCAGTTTTAGTTTCTCTCAAGGGTTTTGTATGATGTTCCCTAGAACAGGCAAGTGAATTCAAGAATTTCTCTGTACATGAGATCAAGGGCCTAAAAGATACTTGTTGAATTATTAAATCCTTGTCCCCCCAAATACACCACACTACAGCCTGACCCCTGTCAAACGGACCCAATATACCAGCTTGCTAAGGATTTCATCTGCTCTCACTCCTTTTAAAAGATGACTGAAATGGGCCTATCTTCTCTACACTCATTCACAAATAGCCCATACTCATACATGACTCCTCCCATACTGCTTGTGTTCTTAAATTGCTATCCTATCACTACAAAACTAATTGATTTGATATAGTTTTTAAAGGTACTAATATCCCTCTGTCACATTTTCACCAGAGGAACTGAAATAACTGACAGCCCAGGGAAGCCCTTCCTCCTGCAATAGTAAGGCCACTGCCAGAGGGCTAGTTTAGAAACCAAGACAACTATAGCCCCTTCTTGCTCAAATATCAAATCTAACTCTGACATTGTTTTCAAAACCCCAGAAACAATCAAGACTGCAAGCTCAAGTTTACCACTGCATGCTACTGGCAAGTGAAGCCTGAGAACCCTTTCCTTAATACTTAAAGAAAAAAAAAAGGACTTCATGGAACCTTCTATTTGGAACTTTCATTGCACAAACTGATTTGAAATTTAGACAACTACAAAGAATGGGAGTAATCCTACTTTCTTCAGCACTGTATATGACTAACTTCTTCTGTTTCTGAATGCAAAATAAGCAGCTTAACCAATCAATGCTGTACTTCACAGCCTCCAAGCTGGAGGCTCCTGACCTCTCAGGGATCGTAAGTCAGAGGACTATTCTTAGAGATAAGTATATTAAAATGACAACAAAAATTTATTTTTTAGTGAAGAGATTTTACATGTACATAGACATCAACAATTACATATTTGTTTTACTTGGAAAGAAAGACAGTTACAAGGTTATCGACCCTGCTTGAAGGATCATGAAACATAAATAAATTTCTTAAAAATTTCTAGCATGTTTTTATCATGGCATTCAGCTACAGAACAACCACTACTGAAAAACTATCCTTTTATACTTTTTGAATAAAGCTGGGAAGACTAAAAATTGGCTTTGTACATAAGAAAAGTACATAAATATTCCAACAGCACATAAACTCCATTTATTTAGTTCCCATTAAATCACAACAATTCTGAACTACAGTCCTGGTGCTACTCACTGCCTTGAATCCTTCCTTTATTAAGACAAGCCTCATGCTTTTCAGATGTTTGGCCAGAGATTGCAGAGATAGAGACGACATCAGTTCAAGGAATGGAAAGCATTAATAGTCACCGAAAGTACTCTTGATAATACCCACCTGAGACGGCTAAACTAAATTATCTGAAAAGAAAACCATGTAAGCCTTGTGGTGGATGACTACAGAACTGGAGTTAATAACAACACATACCGTGCAGCTAAGAATGACAGGAACAGGATGAGGCAGACAGCAGCCACTGACCCTAATCCAACAGCAGTCATGTATTGCAGAGTGGGTGGTAAATCTGAAAGAAATATCAAACAATTCAAACAAATAAACTAAATACTATAGCTTCAGACTGGTGACTGAACAACTAAGTCTGCTCATAGCTGAACAGTAACAAAATTCAGAGGCTCGACTTACTGCTCAGTCAAGCAGTAATGAAGCTGACTGTCTAGCTGTTATCATAGGGTTGAAGAAGAAAGATTAAATGGTGTATTTCTCAAAAATTATTATCCTTCTCTGTTCCTCAGTTGTCTGTCTTTTTCTTTTTTTTTTTTTTTTTTTTTTAATTCAGAGGAGCAATGTCAACATTTTCCCCACTCATCAAATGCCAAGGTGATCTCTAGTGGCAGAAAATCCTAGTGCCTTATTAAATGGCTTAGGGCATCTCCATCAAAATTTTTATGAACTGGGCATGATTTCTCTTCCCCATTGGTCTAATTGTTTTTGCTTTGTTGGGTTTTTTTTTGGTCAAGTGACAGAATAGAGAGAAATACGGCAATGACAGCCTTGGACAAGTCCATTATACCAGAAAGTACACAGAGACAGAAAGCTTACAGTGATTTGCTGTCAAAAACAGAATTACTAAGAACTACTGTAGAAAGTAACTTGATAAAATGGAAACTCAAGTCATCTCTGTTTCATTTTCAGCATTAATCAAAGGTTACCTGTTTCTTACTGGATTTACCATAGACATCTAGGATACTCAATCTCATCCCTACTAGATTCCACAACTCTACGTGCTGCTAAATCTTTCAAGTATGACTATTCAATGTTTTAGCAAGAGATTGAACTCACACAAAAATGGCACTTCCTTGGTGAAATTACTGTATATGCCCATGCTGAGAATCCAAGAGCTCAACATGAGGAAAGCAAATTCTATTACTTAAATGGAACTCTTTGGGGCTCATCTGAATAGACAGGAACAAAACTCGATGGGCATTCACCACTCTCAGCTTTCAGTGAGAAACACTCTCAACAATTGATGTGAAGCACAAAAATGATCCAGAATCCTTAGGAGAATCTGACCAGTTTACTATCCTTGCCTAACATTGCTCAGTGAAGCAAGGTTTGTATCTCTGCAGCACCTCTCACCTGTAGACTTACCATGAGTCTGTCAAAATAAAGGATTTCACACAGGGACAAGGAAAATCAGTTCAACTTACGAGCATGTTCATTTTTAGTAAAAGATATACCTGTCCTTATGACACTGTAACACCAGTTTCCATAAGCAAGATAGGCATCTCTAGAGAAGATGTCAGCCCTCCACAAAAATGACGAGACACATTGTAGAGTGTATTTAATGAAAAACCCTCCAACTTCATTTTAATTATTTGTGACAGAAGAAAGTGCACTTTTAACACAGCTTTGTACCACTCCTTATGACAATGATCTGTCACACAATGTGTAGCTTTGTCTACCTAGATGGCATCTGAACAGGCCTGTGTGGTTTAGATTTAATTTACATATTTTCCCTCCACACAAGCTGAATCAAGAAACACTTCTCAAAGGATTCAGCAAGCCAAAAGTAAACTTAACCTCTCCAGCTGCAGAAGTACACTAGGCAAAGGACACTGTTGGCTAGAATTACATTCATTATAAAGGGAAATTGATTTACAGCAGAAAGCCAAAGGCCTAACCTGTCCTACTCCCATCTTCCAATGTCTATTCTTTTAATCCCAAACCCAAAATCCACCTATTTGTAAGGCAGCCTCTGATAATGCTCTATGAGCTGATAAATAATAAATTCTTAAGAGGAAATTTTTCTGTCTTTCCGGAGTTATTATACAGCTCTGCCTATACAGTCCTAGCAACGGAATCCTCAAACCTACAGAGTCCTTGATCTTAGCAGGATCTTCACAACCAAAAACTGCCCACATTATATTCCAAGTGTGGCAGTACATTAACTAGGTCACAGGAGTAATTAAATAAAGAAAATGTAGAAATAAACACACAGTTGTCACCAGAAAAACAGTAATAGCAATAACCAGATGTGGGGTTTGTGACCAGTGGAGGAAATGCACTTCAAGCACTCCATGCACCACACAATTTGTTATCAATCCAAAGCACTGTCTCACTCACCAGTGTTACTGCATTTCCTAACTCAAATTCACTAGACTTTCAACTCAAAAGCAGAATTTAGAATTTGTCAGAGACTCCAGTCATGCTGGTTTCTTTGTTGGGAGAGTCAAACATTTGCCTTTTGATGAAACGTGAGATGGGGGGAAAGTACTTTCATCCATTGTGTAAAGGAGGGAAACTTCATCTCTAGTGGATTCTAAACTCCTCCAAAGTAAACTGGAAACATTTCATAGTAAGAAAGTTAATCACAATAAAACCATGCTAAGAAATTGACTTTCTTTTTAAAGTTATGCCACTATATATTTAAGAAACTACCCTTAAAAGCACAAAAATTAGCCATATTTTTCATTCATTTTCATTGCATGGTATCTTTTTTTTAAGATCATGAAGTTATTTAATTCTCCAAGGACCACATGAACATTCCAAAATAAATAATGTGGTTTCCAAACATTAGAAAATGTTGTGGAGTTTTTGGCTGGTCAGTTAGTTTTGCTTTGGGGTTTTTGTGGGGTTTGTTTGTTTCAGTTTTCTTGTAGGTGTTTTTGTTTTGTTTGGTTTTTGTTGTTATTTGTGGGGGCTTTTTAATCTTTAAGTCAATGTAGAGCTAACTTAAAATAGGCTTCTAAAATTCACATTTTCTGTGCTTCAAATCCTGTGTGCACAAAAATTGCTGTAAAGATTTGGATGAGATGTACAGAAACAACAACACTGAAAACCAGCGAGAAACAAGAGAATCCATTTTAGAATGGATTGAGGAATCCATTATAATGGAATACTGAACAGAAGGCAAATTTTCTGTCTCTAACCTTTTCAATCTCAAAGTCAACAGATCATTAATGGCAAATGAAGAAACAGTCATAACGACTATGAATTTATGCTGCCAATCAAAGACATGAAAACTTCTACTTTCTTTATGAAGGAAAAATTGACTTACTTTTAATTTGTGCCCAAACTGCACAGGACTGCGTTCTTACCTGAAAGTGAAAACATAAAAATCACTGTTTGTCAAGAGAGAGAATTTGTCTTATTACTAACACCCCCGAAGAGATCAGCCATTCACAATATACAGTATTCAACTAATATCGGGAACAGAGTTTGTTATTCTCCTGGTAGCAACCTCCAGCTTGCTTGAAAAGATTATAAATTATAAAGATCAGATAAAATTATTATAAAGATATTAGAGAGAGAGCTTTGATGAAACGCTGGCACAAATCTTTTAGCTCATTACTCTTCCTTTCTTCCTGCCACCTAGGCACATTAGTAACATGGACGGATCTTTGAAATTTCTTCAGTAAGGATTCAGAATTTATGGAATGCTAAGATAAGGGTGAACATACAGTATTAACTCTATCTCCATGCAGAACATATATGTTAAAATACAGAAACTAATGACATGTTTTCCAAATACTGCATAGTGTTTTATTCAGTTATGACAACTTGTTTCGCAATTTCTAACTATTTTTATAGAATACTTACAGTAGTTCATGTTCACAGCAGTTGAATAAATGTTTATCAGGGCTCTGCTTTTGCAGACTTGCTAAACAATTTGGGGTTTTTTACAGTAAGCTTTGGTCCATGTAGAGCTTTTTCCTCCAGCACTTCACAATCATAAATGCACAAGAGGTTCTGTTCTATTGTGTATTGTCTATTGTGTAAGTACTGTGAAGTCTATCTTTGTAGTGCTTCTACATACACTGTTCTCCTAAATGACTATCACAGACCTTCCCACAATACATAGACAACACATATATTTTTCATGTTGTAGCAAATTCTGTATTATGCTGCTCTGAATAGCAGTATGTTTCTATGAAAGAGAAGGTTACGTTTTGAAGCAGTTGCATAAAAGGATGAAGGCACATTTGTATGCTTAATCTCATATGTCTGCATGTTGAACTGTGGAATCTCAGTGATTCTTAAACCTATCACTTACAAGGAATTTTCAGCTCAATTAAAAAGACAAAAGACTGACAAAGAAAGTCCTTTTAGAAGAGGAGGGATAAAGAATAAGGAGAGGGTTTAAAAACTCAACCGAATGCCAGATTCCTGGAGGCACTGCCACGAGTGCCATCATTTTGACATAACTACTTTCATGACACACTCTCCTATGCAGAGAATCAGTCACCTCCTGCCTACCAGGCAACTTACAGAGGTTCCATGCATCGCAGCGGAAAAGTTCACATTTCTGCACTTTATACTAAGTCAAATTATAAATGACTTCCTCTGATCAATAAGCACCTTTCCAGAAAGGTATCAACGAAATTACTCCTCTAAATACTTGAGTACCCATGGAACTCCAAGTCTGCATTACAACCTGGACGAACACAGGTAGCTAAACTTATGACAGAAACCCCTTCCACAGCTGCAGGCTTAAAAGAGTTCTGGAGGAAAAACATTTTATCATGCACATACACTTTCCTCAGATAATTCGTAACAGGCTAATTTTAACAGCTTTTTCTCATGGTAGGGGTTGTTTTGATTCCAATTAAAACAAAACAAAAACTCACAAACAAACATATAAAACCAAAACAAACACTCAAACATAGCTTTTTTTCCTGAAAAGCCTGTGTTACCTTCATCTTTCACAGTTCTGCTCTTAATTCTGTAAGATGCACAAGATCCAAAAAAAGCTGATGCTAACACTAAACAAAACCTATGCTAAAGAAACTAATCACAGATAACTTTAAATTGCAAACATCTTTTTTAGGTTTTGCCTTTACTATGAGTCTTGGCTTTCTGCACATCATGGAATTCATAAAGTAATCACAGAACATTAGAATAGGGACGAGGATGCATTTGAGCCATTTAATTAAAGCATCCCGAGTGGAGAAGGACCTTTTCGCAGGTGGACAATTTGTTCCACTTAAGTAAGGTTAACTTCCTAACTGCTTCCCTTGTGCATCCCCAAGGATCTCCTTAGATCATCTGACCAGCCTTTTAACACCTCTGGATATCCTGGCTGAAATGCATAAATGAAATATGTGGTTTAAATACTCCACCTTGAAAAATAAACAGAAAGTGAAAACCTCAGAGGAGACACCTTTCTCCAAATCTGAATAATGGAAGAATGAACATGATAATATGTCAGGTATATCAAGGAATAATGGCAATATAAGCTACAATCAAGCCATGATTTTGCAGCATTATGATACCAATTGTACCATTCTCAGTATGAAGGGATCTGGAGACAGAGGGGATGCCAGAACATAGAAGTCAATAATGAGAACATTATTTAGCAGTCTATGACATATATTTCTAATTTGTCTGTATTCAAATGGAAATGTAACAAACAAAAGACACTACAGAAATGCTGATTTAAAGGCATTAATAATTGAGGGTCAATCAAATTTTAAAAGGAAGACTTTTAAGTATTAACACTTGAACCCAAATTCAGTTACTTAAGTAATCAGATTTTCAGAAATTCTCAAAACCCAACAACCCTCAATTCATAATTCTGGGGGGTTTTTTTAACCTTTTAATACCAACAATTGCACAGATTGCAAGGGCATGAGAATAGAAGATAAATCAGTACTTTTGAAGCACTGGTCTAAGTTCTGTTTCAAAGAAGCAGAGCTGGGAATTAAGGATGTTTGGTATTTGCTAAGCTAATAATGATTTGTAAGTGTTATATGTAGCTTTCTGTACTCCATCAACTAACAAAAGCCATATTGTATACTAAATGTAGACTAAAGAATTAGTGGATTCTAACTGGAAGGAAGCAAAAGTTTCTTTGACATATTACAGTAATAATAAACCATTAAATCAGTGGCCTAGAAAATATGTCTGCAAATGTCAGCAATGAAAGATCAGGAAATAATCTATAAGAGAGAAAGAATAATGTAATTTAGAAGTTGCTTATTAAACAAGCTGGCAGAGATGGATAAGTAATCTGCTCTGTTCCATGCAAGAAAAGCCTCCACATAAGTAACAAAAGGAAAAATATCACAGTGTCAGAAAAGAGCGAAGAGAAAGAGCTAGGGGAACCAATGTATAAAACCTAAGGATAAATCAGCTAAATTGAAGAATGTATTTGGTGGTGTTTATAGAGGCCAAACTTTTATATATTTGACTGATTAAAAATCTTGCTCCATAGAGTAAATTTTTCTGAACAAAGGAATTGGCCAAATTCCAGGATATTTTGGGCAAGCTTAACATTATTTATGAACTGAAATGCCTTCTGTTCTCGTTTCCCTACTTTTTCCCTCACACAATCAATTTAAAATTTATGACAAACCAACTTGTACCATGATCAGAAAACACTTCATCCGTACTATACAAAATTCTCAGTCTATTTTTAAAGTAGATGCTATGCAAAACATGTGTTGCACAGGTCAGGAGATACCAGAAACATCTTATTCCATGCACTTGTTTTATTTCACTCTTGACTGAGGTAGCTACATTTCTTAACAGAAGCTGTTTTAATTTACTGAGATTTGGGTGTAGCCTTCCAAAACTTTAGAGAATTATTTATGACTCACAGATCAGTTTCTGTATGCCTCCTTGTTTTGTGCTGTATGCACAAAGCCCCAAAAACTCTACTTTAACTTTTTTCAGGTGGCAAGGGGAGCCACTGTTTAGGTGAGTCTTTTTCTTTATTAGGGGTTGCTTAGTCCAGTTTTTATATTTGACATTCAGGAACTGAATGGCACATACCACTTGCTGCATATGAGAACTTCCTGCTGTTGGGACTTAGAAAAAAACCCTGAGATAGATATAGTTGGAAAACTAGATGAGATGTACATTCTAGAAAGTTTTTGTTTCTAATGAAAAATGCATATTTACTTTAAAATTATAAAGAAATTAATACTAGTAATATACTTTTTTTCCATGAGGGTTTCCCAGTGGAGCTGGAGTTGATATTCATTGCCTCGTGGAAGGCAAAACATGTGATACAATGTATTTTTCCATGTCATTTGCAGAATTGGAATATGTTTTATTAAACATTCAATTTAAAATTAAAATGGATGAAGGAGTAATTATCCAGTTCTCATACTAATCTGTTTCATTAAATTTGGCCCCAATAAAGACACCCTCAGTTACTGAGGGCAGTGACAGCCCTTCATTTTTTATAATTTTCCACTGTTTGTCTTTTGGCATCCACAGTTGCTTCACCATTACAATGACATAAATATCTGTAAGGAATTACAAGAGATATTTAAAGAGCTTCAGATTTAATCTAATTCCGTCAGCTAATAGATCCTTGGAGCATCATAAAAAATATAACATACTAAAATTTTCCTCATTTTCCCCAGCAACATTTCATTCAATAGGTGTAAAGAAGAGGGTTTAAAACATCCATTACCTTATTCCACTCACTTATTATTCTCAAAAAAACACAATACTCTTCTCCCAGCTTTAAAGGAGCATTATAAAACTTCCCGTAGTAATGTCTGTCTCCAAGAGCAATTGACGTGTTATCAGCAACATCCTTCGCCCGAAATTCGGCTGCCACATATCCTTTAACATCAGTGGTGTTACTAAAGAAAGTTGCAGCAGCAAAGGAGTCACAAATAAAAGTGCTTTGCAAACCCAGAGGAAGCACAATCACTTGATAAAAACTAGAGTGAAACAAAAAAAGGTAAACATTAGCCCTTACTTCAGCAAACTTCATACATTCATTAATTCATATTGTCTTCTCTATTTGTAAACTCATAACTGTTTCTTATTATCAATGTCCAGTATGAACATTTCTTATACTAAAATATTTCACTGTGTGCGTGTGTTCCACTGCATTTCAAACCAAAAACACTGCATGCACAGCTTAGAGCTGGATCTCCTCATCACATGCACATTAATGTTACATGTTTTTTTTTATTCAGAAGAATATAAAATTGAGATACTTCAGGCTACCTCCTCCTCTCATCAAAGTTCACCTATGAAGTAATACAACATTTGACTCTAAAAATTATTTGTAAGTTCCCAGAACCAAGACATTTTCTATTGTAAGAGAGGACAGTATGATTTGTAAAAAGATAAATGCAATCTGTCTTCAGACCTCTCAAAACAATGTTTAGTCTATGATATGAAACCATAGAAGGACTATTTATTACACTAGTCATTTCCTGAAACATTATTAGCTTTCAAATATCTTCTACTTCATTGTAGTATTGAGTTGTTATTACTTTTTCCTTCTATCACCAACAGCTCTTAGTAAGGGGTAAATCCATTTTCTCCAGAAATATATTTTGGTATTAATAAACTAATATAAAAACACTATTTCAGAATATGCATAAAGGAGGATGTTATTCACTATTGCCTTTGTCTCTTGGGAGAAAAGGTTTCTGGCTGCATGAGTTTGTTGTAAGTCACATGAGTAGAAGTGGGTTCGGATCCATCAATAAAGACCTACTGTAACCTCACTATGGATAAATGGAAAAGAAAAACAAAACAAAACCACAAAGCCAACCATGGAAACTCACAATTATCAGAACCAGCACTTCGTTCCAGAAAACAAGGAAGAGTCTGAAGCCAAATATTACTCTGTTAAGGGAGGCGAAACTGTGAGTTACAGCATAAATTTTCTCTCATTGCTAAAAAAATATAATCCAGCCCTCATAAACAGTTCCAATCTGTAAGTAACACAAATCTGCAGAATGTTTTCTGGAAGGGTGAGGAGAATGCAGACAAACCTGATAGGTCCATTTTGATCTTCTGCTTTCCGGAGTCTGAGCAAAGGTGCAGAACCTTTTACTGCAACAAATTCTACATCTGGGAAAGGGGGATCTAAAATGTAAACAAATACCAGTACTTCAGAGAGGTTTTAGAAATATTTTGGGCATCAGGGTTCTTAGCTGGGTTTTTTTCCCCAAAATTTCCTTGTTCACTGAGTCTTAAACCCCTGACAGCTAAAGCCTGCAGGCAACTGAGAACTGGTCAAGTAAAACACAGAGCAGATACAAGCATGATGGCCTGGCAGTCCCAAGTCAAAACCCTGTACTGAAGTACATCTGCTGACTGGGAAAAAGAGAGACACCCAAAAATACTGGTAGACTACAGAGAAATGAGACAGGAAAGTTTTGTTTGAAGAAGCAGTATTATCTATTAAACTAACTGAAATGGTCAAGGAGAAGAAAAATATGAAACTGGGCACAGAGCCCGCTGCAAGAAAAAAAATGATACAAAAAAGGGAGAATTCAGTAGCACCAAAAGTACTTGCAAGAAGGCAACTTCCTTAGTTACTGCTCATAGTCAGCTAGCAATATCCAGGCCTTTAAATTGGATTTCAATACAGGTACAGAGCTCTCATCTGGTTTAGTGGGAATTTGAATCAAGGCCAACACCAAACAAATACTTCTGCCTTTAATTTCAATGGCAATGATGACAGCTGCACATTGATACAGAAATTACCACCACCAGCCCAAAAGCAAAGGTAAAACTAGCTTCAGTGTGCACAACCAAGGGGCCAGAGTGTGAAGCACAGATACTATCTAGCCCAGAAGTCTGAAAGAGCTTGCATAAATATTTACAGACATGGCTAGGCTTTGTGAACACCAGTCTATCAGGCTGCTGATGTGATATCTGACTAAAGAGTAACAAATGCAGTGCTTACACATAGAAAACCAAGATCTCAGAGCTAGAAAGAATAATCAATATCATGAAGAGAAACAAAAGAAAACCGATTCAGAGCTGCCAAAGTTACATTAAGCAAAATCTTGCTGAGAAGCATGGATTTTTCAAACAGCTGGACTACAGATAGGTGCAGGTATGTCTGAAGCTTAGACAAGCATTGGTTTTACAGGAGAAAATGAGGCTTGTTAGAAAAGCTGCCAAGAGTAAATAATTGCTATATAGGGAGCTAGAAAAATAAATCATGTTGAAAGCAGAAGTACTGGGGTGCAGTAAGGTTATTAGTGAAGTTCTTTCCAGACTAAAAGGGAATACTAAGTCTGGCATTTTGTTAACAATCACTCATGCAAAATCCCAGTGTCTGCAGATGAACTTTGCGGCTCAATGTTAGCAACTGAGAGACATTACACAAGAAGAATTGCATCACCTTTACAACCACTGTTTTGCAAAATAGGATTAAATACACCAGTATAAAGTATAAGGTGATACACTTGGGACTATTAACAACAATTTATGCTAAATATTCTAACTTCCTTTGAGTAGCAGGAACGGCATATTAGTACATCTCAGAGTGAGTGTTAGTCATCAAAATAACAACAGAAAGAAAGAAAGGAAAGAAAGGAAAGGAAGAAAGGAAAGAAAGGAAAGGAAGAAAGGAAAGAAAGGAA
>JAOXXN010000364.1:44512165-44541805 GCA_026770055.1 Myrmophylax atrothorax
AGCTGCCTGGTTTTGTGCAGCTCCAGCAAGTTCTCTTTGATGCTGCTTTTGGCTGAGGAACTCGATGAACAGACTGATCAGATACAGAAATTAAATAGAGCAAACAACATCTCAAAAAGAGCTTCTGGTCAGACTTCTTTCATGCATACTTGCTTTCAGTTTAACTAGGACTGCCAAATTGAAGCAGGTTTTCACCTTCAGCCTGAAACTTTACACAGAGAAAACCTAAAAAGAAACAACAAAGCTATAGGCAGAGATGATCATTCAGGAAGAAGCAGACAGATAGCTAAGGATTTAGTACTTCCTTTGGTTTAAAAATATTAACGAGAGAAAATCAGGAACATAGTAATGCATGTGTTGAACCAGACTGACAAAAAGATAAAAAATTCTATTGTGAGCATCCATACAAAGATGGGTCAATCAAGGGTGTCAGATGAGACCAAAATAGATGGGCTGCAATTAGAAATGCACGTGATCTACTCCCAAGCTGAAAGAGGCTCCCAAGATTGGCACTTGCCATCACAAACTGGGTAACTAATAACTGACTTTCAAACAAACAAACAAGCAAACAAAGAAACAAACACCTAAACAGCCCTGCCAAAAGCTATACTTTTGTTTCCTTTCACTGTCACTGAGTTGTAACACTTTGATTTGACAAATAGCACCTTCCATACCACAGACTCCACCTGTGTTTTCTCAGGCAATTAAAGAAACTATCAGATTACCAGATGTCTGGATATAATATATCACATCAGGCATTTACAAGATCTCAGGACAATCAGACCCTTTTCACTGATGACTACAATTATCCTAATGGTTTGACAGTGTTCTTACTCCTATAGAACAGCAGGTTTTGAATCAATGCCCATAAATGCAACACCTTTTCTACTAAGTTCACAACGGTTGACCTGAATTACTTACACATGACTGAGAAATAGAGCAGTACATTGCAAGTATAGATTCAGGAACACAGAACTCGAATAGACAGCCAAGGCACAAATAACCTGTTTTCTGGTGTTTTTACAACCATTAAAAGTTATAAAAATACCTTATCTGTGGAATCTGTTCAAAAAGAAAAATGAGTGGCAAGGCTTTATTTTCACTTTATTAAAAAAAAGTGTAATTGTAAGTCTTATGTTACCATATGTTCTATTCTAACCCCACACTCAGAACAACCTCTCTTTGTGAGAGAAATATTACTAACAAAAAAATTCAAGTTGACAATTTCTGCTCAGAAATTCACTATGAGAAAAGCAAGCTTCTTGTTTCTGACTATCCTGTATTCTACCACTGCATGCTATAGTGCTTTATAGCCAAAGCCCTTTCCTGAAACAAACTGAAATACCATTCCCACAGGGGAATCTCAGTTTGCTCTAAAAAAAATTTCCTACATTTACCATAAAATCTCACCAGAGCTCAGCACAATGTGGCCTGGAGTAACAGCACACCATTTTTGCAAAGAAATAAATGAAAATAAACATCTCAAAGGCAGATGCCAAGAGGATGGTGCCAGACTCTTTTTGGTGGTGCCCAGTGACAGGGCGACGAGTAACGACCATATAATAAAACACAAGAAGTTCCACGTCAACATGAGAAAGAACTTTATACTGATGGTGGCAGAGCACTGGAACAGGCTGCCCTTGGAGGCTGAGGAATCTCCCTCTCTGGAGACATTCCAAACCCAACTGGACATGTTTGTGTGTAACCTGCTCCAGGTGACCTGCCTTGGCAGGGGGCTGGACTGGGTCATCTCCAGAGGTCCCTTCCAACTCCGATGATTCTGTGATTCTGTGAAACCAAGCACTCCTACTCCACAGGGAAGGAACTTCTGCAAGGACAAGCTATACAGGATGTCCAGACTCACATGTTCAGCGTACTAGACAGCAGGTATTTTATTGCTGGTGTGTTCTCTGCATGTCACTCTACTGATTTTATGTATACAAATCAAGGGCTGGTAAAGAAAGACCGTAATCCAGCTGCCTATTGCCACACTTCACTGATGGCTTCATTCAATCACCATCACTGGTAAAACTAATTTTGGAAGGCAATTTTTTAATATTTAAACTAGATACTAATAATTGTACTTGTAAACACACACACACATTTACCATATATCCAAACAGACAATGTAAATAAAGGGCATTCCACAGCCATCATTTTGTAAGAATTTTGTAAGAAATTAAGAAATTCTTTGTCAAAGAGAGTTTCCTGAGGATGTTTTATTAAGTGCCTTATTTCTAATGCATTTTTTTGGGCAATAGGAAAAGACAAGTGGTTTTTCATCCTCTATTGTAAGTTATTTGGGAATGGTACATAACTTTCTCTCATTTTAATGGGAATCACTGATTAATTAGACATACCCTTAAGATCATGTATATCTCAAAGGCATCATTACTGAAACAGAAAATCTATTTCATTTTAAAGGAATTTGTTACATCTGCTACCTCTAGTAAATGTGAAAAATGTAGAAGTCAAGAAGATGCAAGACCTTTGTACTAATTTCCTCTTCATGCTTAGTTTTTTAAAGGAGGCTGGACTAGTTAGGCTATTTTTGTAAGTGTTTTTTTTCCATTCTACTTGACCATAACTGACTTTTTTGGTCCTCTGACTCAACAGCTAAAGCTGAAGTATTTTGCCTCTGGCAAAGTGCTTGCAGAAACTCATGATAATCCTGTGAGGGCACTCTGCAGGTTCAGGCCCTTCAAAGCTTCAGAGTGCTCAAGACAGAACTCTTGGCACTGTCAAGACTGACAGATCTGATTTAACTTAATCACTCTACACAATGTAGTCATCAAAACTAATTCACAAAGTACGGCGATGCAAATTGCCTAAATGAAATAAGAATCATGACTTCTAACAACAGCAGTTCATTTTTATTTGGGCATTATAAATGCTGAGAGAACTGTTTTTCTGCATGCTCATTTTATTTGGTATCACATGTTTTATATTTGCAGTGATGTCAAGTGATGCAAGAAAGTCATCAAGCAGTAACTGTGTGTGAAGTGGTAGCACTCAAGGACACACTTCCAGTCCTTTTGAAAAACATGAGGATGTTACAAAGCTAAATGAACACTACCATCTGCGAAAGACAGCACTGCTATTTAACAACAAGAGATAGACAGTCCTAGAACTATCTTGTGACACCTCTTTTTTAGGATGCAGAAGAACACTAAGGAGCACAAGAGTCATAGTCCAAAACATCTGTTATTTTTGTTATTATTAAAATGTCTGTTTCCAAGCCCACAGTATGACAACACAGGTCTCTCTTCTCAAGACTCATTCTTTCAGAAGACAATCATTCTGCACTGAACTTGGTCATTAAGAGAAAAGAAAAAAAAAAGAAAAACAAAAGAGAAAAAGGGGTTGGAATTCTATTGCCATTACTTTCATTGTATTTATCTATAAAGCTTTACAGTTCAAGGTCCACAAGAAAGTATTATCAAATGCCTTCTGCCCCTCTGGTGACACTCCACAGGCTTTTAAAGTTGAAGGTTCTCAGTGCAGCAATGGACCTCCAGTTGCATTAGTCCCTTTCTGTTTGAGGTAAAAAGCTATGCAGCTACAGAAAGATCTGTGGCATCCACTAGAAGTCACTGTGTGGTTAACACTCTCTTCCACAATTGTTCCATTCAAAAGTATAACCACATTCCTGCATCATATAGCAAAAGGGCATTTCTTGCCTTCATCTTTCCTCCTGTTCCTACCTTCAGAACAGCAATGAAAAACCATTTAAATGGCACAGCAATTCACAGCAACTTCCTACAGTAATATTTACCTTTGCACATGTATGTAATATTCTCCCATGACTGATCCATTGTGCATTCTGAAAAATTCTTGTCTCCAATGAAATAATACCCTTCTTTACAGCGATAGTACACTTTGCTCTGTAGAGTGGTAGCGTTATTCCAGGTAATTGTTGTGTGTGGAATCAGCAAAGGTTTGCCACAGTCTATTTCTGGAACAGAAAAAAACAGGAAAATAAAACCTGTAAATGAAAGCAGGCAAGGCATATCAAAGCGTTTAAGATGAAGAAATTAACTGTCCCAGCAAGTAATCAACCTTTCACTTTTCCTCACTTGTTAGTGACTTCTAGGAGCCAGGCCAGTTCATCAAAAAACAAAATTTTGTGACTGAGGACTTTCTAGCAGGGTGGGCATTTATCCTACAAGATAAACCATAAAATAAAACAAAGTAGCCAGATTAGAAATGGAGAGAGAGCAAGGATCTCTAAGCCCATTTTTATAAACGGACCTATCTTCCCACAACCCTCTCTCATCCCCCACATGCTATTTGTTCCTTTATTTTACCTATCATTAGTAACAGTAGATATGAAAAAAGACACATGGTCCAAGGAGTAACATGAAAGAACAGCATCAAGAAGGTCATGCTCCTCTGTCAGTGGATTTCATTCAAGCTTTGAAAAAAAGAAGCTGCTACAGACAAGCAGAATGAGCACTGCTGAGAGAAAAAATGATGGATTATTCAAACCACATTACAGATAATTAGAAAGCTGAGATAATCAATGTATAAATTAATCCATTTGCTCAGTTTTCAGGGGCTTCATAATAAAATAAGGGAACAAAAAGAATAAAAAGATCAAAAAATGGAACACTATTATTTAGTTTAGGTTTAAAATGCACTTTTAAATCCACAGTGGACATTACACCCCAATAAAAGATTCTGCATCACTTCAGTTGTAAGAAACAAACACCATAAGAATTAAAATCTTACCTTCACTGAAGTTTATATACAGAAAACAAGTGCTTTCAAAACTACTTAATAATCTTAAATGATTCTGAAATTCTACTTGAAAAAATTGAGAGCAAAGAAGTAAACCCCAAAGTTTTTAGAATCATGGTCTGTAAAACCTTTAAAGAAAAAATTAAATATTACGTATCGCAATGGTCAATACATCTACATCCACCATCATGACTACCTTCCTTTCATATTTCAATGTGTATGAACATATCTATTATAAATCATCAGAACAAGCTTCAGACTAACTAATGCACATGCAAAGCATATGCTTAATTCATAGTATGTGATGAGAAAAAAATTCCTGCTGCTTAGCTCGAGCTATCTGCCCACAGCCATTCTGTAAGCAGATTGAAATGCAGCACATTTCTTTGTAACACTGCGAATCTTCTATTTAGACTCATAACCCAGAACAAGGATATTTAACACACCTTTAAAAGTACAGTATTGAGCATTCAAAAAAATTACCACATTTGATTGCAAGAAACACATTAACTTGATCCTACTAGATCAAGCTGAAAAGATATTAATCCTCTAACAAATGGAAAAGTGAAGAGGTGCCCTGTGAAAACTGACTAAAGAATGTAATTATTCTGAGGTCTCTTAATCAATAATATAAGCTCATTAAAAAAAAAAACACTTTAAATTTTGCTAGGTAAAACACTCTTTTAAAAAATGTACCTCTGTGTTTCATCTTATCAAAGAACTCTTTAGGGTATGTTCTTCCAAATCGGAATTATATAAAGGATTTGAATATTCTCAGACACCAGTAGCACGCTTGAGCAGTCATAGTACACAACCATAAACTGTCTGAATATGAGAATTTTGAAGGGATGCTAATGACTGACTAGCAGTTCAATTTAAGTGTAGTGGCTTCAACCACAGAGTAGATATTGAATTAGAAAAATGTCAGCAATTAAGGCTGAATTTTCATCTCCTGGTAATTCCAATGCCTGATATGCAGACTGGGATTATGTTCTTAGAATGTTAACTTTTAACAATTTTTTTGCAACTTCATTAGCAACACAGATTAAAAAACCCTTTTCAAGATATGATTTTTGGTTTGCGAGTGAACTTCCTATGCCAGAAGACTGTATAAACTGAATGCTCAAAGAGAATGACTGCTATTTATTACAGTGGCTGAAACAGTACCTATGATAAAAACCTGAAGGCAGATTTTATTTACCTTTGCACACCAAATCAGGACCATCCCACTCTGCTCTGGCATTGCAGACTGCAGTCTGATTCCCGCTTGCAATCAAGTAACCATGAACACAATTGTAAGTCACTTCACTTCTGTATGTGGTCCCACTTATAGATGCTGGACTTGCATTCAGAATGGAAGGTGGAACCCCACAATCCACACCTAGGGAGACAAAGGAAGGGGAAGACAACCTTGTTAGTCAACCAGCAGGAGTAATGATAGCTGCACTCCCACATGGGAGTTTACCCTTATCTTTACCAGCTAACCCTCTTCTCCTGCAGTCATCCAACTCCAATTCACAGTACAGCTTCTGTTAGCTAGCACTTCAAGTGCATTTAACTAATATACAGACTTTCTAAATACTCACACAAACACAAAATCAATCCTGCACTTGTAAGCAGTAATATTTCATCAAAATGGGCAATTAGAACAACAAAGCAACTGGAAGTTTTAAAGACAGTCTCAGAAAACTTAATGTTTCAGAGACATGAAAGCGTTTGGTTATGCACAAATGCTCTTAAAATCATAAAAGCTACCCAGAGATGAAGGATATTATGATGCCTCCCTTTTGCATTCAGAGCCAATACTCAAAAAAACCTTCACCATGTGTCAGAAAAACTGTCTTTTCATGAGAGGTCACTGATGACTCCCAACTCAATGGCCTTTCTCCTGAAATGCTACAGACTCTAGTTGTTTTTTAGGTCTCAGTTCACAGGAAGGACATATTGCAGTGTCTATAAAAATGCATGGACCAGCACTGAAAATGTCACTGCACTAACAAGAAGATGTGGACAATAACCTGTCCTATTCTTTTCTTCTTTTTTTTTTCCAAATAGCCAGATCTTGAAAAAACTATCCTTCAGATTGAGGAAACAAACTACTGCCTCCACAAACACACTTCCTATGCACAATCCACCTTAATGAAGAATTTTAAAAAGATTTAAGACTCTTTTCACCTTCACAGCTTAAAGTGGCAGGCTCCCAAGTTTCATTTGCTGTGCAATGTGAGAATTTCCCCTGGTTGCTGTAAAATCCTTCTTGACATTCATAATGAACTGTGCTTCCTGGTAGTAAGCTGTAGTTCCCCACAATGTAGCCATGCCTCATTTTGGGAGGGGAACCACATCCAATTTCTGCAAAGAGACTGGGTTAAAAGAGGTCACAGTACAAAAATCACAACTCTTGACTACTTTAAAAGCAGCTGAAGTAGATGATCACGCCGCAAAATATGCCTGATCTGATGAATCTGACAGGTTGCCAAAGGGGTGGAAGATTAGAAGTGAAGAGTTGTCCTGGCTACAGTTGGAGGAACACAGGGAACCAGTTACTGAGCTACGTCTTTGATAACATTCCCGACGCCAAAGAGGAGACTCTGCAATGTGATGGTGCTTTGCCAGTGTTGTTACAGCAATGGGTAAATGATATTTTAACATCAGAGGAAAATTTCAGGCCCCAATGCACAGCTTTGGGGATAAGCAGAAATGAAATGGTCTGCCCCTCAATTCCTTCATCTCACTGAAGCAACCTGCATATGAAAGCTACATTCCTTCAGCACACCTGCTTGACAGGGCTCCCTTATCTGACTCCACAACAAACATGGTCGGTACAGACACACCACCAGAGAATACGGAGGCGGAAGACAGTGAGGTAGCAGGGCTATGAGCAATTTCAGCAAACAAAGCAGAGCATTCCAGTCATGCAAACTGGGAAATTACCGGCAGTGAGCTTTACTGATGCTTCTGACAATAATTCAGATATGCAAGCTGGATATAACCTAGGGAACTCCTTCCACCTGGGATGCCTGGCTCCTTTACATACTCTGACATCTACAGCTTACACTGCTAGCAATAAGTGTCTGTGAAAACCTACATGGAAGAGGACTTTTCAATTTGGAAACTTGGTTTTGATTGTTGAGGTTTTTCAGTTATGGCAAGATAAGCAGAATAATTAATTCATGCAGGAGGCACATGATGTAATAAACAGCTAGGTTGTTATTTTAATATTCCTCTCCCCTAGGCTCGCTTCATTCAGCTAATCTCTCTTACCAGCTATTAAGTCTCTTCCCTTTCCCTTCATGCAGCGTGATTATATAAAAAAGCAGATTACGCCACATTTCCTTTCTATTCAGAAACTAACTGCACTACCCTCATGGCATTATGAAGCTTCTCTGACCCTGCACACCTTAAGCACTGCTGAGAACCTGTATGAATTGTATCTGGTGTTGACTCTACAATCCAGATAACACTGGAACAAAACGAATCCAAGAAGAAAAAATAAAAAATCATACAGCAAGCAAAGTCCAGAGAGAAGTCTTCTGCCCTTCAGAATTAAAAGCACAGACCAGAGCAGGTATTACTCCAACATGTAACATCTGATTTTATCTGCTAGAAAAAACAGCCTCCAAAGACTCTCACCTTTGCATGAAACTGTGTTTCCATCTGGATGAAAATAAAGCTCTCCATTTTCTAATTTATAACCATCATTGCAGTAACACTTGTAGCTTCCTTCAGTATTCACGCATTTTGCATTGTGACCACACAGTCCAGATTCCTCACATTCATCTATATCTGAAAATTCAGGAAAAAATACATGCACTTCATAATAGGGGAGGGGATTAATTAATTATTATAGGGCCCAAGCTTAACTCTTCCATGGAAAGTTCTATGTAGCTTCTGATGGCTCTTCTGGGAAAATAAAGGAGCTTACCATTGTCTGGTCTTTAAGCAAGGGAAAAGAGGATTCTTGCAATTTTGTAGCTATCTTTTGAATTATTTCTGGTTTACTTGGCAAATAATTTCCAATCTTATCTCTTGTTATAACAATCCCAGAAAAATCCTGTATCCAGACATATCTTGATCAGTTATGAAAGTTCATTATGATAACAAGGAACTGGCTAATATTCTACACCACACACAAATATGACATTCTGGGAAATTATAGGTACCATCTTATTTTCTTTAATCTAGTTTCTTCTTCTCTAAAAACCATTGTTTGAATGTGACAATGTTTGAATATGAAGTAATGGTTTGTAATGCAGCAGAGAGAATTCAAAATGGAACTAATTCATAGCTATTCATGGATGTCAAATAAGTGTTTGCATCCACAGCAGAAAGTGCCATGTTATATGTATAACATATATAGTGTTAGAAAGTAAGTTCTACAGTGGCAGGGGAAGAAAAATTGTGCAGTCGAAAATTAAGTTCTGGATTTGTCATGCTGAAGATTCTTTGAGATGTCTACCTGTACAGTTTGTGCCATCATTGGGAATAAATGTCTTGTTGTTGTTGGAGGCTCGGTATCCATCAAGGCAAACACAGTAAAAACTTCCATGCGTATTATGACACAGTGTATGATTTCCACAGATCTTGCTGGCTCCAATCTGACATTCATCTTTATCTGTCAATACATTTAAAACGCATCAGAGAGATATTAAGAAAAGTGGAGTATCCTCCCTTCTTCACTCATTCTCATGTAATCAGGCTTCTGCTTACTGTTTTCCTCTGTAAAGTATTTGGGATGTAAACACTGCTAATAAGCTGGAATATTCAGACCAACAGAGGCTGTCATCCCTGGATGAAACAGTGAACAGTTTCATGATACAGTTCAAGTTGATTTAAGAGTCTAAGGGCTGCTGAAACCAGAGGGCCCTGCTCTCTGCTTCTGCTCTTTGTTATGGCATGTACTGACAGCAGCACTTAATGGAACACTTTGGTGGGGGTGGAGAACGGTCAAGAGCAGCCAAGAAGGACTTGGTGGATGAGAGGTGCCCCAGCAATGTGTGCTTGCAGCCCAGAAAGCCAACCATGTTCTGGGTTGCACCCAGAGCAGTATGGCCAGCAGATTGAGGGAGGAGATTCTGCCTCTCTACTCTGCTCTGGTGAGACCCTCACCTGGAGTGCTGAGTTCAGTTCTAAGGTGCCAACATAAGAAAAACATAAACGTGTTGGAGTGAGTCTAGAGAAGACCATGGAGATGATTAGGGGACTGAAGCAACTTTCCTATGAGGAAAGGCTGAAAGGGTTGGGATTGTTCAGGCTGGAGAAGAGAAGGCTCTAAGCAGTTCTTATGGTAGCCTTTCAGTACCTAAAGGGGACCTTAGGAAACCTGGAGAGGGACTTTTAACAAGGTCCTGTAAGGATAGGACAAGGTGGAATGGCTTTCAACTGAAAGAAGGTGGGTTTAGATTGGATATTAGGAAGAAATTCTTTATTGTGAAAGTGGTGAGGCACTGGCACAGGTTGCCCAGAGCAGTTCTAGATGCTCCATCCCTGGAAGTGTTCATGGGCAGGTTGGATGGGGTTTTGAACAACCAGATCTAGTGGAATGTGTCCCTGTCCACTGGCAGGGGGATTGGAATTGGGGGACCATTAATAACCTTTCCAATTTAAAGCATTCAAAGATTCTGTGTTTCTCCTACAATAACGAGGTAACTGAACTCTGTGCAGAACCCAGCAGCTGCCACTGCTCTGTGAAGGAAGGGTAAGAGATGGAATGGAAGAGATCAGTGATGGAGGAAAATCCCCTTTCAGCAGTGGTAAGCTACTACAGACGCTCAGATACAGCATTTGGCATCATTCTTTGATTCACATACTGATTTGTCATGTATAATAGTCTTGAAACACACTCAGCCACAGTAAGAAAACAAAGCTGAAAAGCACTTCTTGTGCAGTAATCCTTTGGTAAGGAAAACCAATCCACATCCATTTTCCAATTTGGAAAATTCTACCTGGAAATGACAAAGCTTTTAGCATGTTTTGAAGAATTTATTAGTAGAAGAATACATTAATATTACTCAAGAAAGAACATTTTAGGAATGTACAGATTTTCTTGCTACTTTATGCACAGGCAGCCTACCTTGACAATGGGTTCTTCCATTGCCTACAAATCCGTAGTTGCAGATGCAAACACTTTTTCCTTCAATTTGATGACACGTTGCATGAATGTGACAAGTTGCACAGACATCTGGAACTGATCTGGTCACAACTGCTTTAGGGACAAAAAGACACAATCACCTTTTTTTTTTTAAGGTCCTTAAAGGTAGCTTGGTATGGGAAACTGGCACCGAATTTAAATTGAAGATAAAGTTAAAATGCATAGAACAGATTCTTATCTCCTGTCTCATTTTCAAACTTGCAGGAAAACAATAGCCACAGTGCTCAAGGACTAAAGATGAAAAATAAACAGAAAGCATTAAACAAAATAACTACACTGAACATTTTTGTCCATCCATTCCTTCTCTGACAACAAACAAAAGAGCTTTACAGCAGTCAGTAACAATTTTAAGGCATAAAACAAATAGGTCTATCCAATATCCAATCTTTTCTCCATAGTAGCTTGTTGCCCCTTTGTATTGATTTCTGTTTCCTCTGTGGTTTTGGGGAGTTTTCTTTGTATTATTTGCACATAGACATTTGGGCTACTTATCAGTCTGTTTATATCAAGTGTCATCCACATGGTCTAAGTGTTATTCATAAAAACAATGTTGAGAATGCTCTCAGAAGTAAAATGAGTTATAGTAAAGTCATTTGAGGAATTAATTTACATTAAAAGTGGTTTAGCAGCATACAACACACACCCTAGTTCACTACAATTTGGTAGGGCTACAAATACACATGAAATTAGAAAAAAATATAAACTTATTCTCTTCTTTGTATTCATGTATTCATGGAATTATGTTCACTTATCTCAATTTTTTTTTGGGAAGCTCTTCTTGTTATCTTCACACGTGCACTTGTTCTCCAAATGACAAATCTCAGGATGAATGGTTTGAAAGTAAACAAAGCACGTATATGCTTACACATTTCTACATTTTAAAAGGAATAACTAATACTGCACAAGCAAGTATCTCATGATGCTTGACACAGAAGTATGGAATTTTTTATCTTCTAAGACAGCTGAAATTGGTAAGAATATGAACCTCTCTGCACATATAGCACCTCTGACAAATTTTGACTACTTGAAAAGGTGTCTGAATACATAACTGCAACTGGAAAGAGAAGGCAGCTGTGAACACTCTAGCTTTCTTTTATGCACCAAATTTATCACTGTGATAAAACTATCCTTTCATATGCACAGGGTTTCAGTTTTACTCAGTGCATTTCTGAATGCCTTAAGGCCTGTGTGGAACATAGCAGATTCCTACTCCTAATTATCC
This sequence comes from Myrmophylax atrothorax, assembly GCA_026770055.1. Lineage (NCBI taxonomy): Eukaryota > Metazoa > Chordata > Aves > Passeriformes > Thamnophilidae > Myrmophylax > Myrmophylax atrothorax. The sequence goes on from JAOXXN010000364.1 coordinate 44,524,279, forward strand.
ATGCTTTTATATACATGTGTGTGTGTCTGTTTCTGATAAGAACAAAACCCAAAAACTGTCAGCATGTAATGGCAGACAATGTAGATCAGAAAATTAGATTTACAACCCCGGTAAGAACTTTCTCATGGTACATCAATCTTCTGATACAACATGGGAGTATCCTTCTCAGATTGCTGCTCTGGGAGATAAAAAACATGTTTTTCACCCCCACACCCCCTTACCACTTCATGACTTATTTCTTCTTTGCAACAGACAGTTTATCACCGCAGCAATGAAGTCACCTCTTGGTTTTGGTGCTACCCATGCAACCCCTCAGGCACAGCTCCTACCCTGGCCTGGCCCTCTCAGCCCGGCAGGCCACAAGGTCACTGCCAGCACAGCCCTCACTGAGCATCGAGATGTGCCAGCCAGTGCAAAACACGACACCCACCACGGGGCTGCTCCACCACCAGCACGGGCTGCCTCTGCCACCATCGCTAAGGGCTGCCCCGCCAACACCACCAATGCGTGTTCTGCCACCACCATGGGCTGCCTCTGCCACCACTACAACCTGCCTCTGCCAGCAACACGAGGGACAGCCCTGCCACCACTACAGCCTGCCTCTGCCAGCAACACCAGGGACAGCCCTGCCACCACTACAGCCTGCCTCTGCCAGCAACACCAGGGACAGCCCTGCCACCACTACAACCTGCCTCTGCCACCACCACCACGGGCTGCCTCTGCCTCCACTACCAAGGGATGCTCAGCCCGCACCGCCGGGCTCTCGCTGTCGCGGTGTGCTGTCGCGGTGTGGCTGGTGCCCTCCCGCCGCCCACAGCCGTCCCGCCGCGCCCGTCGGGCCGGGGCGAGCGGAGCGGAGCCGGGCGGGACCGGCCGCACTTACCGCGCCTCCGCCCCGCGCACGGCAGCGGCAGCAGCAGCGGCGGCAGCAGCAGCAGCAGGAGCGGCCCCCGGGCCCGGCCGCCCCCCGAGCTCATGTCCCCGCCGCGCCTCTCGGTGCTGCACGGCCCTGGCACCTCTGCATCGTCCCCGCGGGGCGGAGGGAGGGAGCGCAGCCCGAGGGCAGGGCAGGGCAGAGCCCGGGCCGGGGGCGGCTGGAGCTGCGTCCCGCGGGCGGGGCACCCTTATCTGCGCCGCCGAGCCTGCGGCCTCCCCGGCTTTCACCCTGAGCGAGGCCCCTTCCCTCCCCCGACCCTATTGCCTGCAAAACCCTCTCTTTTCTTCCCCCCCTTTTATTTTTTTTGTTGCTGTTTTTTCCTCTGTTCCCTGGCACAACCCCTTTCCTTCCCCGAGGCGCTGCCTCTGCCAGACGGGTGGCAGGGCTGATAAGGGCTGCTGCTGCCCCTAGCCCGGGGGCGGGGGAGAAGCGGAGCTCAGGGTTATTTATGATTCCCGGGAAGCGCGGCTGGAAAGATACACTTGTTTGTAGGTGGGAGCGCTGCCGCTGCCCGGCCGCCGGCGGCAAATGGGACTGAGCAGCACCTCCGGCGGAGTCGGTGCCGTCGAGGAGGGGCGGCGGCCGGCGGGGCCGGGGCTGGGAGCGCTGGGCGTGCCCCGCTGCCATCGGGGGAGCCGCACCTGCACCCCCCGCCCCGCCCCGCCTGCGCGCCGGCACCGGGGATTGGCACATCGGTGTACGGATGTACGAAAATGGTGCGGGCGTACATCGCCGGCCCTCGGGGCATGGAATTAAGTAATGCTTTCTCACTGCCGGCCTTCGCCGCGGCACAGGTGAATCCTAAAACCTCGTTTTCAGGCAGCACTGCCTGAAGAGTTTTCTGCTGTAGAAGTGTGGTAATGCCCCCAAGGCTCATAGTCCTCATTCGTGCCTGTGAGCCCGAATTTTAGAAAGCTGCATGAACTTTTTATCTACAAATGCAGTTGCCAGGTTAGCACAATAGAGTGCCAAGGCAATGAACAGGGGAATACCAACACAAAGGTGTAATTAGGCGTAGTTGATAGCTCTAGGGAGCTTCCTCAAGAAGTCTTACTCTCCTACTGTGTTGGCTGTACATTAATGCCCTTCAATGCTAATACAGCCAAGTACTTCCTCAGGACTGCATTTAAATGGCATAACTGGATGTTACACTGTTTGCTATAACAACAAAGAACCAATCTGTGTCCGATGTCCATGGAAACCCTGGTTTCAATAAACTATCAAATTTACTGATTTACTTAAGTTGGTCTCTTTCAGTGTTTTTTAATTACTGTTCAGATTCTGTTACCCTTATTCATCCTGATCAGATTCTTCAACAGCAGTCAGCTTCCTTGCAAGTAACCCTGGTTTTGGAATAACAGACCACAGATGTCAGTACTGCATATTTCTGCTTTAAATTGTGGAAACTGGAGGCATGCATGTTCAGTGGTGAAAAGTAGCTTATAATTAAAAGGGATGGTTCAGAGAGGAATTGTTCTGCACAACAAAACATATTAAAATCATGTTGAAATTACATTTTTCCTCTTCTTTGGCAACCCATCACGTAGCATACCCACTAATCCCTGCAATTTCTACCTTTCCTTTCAGAAAAAGTACTGGAAGCAACTTTTTGTAACTGTAAACACTTCATGCAACAAAGAGGAAAATACTTTTGGCAGCAAGCCTGAAGAAATACATCGTATTTAAAAGCGAAAAAGTTAAAAATCATTATAGAAATATTCTTTAAAGAAAGGAACAATGATATTTATCAGCGGAAAAAAGCACTGGACCTAGACTGGAACAAACCTCCTTGCTTTGTTCATCTGTTTTGTCTCAGAGAGACAATTAATTACTGCGTAATACTTCAGAACCAAATAATTAAACTACACATAAAGGCTAATTTAAATGAAAGACATGTTGTTTGCATATCTAAATTCAATGCACAGTAATAACAAATAAATGTCAAAAGATGTTGTGAGGTCATCTGTTCTGCTTTTTTTTTGCTCTATAACAAGATCACTCTGATTTCTTACATATTTGTCTAGCTTGCTCTTTATAGAAACAGTGACATGGAACACAGAGGATTCCCAAGCAATCTCTTCCAGTACTTTGGGTTTGAGTCTACCACTGAAATGAATCTCAGATCATTTCTGGCCTGAGTCACCTGCCCAAGTCCTGAGCTAATTTATTTAGAAAGGTAATTAAAGATTCAGGAGGGTAAAGCAGATTAGTGTCCCCACATGCTGATCTCTAACATCTTAGGCAATTCTGCTTGTTTTATGTTAAAATCTCCCTAATGAAAACACAGAATAATATCCACCTATATTTTCTGTCCCTGATAGGATAAGGGTTTTAATCTTTTCACTGCTAAACCTAAAGGAAGTTTAGTTTGTACTTACAGTGTTTCCTTTTTCTCTAACATTAAATTTCCCAGCAGTCATCTGTACCAGTATTTGCTTCCAATTCTCTTCTTTGTGATAAGAAAAGTGTTGTGATAGTCAAAGTAATTGAATTCATCCAGAGATGCTTGGAAGTTTCCTGTGCATTTCTTCCTTGCAACTGTCTAAATGGAGATAATTCAAATCCGAAAGGCAGGCTGGATTAAACATCTCCTCAGACACCTGTATTGTTCTGTCTCCTTTGTAGACAGGGAACGTCACTATGTCATCTAAATCCCATTTTTTTCCTAGGGATATTTGGCAGAGATTACACAACTTATTTTGACATATGAAGGCAAAATAATTTATGCTAATGGCTCTTTTGGCAAAAAAATTTTTAAAAACACAGCCAACATCTTCACCCAGAGTGAATAAATGTATTTCATCCTTTTTAACAGCTATTGATAATACGGTTGCATTCTCGAACAGTATCAAGCACTTCTTTCCAGCTGGCAATGAAAAGTGTAACTGCAGCTTAATTGAAGGTTCCTTCCATCTGAATTCTGCCTCTCTTGCCTATTTAAAATGAATCAGATGAATAACTGGTTTCTGGTTATCCCCTTAATTCCCAGAATAAGTAACAGCAATTGTTGGAGAAGAAATGACTGAAAAAAATGGCTGACTGCAGTTTCTACTGAAAATGCTTCTGTAAATATTATGCAGAAGAAAGGCAATCTCTTGTACAAATTTTTCGACAAAGGAAATGTACCACTCAAGTTGTTCTCAGCATTTCTGTCTGTACTCTCAGGTGTGCCTGTGCCAATGTCTCAACTCATAGCAAATGAGGTCAAGATGAAAAAATAAATGAGGTTTCTGCAAAAGCAATGAGTACCTGAATTTGAACATAAATATTGAATACTTCTATCCAGTTTCCTTGGAGCATAGGCCTTGGATGAAACATACATCAGAGTATGCCATATACATCTCACAGAGAGAGCATAGGAGGTGATAAAGCCTGCTGACAGTTACTGCTAATCAGAAAAGCAGTTCTACAGAGCAAAAGGGCTGCTATCTGTGGGTTTTAGCACTGGAGTTGGAGACCAAAGTGAGCTTTGCCACAAGCCCACTGTGAGCTTTGATAAGATAACCCCTTTCTGCCTCTCTTCCCTTCTCCCTCCCACTTAGTTTTGAAGCTTGGATAGTATTCCTATGTAAGTGTGTTGAGCCTTAATCTCATCTGAGATGATGCAGCATAGACTAGAAGCTTTGATGCCACTACAGTTTACCCCAATTTTTAAACCACAACAATTTAGAGTCAATCAGTTTACAGGATAGCGTCCTAATGTTGTCCAATCTTGAAATATTGTTCTAGAAAGATGCTGACTAGCCATTGTTTCTGATTGTTTCATGCTGTGTCATTATTCAGAGGGCCGTGATAACTGAAGGCAATTGTTAATGAGGAGAGAGGCACAAAGGGAAAGTACAGGAAAAAAAGAATAACAGCACCCGCTTCATACATTATAAAAATAATAAATTAATAACAAGGTAGTTTTGTGACTTTCTTAACTCCAACTAGATGAACAGACATCTTTTCTGATCCTAGAATATCTACTAAAATGTGAAGAGAAAGAATGGGCAACAAGCTTAATGCTTTCTTCTCTGCCAGGCTCCCCAAGCTCACTCATGGGTGTGTTGGTCTTAATATTGCAGCTGCACAAAACTTAATAACAACTTATAGATCAGGCAAAAATGAATGATAAGTACAGGAAGAAAACTAAATCCCACTGACTACAGTATTATTTTGTATTATATTTCTCTCACAATTAGCTTTGCCTATATTTATGGACAAGATGAGTCTAAAAGTGCTACAATCATTAGATGGGAAATATGGCGACTTACCAAATTATATTATCTTTGAAGATGAAACATTTCATACATGTGTCTTGTGAGAACAGAATCCCACATATTGGTTCCTAGACATTCTGCCTGAGCATGTTCTTGTGCAACCCGCTCTGGGTGAACCAGCTTTAGCAGGGGGTTGAAACAGGTATCTCCAGACGCCCCTTCCAGCCCCAATCAGTCTGTGGTTCTGTGACTAGCCATTATAAACCAAACTCTTCTTCCTGAGCTGTTAAATCAGGTGGGGGTTCTTGTTCCATGGCTTCCTTTTCTAGACCAATGGTATTGTGTCACCTGGTAATCTCATATTTGAATCAACACTTTACAGAGGGAAAGAAGAGGGGAATAATCCAATAATGAAATCTGTCATAGTAAATACTTAGACCTGCACTCCCTGAGTTGTTCTGTAAGCAATTAAGCTTTCATATGCTGTCTATCCAGTTTAAAGTAATTGTTTTTATATCCTTTAGAAAACACTTCAAATGACTGTGGATCAGAATTTCAGCAGAATCAGTTGGATTTCGGATTCATAACATTATGCATTCATTTTTGGCATACAAAAAGAGAGTGCTTTTGTTTGGTTATAAAACCAGCACAAGATCTGCTCTTTGATGTTGCAAAATTAAATTAGGTGCAATGATTATTTCTATATTTAATGGCAATCAGAGGAGAAAGACACCCTTAGTGATGGCATTCCTGTGTTATCACAAATTGTAATAAAGACTTTTGAGATTTCTAGGGAAATAAAAGGTAACCAATTGTTGTAGACCATCCAGGGAGATCGCATACACCAATGTGGTGTGTTCAGGCAAATCCCAACTTTATTCAAATTCAACAACATATATAACCTTTAGTTGACCCCGCCCCGGGCACAACAGATCTGACCCCATAGGTTAAGGCTGCAAACAGGTACATATAAGGTAAAGTCCGAAACCCTTTCCAGGGAGTGGTTCTGGCTTGTTGTTGTTTTTCCCTCTAAGCTTGCTGCCACGTGGTTTCTCTGGACCCACTGGAGTCAGTGGGCGGCAGCAGATGCATCTTTCTCTCTCTGATTGAACCTTATGGCCAAGTGTTGAAGTTCAGTTTTAAAACTTCTACTTAATAACAGTTTTGAAATCATCACTTCTAATTACTTGGAAATTACGTTTTGCTGCTGCATGAGGGTATTTATGACATTGAGAATAATGTCAAGCCTTGGAGAACATTTATAGCTCATTCTGTGTTAAGTGGCAGAGATGTGCCATTCAGTTTCATAACATCTATGTGACAGTCTGTAGGATAACTGCTAATACTGTGTAGTACTTAAATGTCTTCCTAATGTCTAGTCATAGTTCTTTCTGAAAGTAGTCCTCTGGCCATTTATGAAGTCACTCAGAAAACCGATGTGGCTCACTTGTCAACAGTTAAGGCGCACTTTTCAACTTCTGATCAGTTCTATCCTTAATTGTTTATCCTTATCCTGTGATATTAATTTTGGTCTAGTAGAGATATCTCTATATGAGAAGACTTTCTATGCATTGATCTCACAGCTCTGTGAACTTCTAGAGTAGGGTTTCCTTAACATAACTGCACGTTAAGGCCTCCTACCCAGTGATTTCTTAAAGTACTTGGACAGATAGTGGCAAGTTAATAATGGAGTTTTTTACAGGTTATTTTGAGATTCTTTCCTACCTGTATGCAGGCAACTAATACATCCAGGTCTTGGAGGGATCAGGCTTCAATTTCTGCTTTTGTGTGCTAAGATTCATTGGATAATTTGTAGTAAAGGCTTTTTTTCCTGCCCCGCAAAAAAAAAAAAAAAAAGAAGAAGAAAGTAAAACGAAAAATTAGACTGGTACAACCTGGGCTTTTGTAACCCTGAAGGTAAAAAGTAATTCTCTTATATTCATGCATACTTATTATTTTGAGTCATGTGTTCAAATATGCTGAAAACATTACCATGTAGGTGAATGAATAGTTCTGTAAAGAAAGCAAGGAATTTCTATGGAATACCCAAATGGCGGATGAAAACAGAGGTATTGGACAAACAGATAGGGATTGTATGAAGATTGGTGGGAAGGAATAGACTTAAAGAAGGGAAGGAAATCATATGAAATGAATATAGGCTGCACTGCAGCTCATGTGCCTGATTTGGCTACTACTATGCTCAACAGTTACTGACAATAATCTGTAATATTTTTAATCTAGATTGGGAATAAAAAAAGATAAGTTATGTGTGAGGCCCTTCTGTGCTTTCACTGTACTGATGACCAGATAGTTACTTCTCAGATAGCTATTGGACTCTGCCAGGCTAACAGCTGACCTGCTAGTTGAATCATCTCTGGGAAGTTTGCCTGGCTCGGCTTATTGTTTGCTCTGCTTGCACTTGTGGCCCACTGAGTAAAGACTTTGATCTGTGAAAATGCAGTGCTTTTCATGGGATATCCTGTGGAACTGTGTTTATGGTAATCCACTTATGAAGACTATTATTTCTTGGGGTCAGAACATGTTGGCTATGGAATCTGTACTGGCATACATATGCTATGTATGCTAGTATAAAATACCAAGCCAGTCAGATGAGAATCACATGGTATTACCTTAATTTGTAGTTACTCAGAACATCTGAAATATTCCTTTGATTGTGATAGGATTTATATGCACTTTAGAAAGCGATGCATTGGTATATTTTGAAAGGTAGGCCTTGGATTCTCGATGACTAAACGTTCAAAAAGTGCTCTTTGGAAACACTTTGCCACCTAAAGCTGAACTTCAGTTAATTTTTTATGTATGGATTTTATTAATTTTCATGTGCAATTCAATATGTGTGAATAAGACAAACACCCTATCATTCTGCATACAGTGCTTAGAATTCTGAAATTGATCTCTCTACCCGTCATCTGGTGCTTTCAAGGAGCATCTGCTCCGCCACCAGATTATGTCCAAATGTGATACAATGTGTTCTTCCTCTACTGCAGAGCAGTTGTCTTGCATGGTAATGCTGAGTGATTACTCTGTGTTTTGAGGTTTTGTTTTGTGTTTCTCAGTGGAGTGTGAAAGGTCCTATTTCCTTGGGGTTTTTTTGTTTGTTTTTCATGCTGTTGATGGATGAGTGCTTTTAATGCGGACAAGAATGCACTTAATTTCTGTTCTTTGCATCTCCCACAGTAGGGGGGGGTATTAAATAATACACATGCATCCGTATGTATGTAAGCATAAGGGTAATGTAGACAAGGCTAAATATTATTTAAGAAGTAATATCTCTTAGCATTTGGACATTAACAATATTTTTTTAAAAAAAAAAATGAGAAATAGCTGCTTTCTGACATGAGAGCTGAGAGTCCTGTGCTCTCTTAATCTCTTTACTGGTGCTTTTATTGCAATTCAGAAGTGTAGTTAGGGAGTTCTGAAAATCAGTTTTGCAAGGTAGTACTCTGATCCTGGGAAGGTGTTATTTTAGTCCCTGAAATTAAAGAAGATAAGCAAGTTTGTCTAAAATATTGTTTCATAATAGTGACTCTAATGAAGTTTTACTGCTGTCTTTATAAAGTGGTTCAATTATACAGTCAGAATTTATTTTAAATTAGACTCATTGCAAGTCTTAAATGCTAAATTGAATTAAGTGAGACAGGCTGCTGTAATGATACAGCATAAGGAAAATGTAGCAGAAGTAAAGAACAATCTATAGTGTGGTCTTTTAACAACTACTTTTGCTAATTCAAAAGGGAAAAAAACCAAACCTAGATTGGAAACAATGGAAATTACACTTGTAGGATTTCTGTCTTGCTGTTCTTTCCATTTTTTTTGTGTGTGTGTACGGGCTGTAAATGGAGTATTTGTGGGTTGCCATTTACATGTGGCCTTGTAAAACTATACTGATGCTTCAAGTTAAAGAAGATAACTAAACACCCCCCAGAATAAATCCACATTTCACCTGAATCACTGTTTCTAACTTTAATAGAGCAATGATAAGGCCATGTGTTAAAAGATAGTTAAATTTGCTCAAACTGTTGCTTGAGATTTCTGAAAGAGTTTTATCCTTTGTTAAGCTATCTGTCTTAATTCTGAAGCTTTGGGATAATTTTTCAAAATAATTACTCTTGTTATTCTACTATAGTGCTTTCTGGCACCACCTTACACACTCCAACATTTTTACCTTGCTACCTAAAACATTTCTCCTGTATGCAACTCCTGCTGAGAGCTTCCACTGCTCTGGCAGCAGGAGCAGACCTGAGAAGGTGTGAGCCTGCCACTTCTGTCAGAACCTGTAGCATCTGTATACAAGCAACATGCTATTACTCTTCCTGTCCTTCCAAACTTTTAACCCCTAAAGATTTTCCTGAGGAAATTATTTCCTGCTGTGCTCATGATGGTAAAATCTGGATATGCTGTTTAGGAGTGAAGCACTTAAATTTGTGTGTTTGGTGTCAGTAGCATTAATTATCACTGGTTTTGTGCTACTAAAATCTCTCTTCAGTGGATAGCATGGTCATGAAACTTTCATGAGAATGCAGTAAACATTGTTGTACTGTGTGTTGTAGGGAAATGCATGCAATTTTGTGGAAATATGGGCATGAATGTTAACTAGAAGTTAAGCTAGAGAATTTTTTTAGGTGGTTACGCTTTCATGGAGTTAAAAGCTCAAATAAACATTTTAATATTACTAAACAACTGAGTTGATAGCCATCTATATAGCTGTAAGGGGGGTCTTTCTAATGTAGAGATCAGTGGAGCATAGAGGAGTGATGGGTAATCATAACTGGATGAGAAACCAGTCAGAGTATTATACGAAGTAGCTGTGTCATCTCTTGTAGCACTGGCAAGACACTGGATGTTCCCTATTATCAGGGCCGAGTTCCTCTTGGGCTTGGCTCCACGCTGCAAGATAGATACAAACACCCTTGTAAAACAGTGGTAGAGGACTAGAGGACATACAGGGGTTGAGGAAGCTGATGATGGGAGGAAGATTATGTGTGCAGGGGTTGCATGGCCCCTACCCAGCAGCAGGGCACGCACAGAATGTTGCCATTTGTGTAATGAATGGGTGGTGTTTGGCTGCCGCCGAGGCATCGCCTTATGCTGCGTACTGGCCCTACGTAGTGTAATGAAGAGCTGATAAGATGGGAAACGAGGACTGGTGGGCTCAGCGACACTTCATCCTCCCATTGACACCATTTGGCTCCGCAGAGACGCCCGCTAGGTGTGGGTGCTGACCAGCTGCTCCATACTGGTAGTCCTGGCCTGTCTGCTTGGTAAGCATTGTTCAATGATAGGAAGCAACTGCTGAAGCAACAACTGTTTTGTATCCTTTTTATTTAGTATTGCATCTTTTTTTATTCTCTTTTGCTAGCTAATACTGCACTACAAGCTGTCTATAGTATTGTATGACTGCTTTATTTGTCTTTATTCCGGGGACAATTTGTAGGGTTAGCATTTTTAATCTAACACTTAATACTCCCGGAAACACTTCAGAATAATTAGAACACTATCAGACAAAGTAGTCATCTAATGTCCCCATTTGGTTTTTTGTAAGTATGCTGCAATGTAGGAAGGATTGTGAAAACAAGCAACACACCTGGGCTGGTGAGTAGCAGCTCACCAGTTAAAACAATATCTGTCTTCTAAGTGAAGGCTGCACTGATGGTTGCCTGTGCTGTCGGGTACTGGGGAAATGGGTGTTTGTCAAGTAGGCAGTAGCATTTTGGGTCTGAAAGTTACTGGCAGTCTGTAAAGTCTGGTCCTTAACTGGGTTTGGATGTATCACTTTGTATCCAAAAAAGCCACTTGTACTGGTTTTGCTGTCTATGCCACTATCAACAGAATGACTCTAAAAAGCTGACTGTTTAGTAGGTCATTTTATGCATGTCCAACTAAGGAGTATCTGCTCTCTCTCAGCAATATAGCTTATTGCCACTGAGTGTGTCAGACGTGTGTTTTGGTTTTGTGTTTCCTACCTTTATGTGGACTGACATTTTTTGAGACTTGCAATAAAGTTTGCATTTTGTAATTTTTTTTCTTCATGATTTTCTATATTAAGAGTTAAGGATATTTGCATATTGGCATTATGTCTTATGTTTTGTGATTTATCGTATTTAAGAATCCAAACTTTCATGGGGTTTGGTGTATTTTTAATCAAGTAAGTGAGATTTAGTTATCTATGCTTAAAAATTCAAAATGTCCTTAAACACATCGATTTGTGCATACAGTCAGTGTGAAATTGAAATGTAAATTTCATTCAGGCTGTTAGAGTTAAAAAAGCTCAAGTGTCATATACAGTGGTTTTTTTTCAGAAACAGTTACTGGCTTAGTTTCTAGAAAATCTGAATGATCGAACCGCATTTTGACTTTGGTAGCCTTATGTCCATCCATACGTTCAGAGAGCACAGTGAAGCACTTAATATTAAGTGCTAGCAAATGAATTGTAACTTTAAAAGGATCAGGAATAAATTTTCCAATTTAGAGGTCTGATTCCAGATTTTTGGCATAGTAATAACTGGGGACATTACATTGTCTTGGGTTGAGCTGGCAAACTGCCAACTGCCCAATACAGATGTCAGAGCTTCCCTCCTCCCACCGAGAAAAGGGAGGAAAGGGGAAAAAGACCTTCAAACTAGGTTTGTGCTTAAACTGACTATATATATTTATACAGAAAAGAGAAAATTAAGAGAAAACTACCATATAACACACACTTACACAAGTTAGATATAACAAGAAATAACCTCCCACTCCCTAGTTAATACAAAGTTTATTACTCTAGATTTATAAGTACTCCAAAAGACACTTAGCAAGAAACGGAAAGAGTAACAACAAAATGTTTCTATTTCCCTGAATTCAAACAAAATGCAAGCAGCAGCAGCAAGAGCAACAAGGCCTACTCTGACAAGACAGGAGCTGCACCACATCTGGCTTGTACTTCAGCTGTGGTGGAACTGACTAATCCACTACCACAACCTGGCTCTTACCCCTTCTGAGATGATGTCATAATATGGTATGGAATACAACATTTCCGGCTAGAAGAAGTCAGCTGTTAGCTAGCCCAGCCCAGCTCATGTCAGCTGACAATTACAGGCCTAGTCTGAACTTTAAAACTTAAATTTTAGGCCTACTTGGCTAAACCTATAACAACTTCCCATATTGGGCTTTTTTTCAACATTAAAACTTTTAATGATAAAACTACTTTGAGAACAATCTATCCAGCAGGCAAGGCAGCAACAGCAGCAACAGCAGAGACTGAGCTAAGTCTGGTAGTGAGTGACATACTGATTTGCTCAGAGGAGTTCCTGAGCAAAAGGGCACAGGACCAGTGGTCCAGAGCCTTATCTGGACCCATAAACCCTCGTGAGCCAATCAGATGGAAGGAGGGCAAAGCCAAGAGCATCTGTGGGAAATTTAAATGGCTCTAGGGAGCATCGGCAACCCAGAGCATGACAAACAGAATGGAGAAACAGGATGTAGTACATCAGAAGGATGTGACATGGCAGTTTGCCAGGAAGTTCATGTAGTAGAGTGCAGCTACCTGTCCTTCTCCTGAGATAAGTACACTTGGCGGTTTTTGCCTGCTCAAGTAGAACAGAGTAATGATTTCCACACAAAAGCCATTGCTAGCAGAAGCATGGCAACCCAGATGGAGCTCCCTAAAAAGCATGCGGCTGTCCAAGTCTTCCACTGCAGAGAGTGTTTGAGCCTGGCATTAATATCAGAGAACAGCAGAGATGACACCTGCATGTGGTATGACCAAGTGGATGATTTGTTCAACCAGGTGACAGAGCTTAAAGAGCAAGTGCAGAGGCTGAGGAATAACAGACTGCGACAAAGAAATACACTGGTGGAGGCACTCCATTGCACTCCTGAGAAAAGTGCAGTGAATGGAAGTTCTGGGGGAGCCCTGAATGTGACTGGCTTTCTGGGCTGCCAGTCCATGTTGCCAGGTCATGTCCAGCCTTTCATCCATCAGCACCCTCAAGTCCTTTTTGACAGGGTTGTTCTTGATCTTTTCATCCCCCAGCCTGTATTGATACCAGGAGTTGGCCCGAACCAGGTGCAGCACCTTGCACTTTGTTGTTGACCATTACCCCTCTGAATGTGACCATCCAATTACTTCCTTATCCATCTAACAGTTTGCCCATTGAATCCAACTTTCTCTCTAATTTAGGGAGAAGGATGTTGTGGGGCACCATGTCAGAGGCTTTACAGAAGTCCAGATAAATTACTTTGGTAACCCTTCCCTTCTCTACTGCTGTAATCTCCTCATCATAGGTCACCAGGTTGGTCAGGCAGGATTTCCCTTTGGTGAAGCTGTGTTGGCTGTCCTGAATCATCTCCCTGTCCTCCATATCCTTTAGCATAGCTTCTAGGAGGTTAGTTCCATGATCTACCCAGGCACAGATGTGAAGCTGACAGGCTGGTAATTTCCAGGGTCCTCCTTTCTACCATTTTTAAAGTTGAGTACAGTGTTTTCTTTCTCTGGTCACCATATATCATGGAAAGTGGCTTGGCAACTACCTCAGTTGAATCCCTCAGGACTCTGGGATGCATCTCATCGAGTCCCGTAGACTTATGTGTGTTCTGATTCCTCAGGTGGCCACAAATCTGACCTTTACTGGGAGGGACTACCCCGGTCCCCATCCTGCTGTCCATCCTCTCAAGAGGTATGGGAGGAGAGGTTCCCCTTGAAGACTGAGTGAAAAAAGTTGTTGAGAGCCTCAGCTTTCTCCTGGCTATAACTTCCCTTCAGGGAAGTCTGCTTTCCTAAAGTTCAGGATCCTAACCTTACTCATTATCTGACCCATATCCCTCAGACTGAAAACTCCACCAATACATGATCACTACAATCCAGGCTGCATCCACTCTTGATGTCCCTGATTTACTCAATTGCTCTGGTGACTGTGAGATCCAGTATCAAACAGAACCAGTAATGTGCTGCTGCAAAGGCAGAGGGATGCAGCCTGACAGATGAAGGCAAGAAAAGACCTAGAGAATGTGGACATCTGCCTCAGTTTAGAAGAAAACTAAGATGTCTGTCTGGACTAGGAAGGGGGTCTTTCCCCCAAACCCACCATGTGCTTTGAAATTAAGACTTTAATCAGAAAATGTATAGAAAAGGATAACAGATCTTAACTACAAATATACAGAACCAAAACCAGAAGAGAACAAACAGCAACACCATAACTAAAACTTTCTGATAATTTAAGTCCTACCTCTGCCCCTTTCAGTGCAGTTATATTTACGGATAGCAGGAAGCGATGCCGCACCTTGCGAAGCAGCAGTTGCAAAAGTCACTCATGAGCTCAGTCAAGGTGCTTGTTCTGAAAAACTCACATGAGAAAACAGCGATCACATGGGATGGGCTGAAAACTTTACTGTGGGCAATGAAGAGACCCTCTCCTTATCCTTTGCCCAAAAGCACTGGGGGAGTGGGGGGGTTAGCAACTCCTCTGCAGGTGGCATTGGCCCTCAGGGAGTTTGTAGCAAATCCAGGTAAGGGCGACTCCTCTCTCTCTCCAAAGAACAAGCCAGGGCATGTGGAGTTGGGGGGCCAAGCCAGGGGACCTCCCTCCAAGAGCTTCCACCAGTCCAGCAAATCGTGACTGGCACCTGCACAGCAGCCAGGACAGAGAAGTGTAGCCAGCACCAGGAAAAAAGTCCTCTCGCCCTCCCTGAATCACTGCTCCCAATCATCAAGTGGGAAAGCAGAGCTATCAGCTATCCCTTTTTTATCTCATCCTGGTTCTTTTGAAACCTCTGTTTTTGTAAGGGAGAGAAAAAATTCCATGAAACATTGTGAAACTACAACAAATCGATCCCACTACCTCTCACATACTAAGTGACTGCTCTACCATTTGAGCTAACTCCCCGCCTGAAATCTTGTCTCATTTGTATGGCAAAGATATGTAAATGTTTCAGGAGCTCTAATTACACTACTTATTTAAATCAATAAATGTATTATTTATCTTTTTTCCCTATTACCTGTTCAGTGAGAATACTTACTGCTTTAAACATTGGAAAATGGTTTTCATTTCCAGTGTATGTATAGGTATATGTAGCTCCAAAGTACCTGTATTTTTCCTGTATTGAAGATTTCCTCATTTTGTTTATACAAATTCCTAAAAGAATGCTGGCTACTTTTTTAATATAAATCAACAAACAGAAAGAAAATGTAATTTTGTAAATCAGGAGATCCTGTGGAGACTAAACGATTTTCAAGCTACTTATACTTGATTTGAATAACTGATTCATTGAAGTGGATGACTGTGTGAGCAATTTCATTGTCAACAATGTCAATAATGAAACAAGAAGCCCAGGACCACACATATAAGCCAGTATTTCTGTTTGTCTTCTATTGACTCAAAGTGATAGCACCCAAGGTCAGTGATGCAAAACGTTCAGAAGGATTTTACTTCCTCTTTGTTTCACATCCTCTGATTTCATAGTATGAGGGTCTCTGGTATCTGAACACTCTCACACTGCCTCAGGTTGCCTGACAGCATGTTGATCTCATAGATAAAGTGGTAGGAAAGCCGAAAATTTCTGCTAACTTAATCTTATACCTATTTAAGTTTGTGATTTGACCTTTGCATCTTCTGCCTCATATTGAGACACACTACCTACAACACTGCAGACAAGAGGCAAATAGGTGTAGTAGGATACAGAAATCCTTTCTTTATAGTAGGCCATTGTGAATATCAGATAACATTAGGTATTGTTTATTTGGCTGAATTTTCAGCAATTCTGAATAATAATCTAAACCTAAAAATAACTGTGGGACTAAAAATGGTAGGAGTATGGTTAGTATGTGAAATGTCTTGAAAAAATCACGATGTACACAAGGAGGCAAAAATAAAAACTGTTAAAAACTGAGTTAATTACACTTAATTTTGAAGTGAGAAGGAAGTTGCAGCTACTGATTTGCATATAGGTAGTTCTTGTAATTTGTGTTTAGTCTGTCTTTTTTTAAAAATAACTAGTTACTCTCTGAGAGTTACTGAATTTCTTGAATCCAACATTTTTAGTGTTGTACACCAGCAACTTCTAGAAACATTTGTGAAATTAACACCAGTTTGAGGCAAGTAATTAAAAAAAAAAGAAAAAAAAAAGAAAGAAACCCACAAAGTTTCAATCAGAATAGAAAATTTGTCTTTAATTTTAATAAAAAATCCTTCTGAAAATGTGGGTAAAAAAAATACAATAATTTGAGGCATTTGTTAAAAATCTATTAAAAAAGTTATTTGCATTATAAAGGCAATTAATTTAAAATAAGAAGAACTATGAAATTAAATGAAAAATACAGTTCACACAAACAAGTAGAATTTTTTTCATTACTAAATAAAATTTTGAGGGTAGTTATCAGTGATTCTATTAAATAATTTATGATTGTGCTAGTGCTTTCCCTATAAAAACAGAAACAGACATTGCCTGACTGCAGTTTGTGTTAAATTTCTTGCAGTCATATGGACCCCAAACATTTTAGCATACTTCTAATGGTACAAAATCAATAGCAACATATATTCTTTATCGTGTTGCTTTTTTGGTCTTTAAAAGGCACGCAAACACTAACACTAATAGTGACAGTAAAGGCCTTCAATTTATTCTGTATAATATTTTTTCTCTAGTAATCTTAATAGAGGCCATAGTTGGAATTCAAAACTGAACAAAGCAATCTGAAAGAAAAGAGACCTCCTATTAAAAATCATGCTAATTTATCATCTTGAAGTATAGGGTGAAAATATAACATTAATTTAATTTATATTCCTGTCTGAGAGAAGAGAACAGAAGAGAACAGAACAGTTGGAAGGAACCTACAATGACCAGTTAGTCCAACTGATTGACCATTTCAATCACCTTACAGCTTTCTTGATGCTATTTGTAAAACTGTCTTTTTCAAGCTATCCCTGAGACCCCTTAGAGGAAATAGAACTTCTCAAATTATTTGATTAAGAACCACAACTTTCAGCAGTGTCTAAGCTGTCCTGGAAATGTGTAGCAATAGTGTCATTGCAACTGAAGACATTTAATGAAATAATTTTTTCCAGGGTTTAGACAAAATGAACATGGAAACAGTGAAGATTTAAGAGCCTTAAATAGTACCTTCTTTGGTTGTTTCATGCAGAAAATTGATAGCAGGCCACCAAATTCAGAAACCGAGACATAAAATGAAGTAAAGCAATCATACTTTGAAAGAAAGGAGGCCTTGTACCAAATCTTTCAAAATACATCTATATGTTCCTTAATATTGAGTAATCAAGTTCTACAAATTATATTTTGTTGTCATCTATGCCAGAAGCGGCAGTTAAATGCCTCCCTGACACCCGATCCCGTCAGATCTCGGAAGCTCAGCAGGGTCAGCCCCGGTCAGTACTTG
>JAOXXN010000364.1:44541905-44569481 GCA_026770055.1 Myrmophylax atrothorax
GCATGGCCATGCAATGCCTGATGCCCGGTACCAGGAGCATCCCCCTGGCTGTGGGCTCACCTGCAAACTGGGTGTACGCCGTGTCCTGAAGGAACGCGCCGCACCCAAAGTCAAGGAGTTTCACGTCACCGGTGGCCAGGTCGAGGAGGATGTTGCCGGGCTTGATGTCGCGGTGCAGGACGCCACAGCTGGTGCAGTGCTGGACAGCCTTCAGCACTTGGCAGAACTGCCCCCACACCATCTCCTCTGGCAGGACCCCCCACTCCATGATGAAGTGGGAGAGGTCCTGAGACCGCTCTGGACGCTCCATCACCAACCAGAAACTGTAGGGGAGCTCAAACCACTCCAGGAGTTGGATGACACCAGGAAACCCAGTGGACACCTTGGTCTGCAGCACGATCTCCAGGGGTGCCCGGGTGCCGTCGGGCTGCGGGGGGACCACAATGTCGTCAGTGCCACTGATGATGTGCCACAGCTCTGTCTGGTACCCCTTACCCAGCCTGGAATGCTCCCGTCCCACGCTGACCCCACGCCCGCTCTCCCTCCAGGCATCCTGGCGGCTTCCACCCTCCTGGGCTCGGCTCCTCCCCGCCCGTCCCACCCCCCTTGCTCCCGCTGGCCCCACTCTCACTCACCAGCTCGCCCCACTGCAGGATGCGATCCTGAGGCACAACTTTGATGGCCACCTGCGAGCCAAGGGGAGCGGCGGGCTGAGCTCGCTGCCCGACCCGCACAACCCTCCCTCTCCTCCTCATCTTCCTCCTCCTTCTCTTCCTCCTCCTCCTCCTTCTCCGCCCGCCGCCGGCCCCGCCACTCACCAGGGCTCCATCCTCGAGGCGAGTTGCCGCGTAGACACTGCCGAAGCCGCCTCTGCCCAGCAGCAAACCCATCCGGTAGCGCTTGTGCAGAGGCTCCTTTGCCTTCCCTGTGGGCGAGACAAGCCCAGCAGCGCTCGGCCTGGGGCCCGGCATGGACCCCGAATGCCCCTCGAGACCGCCCTGGTCTGGGCTTCCCCACCTGCCCCGGGCACCGGCGGCTCGCTGGCCACGGCTGCGCTGCCAAGCGGGGGAGCTCTGGCCGGGGACGCCGCAGATGAAGTTGCAGCGGTGCTGGCACCGGTGTCCCCCGACAGCTCTGGGAGGTGCCGGGGCCGGGCCCGCGGCACAGGCAGCCCTCGGGCTCGGGGCCAGGGGTCGGGTCGAGACCGGGGCTGGGGCCGGGTCCGGGGAGGCGGCCAGGGCTGGGACAGGCGGAGCCAAGGGGCAACGAGGCCGAGCCCTCCCCAGAGCAAACCGCAGACGCCCCTCCAGCACTGCCACAGGCAGCACACCGAGAGCCGGGCAAGAGTGACTGCGCGCCAAGCCAGGCAGGGGCGGCGCTGGGGCGGCCCCGCCCGGGAGCGAGGGACGGACACCGGGGGCATGGCCCGGGCCGCCACGGACAGGGGGAGACCGGGAATGGGACAGAGACACCGGGAGAGGGACAGCGGGACACCGGGAGAGGCACAGCGGGACAGGGACATGGGGAGAGGGACACCGAGGGTGCGGGACACCGGAGATGGAGAGGAGGGACAGAACAATAGTAAGATGAGAGCAAATTCGCTGCCGCCGCTGCTGTCGCTGCTGCTGCCGCTGTAGCCGCTGTAGCCGCTATCGCAGAACTGTCAGGGCCGTTGGGCCGTTGCCCGTTTGCCCCCGCGCGCCCCGGGGGCAGCCACAGCCGCTCCGCTCCGAAGCAGCCCCGGCCGCAGTCACGGAGCTCCCCTTCCTCCCGCACGCACGCCAAGCCCACAGGCTTTTGGAGCTGCCTCTTCGCTTCAGTCCGACTCCTTTGGCCCAGCCTTGCCCCTTGCCGCCCGTGCTCGGCCTCTCCCGGCCCCCATCCCGCCCGCTCGCCCCCCGCGGCCGTGGTTCCCTCCCGTGCCAAGCTGTGGTTTTGCTTTGCCTCCTTTTCGCCTTCCCAATCCAAACCAAAGAGGCGTCCAGAGGCTTTTCTGCTGGCCATGAGCACGCAGCCCCCTTGTTCCTCGCTGCTCCGGGAAGGGAGGGAAACGGGGAGACTTGGGGAATTTTTCCTGGTTTTTCCATCACCGTATCAGAATATGGGGGATTAAAATCATGGGGAGCAGGAGAGAGATGAGAATGCACAGCGAGGAGAACATTGCCTGTCCCTCCTGGGGGTTGGAGGAGTCTCCGAGGGGGCACAGACGGTGTTTGGCAGCCAAGGATTCCCCAAATCCCCCAAATTCTGTACTTTGGGTGAGTTTTCCATCAACTGCTGCTTGGAGAGGTCTGCAGTGTCACCCTCCAGCCTGGATAAATCCCTAAATCCCATGTTTTAGGTGGGTTTTCCCACCAGTCCCTGGGGGGGGGTAGTGCTTCCAAAGCATTCCCCTCCGGCCTGAATAAATCCTTAATGTCATATTTTAGGCGTGTTCTCTCACGAGCCACATTGGGGGGGATCCAAATTGTCACTCTCCAGCCTGGATAAATCCCGAAATCCCATGGTTTGGGTGGGTTTGTCACTGGCTGCTGCATGGAAGGGTTCAAAGTGTCCCCTTCCATCCTGGATATCCCACAGGCAGGGAAAGAGGATGGAATGGGAAATAGAGGGGAAAGGTTTATACACCTGTTTGCGGGATTTGCCCTAAATTGGTGGATTTATGCCGGATTCAGCTCACTGCCTGCTCAGTTCTGCTGGATCGGGGGGGATCTGCCCTTGGGAACGACCCTTTAATCCCAAACCCAGGGTAAGACATGGAAAAGAGCAATCCCAAAAGGAAAAGCCAAGCCCCAGAGGCACCCAGGGCAGAAACAATTAAATAGCATCAATTTAATGATCCTTCTAATCCCAAACGAACAGCTGGATCAGTGGTTTCATAAGTCAGGGAAATGGCCAGAGTTCCATGTGCAGAGATAGTTCCTCTGCTGCACTAAACCCAGGAGCTTTGGGTAGGTGAGAAATGTGTATCTCTTTAAGGTGCCAATGTTTTTTGTTTGCCCTGAACATGCCTAAGGGTGCAAGGCTTTTGTTCCCTGTGTTGTTCAGGGCAAGAAAAAACTAAAGAAGAAGAAGGGAACTGGCACGTGTTTTAAGGTCAGAAGAACTTTTAAACATTAAAATCAACAGCAGAGCCCTTGAAGTCCAGTCACGGTAAGTGCCTTGCAATTTTTATTAAAAATCCATACATGGAGCTGCTACTGTGCCAGAGAAAGGAAAGGACTTTAGAAAGAAGAATCAGAAACAGGCCTTCACAGTTTAAAGAGTGACTCACTCAATGGCACAGAGGTCATCAATTTATACCTGTGTCAACCCATGTACCTACCATCTGTCTTGGTATACTTTGCTCTCTGGAATATGAAACACACATAAAAAAGCTGAGGAAAGAAACTATACTACAGATGAACAATGATGCTTTGTTGTTGTAAATTCTGTTGTGGTAATTCTTAGGATCAAAATAAGCTATGTTAAAACCTGAAACAGGAGAAAGGAAAATGGCAGTGAGAACTCTGTAAAAGCACAAACATATTGCAGAGAAGACAAACTCTGACTTTCAAGGCAAGAGTCAAGACTCCTGTACAGCCTGACCTGGAAAGCCTGGATGGGATGGCCATCCCCAGAGAAAGGAGAATCACTTTTGAGGAGAACAGGGGCAAGACCTGTTGCGGACCAACCGCGGAGATCGCAAACACTAATGTAGTGTGTTCAGGCAAATCCCAACTTTATTCAAATTCAACAACATATATAACCTTGATTTGACCCCGCCCCGGGCACAACAGATCTGACCCCATAGGTTAAGGCTGCAAACATGTACATATAAGGTAAAGTCTGAAACTCTTTCCAGGGAGTGGTTCTGGCTTGTTGTTGTTTTTCCCTCTAAGCTTGCTGCCACATGGTTCCTCTGGACCCACTGGTGTCGGTGGGCGGCAGCATAACCCAGTCTTATTTTTTTTTAATTCTTATTGCAGAGTTGACAGCCCTGTTTATCTTCAAATAATTTTTGCAAGAAATCAAGTTTGTCCTACAGTCATAGAATCATAGAATGGGTAAGACTGGAAGGGACCACTGGAGGTCATCTAGTCTAACATCCCTGCTCAAGCCAGCTTATCCTAGAGTACATGGCATAGGATTGCATCTACACAGTTCTTGAATACCTCCAGTAAGGGAGACTCCACACTGGGCAGCCTGTTCCAGTGCATGGTCACCCACAAAGTAAAGTTTTTCCTGATATTCAGGTGGTACTTAGGAAGTTAGTGCATAATTTCTGCCCATTGCCTTGTCCTATTGCTTGGCCCATAGGCCAGTAAGAGCCAGGCTCCCTCCTCTTGACATGCTCCCTTCACATACTTACAGACATTGATGAGGTCCCCTCTCAGTCATCTCTTATCGGGGCTGAATAGACACAGCTACCTCAGCCTTTCCTCATAAGGGAGCTGTTCCAGTCCCTTCATCATCTTCATAGCCCTCTGTTGGACCTGCTTTAGAAGCCCAGAACTGGACACAGCACTGCAGGTGAGGCCTCAGCAGGGCTGAGTAGAGGGGGCAGGATCACCTCCCTTGACTGCTGGCACTGCTCTTCCTAATGCACCTCAGGAAACCAGTGGCCTGCTTGGCCACAGGACACACTGCTGGCTCATGAACTTTCTACACACCAGAAGAACCTGAGATTGAAATAATGTCAGCCTGTGAGAACTAAATGATGACTGACCCTTTAGGCCTGCTCTAGGCTGAGGATGTTTGTCTTGCTATGTACTGTATCAACCCAGTGTTTAATTACTATTACAGATTTTATATTTCATACCCTTTTGATGTACAACCAGATGTACACCAGAGGGTGTTTTAAAGTTTGGCTGGATGTACAGTCCTATCATTTGGAGAGTGAGTGAGAAGATATGTATATGTAAATTTAGCAGTGTAGCTGTTTAGATTGGATCCTAGACTTTGAAAGGAGCAAAATCAAAATTAATCAGCAGGATTTCTCAGATTACATTCAGAATCTTAATCAAGCTCATTGTTTCTAGGCAATTGATCTGAAAAGTTAACAGCAATTTTCCTGTTAG
The DNA here is from genome assembly GCA_026770055.1 of Myrmophylax atrothorax. Lineage (NCBI taxonomy): Eukaryota > Metazoa > Chordata > Aves > Passeriformes > Thamnophilidae > Myrmophylax > Myrmophylax atrothorax. The sequence goes on from JAOXXN010000364.1 coordinate 44,546,966, forward strand.
ATTTCATGAGACAGTAAGGGAGTAAGATATCCCAGGCAAGACAGGATGTTGCTGCTAACATCTTATGGTCAAACCCTTCAAAAGTAATCTCTTCCTTATCTATTTTCCTGCTGATGATTGGCAACAATGACTGTCAAAATATTTTTGAAGGGCCTTGATTAAAATAATTTGCATTAAAGTAAAAACTATGCAAAAACTGCAATCTTCCCATAATATAAAATTGGAAGAATTTAAGTTGCACAAAACAAGCAGCTTGTGTAACAGCTAAAGGTACAAAGAGATTGAACACTTTCCTCACAGAAAAACTATTTACTCAAGTTCTGCATTGAGTACGGATTAAAGAGCTCCATAAAGAGTTCCAGGAGGTTCTTTCAGAATCTTACAAGCATATATAGCATGCTCTGAAATTAACCAGGCCATCTTGTGTCAAGCAGGCTGTAACCAACAGTACCAAACCAGAGCAGAAGGGAGAAAAAGACATTTATGCCATAAAAAGCATCAAGAAGCACGATATTGTGTATTAACTTTTGTTAACTTTATGGTTGAATGAACAGTGAAAGATCTTATGCCTAAACTGAAGAACTCAAAAAGCATAATGCATTTTCATTTACTGTTGAAATGGAATGCACTCAACAGCTGGGAGAGGTCTGCTATCAAAATTTTCAACCAATTCAGTATCAAATAGACCAATGAAGACTCTGAGAGCGTAAACTCATTGAAAAACATGTAGTAACAGTATGAACACTTTATGCTTTTGACAAAATCAAGCCTCAGCAAGAGGTAATTTTAGGCTGTTTGGTAACACTGAGGACATACACACAAAAAGGAAGAGAGCATGTTGCACAACCAAACATCACATATGAAGAAAGGTACAGAAGCCACTTGCAGTTAATAGATGTAACAGAAGAGACTACTTCGGTAGCAAACCCATTTTAGAAACTTACTGCACCCTTAAACAGAAAAACTATTTTCACATCTTTCTAAAATGAGGAACCATAGTCACACAATTCAGAAAATACTTCCAAATCTGATGACCAGATGAGTCAAATTCAGCATATACAGGAATAATCTTTTGCTGAATGCACTGTATTGCTGCTATTAAATTTTACACTGCTTTTGGACAATTTGGTCATAGGTGGAAGTCGGAAATAAGAGGGGAGAAAGGCACAAGCTAGTAATGCTGAAAAATCAGGTAGCGACATTGCCATGTGATAAGAACAAAACCTGTCTTCCATTTTTATGTCAACTCTTAACTGAAAGGTTTACCCTCCCTCCCAGCACCTATCAACATTGCATTGACTAAAACAGCTCATGGAGCTACAGACAGTTTTTCCCAGATCATCAACAGAATTCATAGTACTGAATAGCAGAGTTATCCTAATTTCTTTAGCCTTGTTAAGATCCTATTTTTTAAGAAAACTTTTATTTTCAGAGTTAGTGATACTTTTTTATTGAACAGTGTTTGCAAATACATTCTCTAGGTGTGTGCTCTGTAGCACCACAGCAGAGTAGAAACAGAACCCACATCCAACCAGAGCTGCAAGGCTGCAGCATTATGCAATATCCTTTAGGCTACCCTCTTTTTAAGTAGTTTCCAAGCATTGAGTATTGTGGCTTTTCAGACCAATATGGGCTCTGGAGGAAAAAACAACCCATACAAAACCCTCAATAAAACCTATTGCAGACCCTTCATCCTTCAAATAATGTGCACACACAAGATAAACTGTTGTTCAGTTTAAGGCCATTTGCTTTTGTCCTATTGTTACAAGCCCTCCTGAAAAGTCCCTCTCCAGCCTTCTTGTACTTAGGTACTAGAAATCCTAGTTAAACCATAGCTAGAAAAATACTTTACACAGTATGTTTAACGGAGGTATTACAGAAGGTATGCCTTTGCTTGCATTAAAAGCTCTGATTCTCCCAAATGTACACTGACTAGTGGTACTTGAAGCAGAATGGAAACGAAAACAGGATGTAAAAGTGTTACGCTGATGAACTGGCTTAGATTGAGTAGCAAATATTATGGAATGAGAATGATCACCAACTTGAGACTGAAGTATCATCCTTCTTAGAAGAGCTCTTTCGGAGTCAGGCAACTCATATCGCTACCTTAACACTATCCTAAAGAGGTTTGTTCTCATTGTCAAGTGTTTCTCTCAGGTTTTCTTTCAGTATCTGAGAGGAGTTAAGAGTCAACAGCAAAGGCATTGATCTGGAAATAGTCTCTGTGAGGATTCACTAGTCTGAAGACTCTTTTCCCCTCTGCCTCTACCTCCTATGCCTTCTCTCACCTATGTATTCTACCCTATGACTTTCGCTCTGTATCTTTTGTTTAGAAATCCTTGCACTCACCTGCTACATGCTGAATAACTCAAGTACCGGTGCATTTAAGAAAATGCAAATGGGAATTTTTTTCTTTATTTTTTAAATCATATATTATCTTCTTTCCAGTTCTGTAAATAGGTGAGCCCTGGAGCTGTAGAGAAATCTTTTGGGACTGATCCAAACCATATGAGATCTTATGTGTTGGCAAATTTGCCAGTTACTGCCCTTTCTGTTTCAGCTTGCAAGTAACAGAACAAATTCTGGTAACAAAAAAAATTGTATCTGTCTTAATTACAAACAATGTTTCATTTTCCAAGATGGACATTTGTCGTGACTGGGATCATTATTATTGACCTTCACAGACACTTATATTAACTGCTTAGGGAAATGAAATTACTTGTGATTACATTACAGGGTTACAACAACAGACAAGAATTCGAGACAGGATTTATTTTTTGGTTTAAGGAGGAAGGGGAGAGGACAACAGGCAGGAATTCCACTTCCCTATCACACTTTCTCAGGCAGACTTGGTCAAAAAATAAAAAGCCAGATTTTGGCCACCAAAAGCTAGCATTTTTCCCTATAGTGCTCATCAAATATTTAAGTACCAAGCACAAAATCAAGAGTCACACATGAGGGCTTCGTATTTAGCCTTTGGAGAATAAGCATTCTGCTGAAAGCTGCAACTTAGTCTAAACTGAGTAAGATTTTTCTCCCTCCAAAAGCATCTAAATTCAGAGATTGGTAATAGCATAATTTACACAGGATTTGCTCAGTGCTCTAGTCCTAGTCTTGAGACACAGGTGTAGTCATTAAGCATATGCATGAGACTTAGATTCTTCAAGATCTGCTATGTTTGGACTGAGTGGCAGACAATTAAATCCTTGCCAGATTAGATGTGAATTTCAGCTCATAAATAGGTACTACACTCCCCACATTAGCCACATATTTCTATCTTTTGCTTTAGACTACTGTCTGTTTACCAGCAAGCCTAAATTTTGGATGCAAGAAAAAAAGGGTCTAAATTAGTACTGTGTAACTCAGAGAAGGATAAGCAAAGGAGTCTGAAAGAAATGCAATCTAGAAGAAAATTGAGAAACAGGAAGCTAAAACAGACCATCTTTTTCAGCTGCTATTTAAATTTTTTAAATCCTTGTGCAAATGAGACAAATTTGACTCAATGCTAGAAAAGAGTACAGCATGATAAAAGAAAAAACAAAAGAATTCTCGCAGATGAGGCACCAAGTGTGTCATCACTGAAGTCTCTCATACCCATCTCAAAAACGCTGCAGTCATCAAGTGGTGTATTGGGTCACAGTTGCAAAACAGATTTCCATCCAACTGAAAATAAGAATTTCTGCCCTACACAGGGGAAGGTTTAGGTGCTGCTGAACTTCACTTGTTGCTGAAGATGTGCATTAACCTTATTAAAATACCTCTCATATGAAAAGCTTTTGTTAGATGTGCATGTATGCTAAATGAAAACCCACAAAATAAAACATTATTAGCTGCACAATTATAAGACAAGAAAACCCCCAAAGCAATAGATAAGAACACAAGAAAAAATAAGCGAGTACACCTGTAATGACATTTATTAAAAGACATGCTATAACAGCTAGTTAGGAAAAGAGTTAGGTATAGATACTAAGTAATCAGAAAACACACCCACCTAAAGAAACACAATATATTACAGCATAGACAAAATCAAATTCACCATGAGCTATACAGTCACAAAATAGATGTCTTTAATATATCTTACAACTTCTTTCAGTTTTAAGTCATCTCAACAGACATGGACTACTTTTCATGCAATGCCACAAGATGTTTTACAAATGAAAGCTGTTGCTTATTAAAATATACAATCGTTTTTATATAAAAACAGTTCGCATTTCCATTTGTTCCCCCAAATATTTTTCACCAGTTTAAAAAAAAAAAGGAAAAATATGATGTTACAAATATTTACAGTATTTTCTTGTGCTAGATGAACGTTTTTATAAACTGAAAGGGAACTTTTATGAACAGATCATGTAAAACGAGGGAATGACAGCATTTCTTAGACATGTTTTTTGTGTCTTGAATACAGTACTAAAGATAGTCCAGTAACCTTTTGCCTTATCTCACACCATTTGGTTCACATTACAATCTCATATTCCATTGTTTCCACCACCAACAGAAGTCTCAAATGAAGTCCACTTTGCATTGGGTCTTCCCATCAGAAATAAGTGTGAGAGAAAACAGGTTTTTCACATGTCTCAGTAAAATTAGAACAGTCTTTGGTCAGAGAGTGAAGTGACATTCTGATGTAAGTATCTGCTTCATTAACAACCTTTACCTTATGTCGCTGCAGTTCTAGGGTGAACTTTTGCAGAAAGGTTACATATTCAAAAATAATTGGAAAGTGCTTAGAATGAAGTTTATGTGTGGTAGGTTCCCACTCATAAACATTGTAGAGTTTCCAATACCTGACAAACTGCTAACAGTGATGACATTAGTCTGCCAAGGCAAAATTTTCTTCCTTTATCAAGGACCTTCAAGTATTTCATTTCTTTGGGACTGCTCCAGGCACTTGTTATTATTACCTGAAGCTGGAAATATGTGGGTTATGGTTGGATTCCTGCATATTGCACTACAAAAATAAAAACTGCAATGGGAAAGGCAGAGGGATAATTAAATCTGTATTGAAATAGCTGTAATCCACTTCTTGTATAGTCAGTGAACAATAATAATTTTTAACAATATAAATATACAATTTCCAGACGACAAAATGTACTTATTATACTTAAAACAGCAACAGATATGAAAAACACTACATACAAAACTTCTGAAGGCACAAAAACTTTGGTACAAATTTGTTCCTGTGTCACATCCCCTGGTAATAAAACCCTGCAGTTAAGTACTTCAGAAATTTTCCATTCTGCTAGGATTTGCTTTGAGAACAGCAGGCAAACAGTCTTGTATATAGCAAACAAAAACTCTGAGGACAGAAGATAAAGGTAATTTACAGAAAAAAATTCACTGCAATCTGACCAGTATCCTTTTATCACAACAGTAACAATGCTAAGTCTGGTAATTCTGATCTAATTAACAACATACCAGGGGCCAAAGGTGAAAGCAAAACAATGGTTTTTGTAAGCAGCTGACCTCTCATTTGAAAAACAGAAGTGTAAGCTAGCAGCATAAAATGACAGGTAGTAGGTCTACATCCCTTACTAAAAACTCCAAAACTTATCACTTCCCTACTGACATGAATTCGAGGAGGGCAAGATAATTCATCATACAAACATCAGTGGCAGTATTATCAACAACACTAACAGTTTTCCTTGCATACAAACAAAGGTGTGCTGTCTGTAATCAGAAAATGTCACATATAGGCGTATCTCCACAGATATGTGGAATATCTTCATTGAAAGAAGGACCTCAGTCTATCAGTACACACCAACAGTACAACTGAGGACCAGCAGACAAGGCAACTGAGTCAAATTATCAATCAAAGTTTCAGAAATGTGATGTTTAAAGACTTCTGAAGAAATTCAAAGAAGCAGAAGTTTTACCATTATACAACAAATGAAGAATCATTTTAAAAGGCATTTATTTTCTCCTGGGTTGTTAAAAAGGCCTTATCACACTTTGAACTAGGTGGGCATACATCAAAAAAAAGGAGGCACAGGTCACCCAGAGTTGATTTGCAGACATGACAGAATCACACAGTCATAGAATCATATTGGTTGATATTCAAGGATTATCTCCAACAAGATCAGGAGTGATGCATCCCAACACAAAGAAGTCAGGCAAAACCAGAATGGTGTTAGGTGAACAAGATGCTCCCAGACAAACTCAAACGCAAAAAGGAAACCTACAGAGGGTGGAAATAAGGATGGGTAATCTGGGAGGAAAACAGTGATGGTCCAACCAGCCCAATTCTATGAAAGATAAAGCTTCCCTGGAAAAGGGAAAATACAGCCCACACTTTTAAAAAAAGGAAATAAAGAAGACCCAGGGAACTACAGGTCAGTCAGTCTCACCTCAGTTTCCAGCAAGATTATGAAGTAGATCCTGCTGGTAACTATGCTAAGGCACATGGAAAATTCAGAGGTGTTGGTGAGAGTGAACATAGTTTCACTAAAGACAAATCATGCCTGACAGGTTTTGAGGCCTTCTGCAACAGGGTTACAGAAGTGGTGGATAAGGAAAGAGCAAGAGGTGTCATTTACCTGGACTTGCAAAAAGCATTTGACTGTTCCACACAGTATCCTGCAGAGACATGGATTTGATGGGTGGACCACTAGGTGGATAAGAATTGGCCACATGGTCACACTCCAAGAGTTGTGGTGAACAGTTCAGTGTCCAAGCAGATATCAGAGATGAGCAGTGCTCCACCAGTGTTGGTATTGGTACTAGAGCTGTTTAGCACCTTTGTTTGTGACACAGACAGTGGGATCAGCTGCACTATCGGAAAGTTTACTGACACCACCAAGCTGTGTGCTAGAATCAACACACTGGAAGGAAGGGATACCATCTAGAGGGACCTGGACAGACTGAGATGTGGGCCTATGAGAAACTCATGAAGATCGACCCAAACAATTCTGTGATTATATAAAATCCAAAAGATAACATTGTATATTATTCCTAAGCCACCTGAACTTTAAAGTGCATAGTAGATTCTGCATATTTACATAATTGTGTTGAGCAGCACTTCCCATAGTTACATATGCATAGTCAGCATTTTATCTACTGTCAATAGCACGCTTCTGTTGCTGTATAGAGGTCTTGTACCATCTTTGTATGATTGAATGCTACTGTTCCATTCAGTGCAGGTAGCTCAGGATGTAGGGGAGCTGCAGGTTAAGCTCTGGATAGTGGGAGCCCCAGGCAAGGGGCCGTGAACTGCTGACACTTTGCACAAAAAGGGTCTGGGGACCTTTGGCTCAGCCAGGCGATTGGACACTGGGAGACACAGCAGCGGCCGACGACTCCAAGATTTTTGTGCCCTTAGACTGCGAGGGCATAAAAGCCCAGGGTTCCTTTGTTCAAGGTCAGTCCTGGGAGGCTCAAGGTGTTCTTGTGTTACTGCACCAAGATTAGACTATTTTAAGGATCTAGACATCTGAGACTCTGCTGTGGGAAACCTGGTCTGCCTGTGTGAGTAGGGGTGTGTAGCTGGGAAAGGGCCTCAATCCCAGCTCAGGCAGATCAAGTGTTACTGCCTGAGTGGCTCCTGGACGGTCAGGCAAGTTTCTTTAATGCTACATCTCTAACCAAAATACATTAAAGGAAGGCATGCTAGTATCTGGCTGATTTTGCAAAAATAATTTAGAGGGAAAAATTGAAAAAGCTTACTACAGAATACTCACATCATGGTACAAACATACTCTTTCTACTAGAAAGATAAAGTCATAGAATTCATGCAAATCAATGAAAAAAACAAGTATAAGTGGCAAAACATAACAGCAGAAAGTCTGCAATAGTTAGTAGTAAATAAATGCTATGTTTGAAAGAAATGCCTCCTTAAAATGTGGTAAAGTAAAATTAAATTTATTTAACTTCTTTAAAAGGAAGTTCTAGAAGGAAAAATCTCTTAAAATGAAAGTCTCTAAAATTTGATCATAAGTGAATAATAGTCATCTGTACATTTAAGATTAAGCCTAACTGCATCTCAGCTTGTTCCCCAAAGAGAAATCAACATTCAGTACCAAACATTTTTTATACTTACAAAGGAGAGAATGATAGCATTCTATCATTTGGAAGTTCAATACTGAAAAAAGGATGCAGAAACCTGAAAGACATATTCTGATAAAGCCAATGCCTCTCAAAAAGTAAGATCAAGTCCAGAAACTGAAGTGAATTTGCTGTTTGGCCTTTTTATATAGGTTTGTTTGGGTATTTTAGTGTATTTTTTATGGATGTGTATTTTTTTCAGCAAAGTACATCCATCAGACAACTGCAACTAGGTAAATTCAAAGAATCCCCTATGTGATTACACAATGAGTTAAATCTCATTCCCACCTGTACCTAATCTCTACAAAAAAGCACAAGAAACTAGACTTCAGAGAATTACCTAATGAAAAAAATGTCTTGAAGTATCAAGGAAAACATTTTCAAAAAGACCAAGAAAAGAATTATCACAAAGCCCACAATAGTTTTTCAAGACACTTCAGATAACACTCTAAGCTATTGTATAATATACACATAGTAAGGCACATAGTAAGAAATAAGGTAAATACACAGTAATTTAAGTATTAGACATTACAGTGGTAAAATCACCTCTTGAGGTTTATTTTTCTGCCCCCAAAGATGACCTTCAAAAAATAACTTCTTAAAAACTGTCAAACCATCATGGACCTGAATATTTTTCATAAGATTGTAAACATTTAATTATTTAGAGAAATGTAAAAGATTGTATTTTCTTGTTTTATTTTCTCCAAAGTACTATTACACAATTTTACGCTTCATAGTAAAAATAGGACAAAAAAACCTTCCATTCCATGGTTAAGTCAACCTAAGTCTCTGATATCACATCTTGAGGAAACTTGTCAAATACCATTTAGTCCACAGAGAGAAGGCACTGCCTCTTCTCTAATAATTTAATCTGTAAGAGCAGCACAGACTTTTAATTTCTATAAACAAGTTATTTGTAAAGATTTACCAAAGTATGAACCCACACTCTGGTAACATAAATACTATTTAGAGGATGCTCAGTCACTGCTTGCTTTTCTTCAAGAAACCCGAGCACTATTTCACATTCCAGTTAGTGTTTAATCGTCACAGACTAGATTTACCATTTTGTTAAAATACTCTTTGTTTGGTGTATTGTTAAAGCACTCTAAAATGTTTTCTAAGGCTGATTTCAAACAAAAGCCAAAAAGATGTTCTAAAATATAATTTTAAGTAGCAAATTTGATTGCTGCTATAGCTATTTCACAGAAGAGTCTTTCTATGGATCACATACTTGCAGCTAAAATCAGAAAAGATTGTGACTTAATTCTTTGTGTATGAATGATCTTTTTCTTTTAAGAGACAGAGCTTGTCTCAACTGTCTCAGTCTCTATTTGAAGATTTTACTAAACTCACTATGCAGCCTTAAAAGGAAGGTGCACAGAAAATTCAGATTGTAGATTTTGAGAAGGAAACTCGGAGATGCTGGTGTTCTCCAAAGTCATGATTGTGAAGTTCAATGAGAGCGTGAACTGCTTCTTCCACAGAGCCCAGCTGGATGAGAGCCATTTTGCAATCTTTCCTGATGAACAATAAAAAACATTATTAATCTTAACCAAATTTTCACTAGCCAACACAGAAAAGTGACATAAGTGTTTCTCAGCTATATCACACACTGAACACTTGTACAGCAAAAGAATCAGAACTAGTTATGCACCTGCAAAAATTCAAACATAACAGAACTATAGAAATTTTGCAAATCAAAGGCCTAAAGCCATGCCCTTCTTTCATTACACCGGACTTCAAAAAACTGGGTCAAAACAAGGCTTGAAGGCCTCTAGGAAATCCTTGTATTGTCCATATAGATGAGACTATTCTAGCAGGTGTGATTGTGCTAAAATAATGCTGCCAAGTAACCTTAATCAATGTTAGAGCAGATACATTGTCATCTTTTATGTGACATTTTACATATACACAGCTTGTATTTTTTAGAGTGAGAATTTATTTTCCTTAAACTTACTTCACTTTGAACATATATGGAATTTGTCAAAAGGCTGCATATTTTTATTTAATTATGCTAACACAGTATCTCATTGAAGATTTTAAAGATTAAAATTATCTTAATTGTCATAGGTGTACTGCTTTTGCCTATAGGCATGGAATACTGCCTGTAGTTATAAATACAGGGAATGTCACAAAAAAGCAATTAGCTGCCTTCCAGGATGAAATCTTGCTCAGCAATCTTACAGGAGAACTTACCGGAAATATTTGCATCCTTTCACAGTAGATCCTTTACTTGCAAAAAGGTTCTTCAAATCATCAGCAGTAACAAAAGGCCTAATTGAAACAAGCAAATAAACAGAACCAAAGCAAACCCCCCTCAACTTGTAGAAAAGCACAGAGATCTAAAATAATATCAAGATCTCAACCTTGGCTCCTAAATTAAGTTTGAACAGCAAAAACTATTTCCACCAACTCACACCTTGTCAACACTTCAGCCCAAACAACTTGGCTTTGTGCTACAAAATTACTTCAGCTACTCTCTACTGCATTTCATCCAACTCCATTTTTTTTCTCAGTTAAATTCACATTGCAAAAAATCTCTTAAGATCTTCATCAGTACCTTCAGGAATACATTTCGTCTTGAAATCTACCTTCACATATTTTCAGTTTTGAAAGTTTTTTTATTTTACTCAAAAAGCCATTTTCTACATGTCTTACAATTTCTTTTGTTACTTGGACAAAATCCCACTTTCTTCTTTTCCCTCCCCCCTGTACAGCTGCCAAACAAAAGAACCCTCTAAAAACTTGTGTTTGGTTGCCACTCCACACATTGTTGACAACATTCTAGATATAAAATATATTGTTTCAGTCTTAAAAAAATCCCTTCCTAATACTCTTTTTTTTTTACAACTTCCGCTCTATGCAAAAGGTTTAAGTTCTGTAGAAATTACTCTTTAAGAAGTGCTAGAATTATTAAAAACTGCATCTGTATTAAGTAACAATGTCAATGATGAATTTGTTGTCATGTAACTCCAGTACACTATCTCAAAAAAGATGTCTTGGATCTTTGCAAAAATCTGTAACACAGGACATAATATATAAAAAACAAAAAACATATTCCCAAGAAAATGTAAACTGATTAAAACTCATAAAGAAGATAATTAAATCAGTTATCCTCATTGCTAATGATAAAAAAGGGACAGTTAAAGGATTTGCTTATTGTTAATTACACAGCAGAATGACCCACAGCAGAACGAACTATAAAAGGCCAAGGGAATATAAAGCTTTTGTCAGACTTTGTAACTTAAGAACATAACCTAAAAAACATCTTTCCAAGAAGATCACACATGTAGATACTCACGGAATGTTGGAGAGATGCAGCGTGGCAGATGGAGGAAAGATATTTTGGAAGTTCTTAGAGCCAGGATTCTTAAAGCGATGTAAAGGGCTGTTGCTATAGTCCTTTGTCAGACCTTTGTCATCTTGCCCTTCACGAGGAAGTTGAACTGTCTGATATTTTGAAAGAGTAGTATGCATGACCCTTCCATAAAGCCTCTGTCCATTCAAGTAGTTGATAGCTAAGCAGCGGAAATTTAATTTGAACAGGAATAAATGGAGGGGAAGAAAAGACTGATTCTTTAAACACTAATATTGTTTCCTACTTAGTGCCAGATTTCACTCTAAATTTAAACTGCAACTTGCTGTCTGCCAGGTGGGTTATGTCACAACATTGTAATGAAAACAAATACAAGGATGTAATATAATCTCCAGTTTAAATGCAATAAAAATGCAAAACGGTAAAGGGCATTTGATTATTTTTACATAGCTAGATATATGATAAACTACAGGAAATTTATACGATGGATTAAGACAAACTACAGGAAAACTGTATGATGTTTTAATTCTAACATTTAGTAGACTGAGGTTCACAGGAACTTTGTTTTTAAACCACTAAGAGTTTTGGTAACATATGCAAGGAACAGTTTGTATGTAGTAATGCAGCAGAATGATGGACTTAATTTGTTTATGCTTGTCACTGACACATGCCAAATTTCTCTTCTATATTACACTCATGCTAGTTTGAAGCATAATTGGGCCTTAAAAATCCATACCTAATTGAGCCTGGGTTCCATCTGCCATCTGAACTAAAGCAATTCCTCTTTTCTTAAACATGATCTTCACCCGATGGACATCACCATACACACCTGTGGAAATACAGAAAGGAAATCTTCTCATAGCACTACTACAAGCAGCACAAGGGCAAGTCTGGTTCTTTTGACTAACATTGGAGTTACAAAGAATAATCATCTCATTAAACAGCTTGGTTAGAATATTAATATGAAGGAGAGTTTTAAAGTTTGTGTATTATTTTCTAAGGCTCCACAAGGAGGAAAACCCACAGGATCTTAGTCATAAAACTGCATGTTTATATTCATCTTTTAACTAGTGCAATAGTTGTCAAAGTCCCCTTAACAGAGGCATATTTATTACTATGCCAAACATTGTCCCCTGCAATTAATGTACAAGCCAATTCTGTACAGCGTTTCATCTGAGGCAATATTTGCATTGTCCTCTTACTTTGTCTTCCCATTTTTGCAGTAAACTGCACCAAACACCGAAACCCATCTGACACTATAACTGTTTTGCCTTTTTAGTACCTGTGGCCTATAAATTCCTGGTCCAAATTGTTGTCACTTTAAAACCAGTGCATTGTCCTGTGCATTTTCTGGACATGCACAGAACAATAGAGCTGGAATTAACCAGCATACGTCAGATAAATAAAAAGAATGCTAGCTCTGTGGTTTCTCAAGGGATATTTGACATATCTTACCAAATAGGATGAAAAGTCCATATGGTGTGATGGCCTGTTTGAATGATAAAATCAGTAGATTATTTCTAAAGCCATGCAAATAAAGACACGTATTCCATAAGCGTATGGTAAACAAAAAGAATGGAAGAAATACTGCACACTAATACATAAACCTGTCTCTCCAAAAGCCATTCCTTGTAATAACTACAGTGCATGGTACTCTTGTCAGTACACACTTGCAATGCACAGGTAAAATATTTAAACAAGCTAACACTTCAGCTCATGCATCTTCATCACTGAAAACTCAATTTGTCACGCTGCAGAAGTTATCATTATTTTAAATAGCTTTCTTATTTAACTTTATTATTCTTTCTAAGCTAGCAGCTCATTCCCTGAAAAAATGAAAGACATTTGCTAAACTAAAAATAGAACATTCAAGAGCACTTTTGCATTCTGTAAACAGCAGACAACACCTACAAAACGAGAACAAGTTGCTTCCAAATGTGTTTGGTTTGCCTTTAGTTTTGTCCCCATCATTTTACATGATGACCATGACATTCTGAAGTGATAAACACACAATTTAACTGTTCACATATGAAGCACATAGAAAGTGATATTTAAATTGTGTTTGAATAGAAGCTGTGAACAGAAAGCCAAATATTGGAAGAAATTATTTTTTCTCCAGTGATTTTCAATTAAATTCTAGTATGCCAAGCACCAAAAACATAATTTACACCCTAACACAGCCCAAATTCATTAAGACAAAGGTTTTGCCAGTAATGAGTATTAAAAATACCTGGGTATCAGATGCACTACTCACACTCTTTAGCCTTATTCCTTCTCATCTCACAACATTTGAAATGTGTAACAAAATTCCTAAATTATTCAAAAATGAAGATACTGCAGACTAAGTGCACATCCATACCCTTTTATCATTAGCATTTAGTAATAGAGAACAGTTCCTATCAATATGAAATGTAAATTCATCATGAGTTTATCTTTCTGGCCCAAACAGTTTAATTCAGTATGGAGGGGTTTTTAAAAGAAATTTCTTATCCAAATGAGACCGCAATATTTCTACTAAAAAAAAACTTTTTGGAAGACAAAACCAGACAATCTAAAAGTCACAAAGGAATGTTCAAGTGCATACTAAAACCCTGCAATAGGGGAGAAACGTAAATTGAAATAAGGTCTAAAAGATTTTCTATAAATAGAAAAAGAAGTGGGAGGGCTCAGACAACCCCTACTGAAGGACAAGTGTTACACAATTGCCAAGAAATATATTTACAACAATTAATGCTGTTGTATGTACTTATTTACACCTTTCAAGAAGTTGAGTATTATTTAATGCATTGATACTGTATCATGCATTACAGCACAAAGCTCTTCATGACTTCTCAGATATGGTTAGTATCATGTAAAGAGGCAATGCCCTAAAAATAGCTCTGAGCTATGCTTCACATATGCTTGTTCTTAAGATTCAGAGAATCATACTGAATAATCAGCTGCAGAAAGCACATCCACAGCAATCATCAGAAATTCACAGATATAATATATTGACAAATCAAAGAAAAAATAATTTGTCTTACAGATATATCTGCAGCTGTTTCTTTTGATGCCTACTGTGGAATTTGCAGTTAGCAGAAAAACAGAAACACAACAATTACTTAAAGAAACTGGTCAACAGATTTTTAAACCTCAGAATACGAAGGTATTGAGTGTGTAAAACAAGAATTTTACATTGCTGCAAGAGGACTGCTTATCAACAGTAGAGTAGAATTGTGTTTTAAGTCATGGCCTTGGTACAGCTTTATTTTTGGGTTTTTCAGAGTTTTTGTTGTTTTTTGTTTTGTTTTGTTTTTAAAGAGGTACATTGCTTTTAATTAAGCACAGATCAGGTGTAATGTTTGACTAACAGGAGTAAGATTATCAAACAGTCCATGTCCTCTGTAAATAACTTTTGAAGTTGTCCTTGGTAATTTTACTTCCAACATGTGAAAAAATATCTGTGTGGTACTATGAAAAGTGACCATGTGTATTTATTAACTTTTAAAAACATATACAGAGAGATGTCAATAATGAAGCATACCTGTGTTCTTCCTCTCCAACCTGGAAAAAGTTGCAAAACTAGAAAGATTCTATGCATGTTTAGAAAGGTACTTGATTTGGCATGATTTTATCTCCTCTTCCCTTCCCCTTTTCCTCTAATTTCTTGGTTTTTAATAAATTAAAAACTCTTTGCCCTCTTTACAGATAAAGCAGCACACAGAGGAGTCATATTAATAGAGATACCAGTCCCTTTACCCATAATGTATGTTGTTTACATCTTCAAACATTTTGCACATTTTACATAGAATTCTTTGTAATTATTACCTACACTGCTAACATAGAGTTCCTACAGTAAATTGTGCTAGGACACTTTTCATTGATGGGTGGAGTTTTTCAAGCTCATCAATATTGCAAACTACCTCAAACAAGTATAGAGTTGTTTTTTTAAATTTCAGCATAAAGAATTTCCCTTATTCTTTCAGCTAACATCAGTTTGCAAGAAGGATGCTGGTAGTTGGTACAAGGTGATACTTGCATGAGTTCCACCAATCAAACTTACTTCAGGGTTGAGGTTGCTGACTAGTAAAACAGAATTTCCTGGAATACCAGTAACGCCAGGAATAGTCATCTGTCCAGATGCTGCTGATGGGCTGACTGTGAGAGAACCAAGTGCTCCAGGAACAGCTGGAATTGAAAGACCTGGAAGGGTATAAACAGCATCACTTGACATCTCAAAGTGGAAAAGGAAGAAGACAAAAGCAGGTTATGTTTGGCAAAACCATCAATATTCACTTTAAAAATGCTTTTAAGGAGTTTAGTTATTATGAGTACCTGATTAATAAAGCAGGAAGCAACCTCCCTTTCAGAGGTGAAGAAATATTCAGCTACACAGACTTGAACCAAAAGGGGACATAAATTGCAGCCCAAGAAAGAAGAAAAACAATTCAGCACAAGAGTTTATATCCTGTGCTATGAAGGAAAAGACCACTCAGTCTAAAAAACTATTTATTTCTTATTTTATAGCCACAAAAGGGGAGACTTCCTGTATTTGCTTTGAATGTCATTGCAGACTTATGATTCTTAGAAAAACAGATGCTTAATTTCTTCTTGTGCAGGTAGTCTTTACAATGGCATTTAATTTCTTTGCTTATTAAGCTACAAACTACATCGGTGTATGTTGTTTATCACATGAAGTAGTTTTACTGATTTATATGAGAAAGAAAGTCAGAATTACTCAAATACCATGTTCTGATTCCTATATCTGAAAACAATTTGCTCTAAACAGGTGTATTCAGATGGCCCACTAGCCACCAACCACATTTTCAGAAAAGAAACTTACCAGTACCTTGAGGAAAGCCCAAGGATGGGGCAAACCCAGCAGCCCCTGCATACGATGGGAAAATGGTATTTTGGGTAGCTAGAGAGAGCAGATACATCTAATTAAAGCAGATTTTAAAAGTTTAGAAAGACAGAAGAGATTTCAAGGCTCAGAAGCAGCTGCCACTGTTGCTGTTCTGATTTCATCTGTGACTACACTTCTTATTAAACATTTGGGTTAAAATCTCTCAATGAAATCCAAGATTCTATGTTTTACAAAGGCAATTTTCAGCCACTTTTGAGGGCAAATATTCCGGTCAGCTTTAATGTCCCTCTCTAAAATGAAGTTGGGGCAAAACTTAAGTTAGACAACTTTGAGTAGGGAAAGCACAACACAGATTAGTATCCAAGAAAGTTTGTATGCCTGTGGTCTTCACCAGTTTTTATTCACACAATGGATATGCACTCTAGAAATTTTCTGGAAGTAAATACAATCAAAGATGTTTTGCTGTGATAAGATACAACTATTTCCTGGATATTTCTAAAAGGAGTATAAGCTAAACAAACAACTACAACTAATCTGAGATACTGAACTTTAATAGCTGCTGAAATACATAAAGTATATGTATTTTGCTTTTTATGGAGATGTACTTTCCCAGTTTGCATAAATTCATAAATAATCAGTGTTTTTATGGTTCTCCTGGAAATCACAAGCATCAAACAGATCTGGAATAGCAACATATGGAGAGCCCCAGCCCCAAAGACAGCTCAGTGACTTCCACATCAGTATGTGGAGTTAAGTCCTACACAGGGCAGCACAAAAACTTGTGTTCTACAAGCAGTTAGATACAAGCCCGAGTTGTGGATTCTTCCATATGTTAGCACATACCAGTTTTGGTGGGTTTCTTGGTATTTTTTTTTATTGGGGCACATATAATCAAGAAATACATCCTACAATCTCGGTACAATGTTTTACTACTCAAACCTCCATCATTGATTAAAATACAGCTACATTCACTGGGAAATCATCATTGATAAGGATCATGCAATGCCATAAGAAGTATCCATAATAAATTACAAAAGCAACAAATGGAACAGACACCACAGATCACGTATCATGAATATTGCATCACATTATCCCTCCTCTTATCAGTGGCAACAAAGTGTCTTTCATACAGACAACTGAACACATTTATCACACCAAACCAAGTAATTGTGTTCTTGAAAAACATGCACTGGTGCATTATACTGACAAGTTCTGGCAATATAAGTATTAATCACTTATTCACAATCCAAGAATGGTAATGGAAACATTAATGAAGCAACAAATGAAGAGCTTTCATTCTGCCAAATAAGACCTGCATGTTGCACACTGATACTAGAGTCAGCCACATAAAAATGGTCAAACTGAGCTAATGCAGAAAGATCTGGAATTCTTTGTTGCCTTTTTTTTTTTAATGTAAAATAATTTGCTTCATGGGTAGCAGCTAGCCTTCAAAGCAAGCTAACTCAAGCATCTTTGCTCATGCTTACTGGGTGAAAGAACTCTTCAAATGCAAAATATTCACAGATCTGCTCATTTATAGTGTAGTATGTTTTCCAACAAAACCAAAATAAAATAGGACAAAACAAAACAAAAAAACCACCAAAAACTAGAGAGAGAAAAACAAGTTTCAAGAGCAGTTCAGTTTTGCTACTAAGATAACTTTAAGTCTACAGGAAAAAATGGATGTATTATTTGGATAGTTACCTGCTTTATCTAATAATTCTCCAACAAAACTACACCCACCAGTAACAATATAGGAAGTGTAAGTGCTGACGTGACTCACAACATCATCTTCTCATGTTCTGTAACAAGGCCTATCAGAACATGCCAATGGCAACACATGCATGTTGTTCCCACTGAGAGAAAGGCTGGAAGCAAGCTTCTCCCCATAAACAGCTATTTTCTTTAAAAGAAAAACATCTATGCAGCTGCTTCACTTTGACTGCACTACAAAGCAATTTTGGCACAGGCATCATTCTATTCTTACCATTACAGTAAATGAAAACAAGACTGCTAGCGATGAGAAGCTTCGAAGAGTGAGGGGGAAGAAATGGAGCAGCTTCCACGTGTTATCCTTCAAAAGCATAGAGTTATCTCTGCCCTACAAACAAGTTTGTCTTTAACCTACTCTAACTGTACTTTCCCCTTCCAGTGACATTTCAAATAGTGCAAATCTAATTAATCAGAATATATGAGATCTATAAGAGGACATTTCCATAATGCTGTATGGCAAATTCCACTCCTCTCACTCTGCCCCAGGGTATAAAGACAGTTACACCTTACATAAAGATCCAGGCCTGCCTTCGAGGGGAGCAGTAAAAACAACTAAGAACATAGTGAGTGCCACTCATTTTCTTATTCTAATCTAACTAAACTATTCAAATAACCAAACCAAACCTACTATCTGCCTGAGCCATTACAGAAAACTAAAGAGAAAAAGGGAATTATTCCCCTGCCCTTTCTACTGTACTAATCAATTGGACAGCACATAAATACTTAATCAACAGCTAAGGCAGTTACTAGCTATGTATTCTTGATAATGGTTATCATTAGAGAGACAGAAAACTAGCTAAAATCGCTCAACTCATCAAACTAATGTTTGGTGATTTGCATTATTATGAGAGTTGATTAAATGAGCATGCCTGAGACATTTATGCCACAAGGGCTTCACCAGTGTCATTGCTAGCAGACTCTCTCCTCTTTGCCACAGAAGTGGCTTCTAAAATTCAAGAAAATTTCTGAAGTTTCATCTTTTTAGAAGATAACTACAAACATATATAAATAAGTGTAGTATCTTGAATTTTTTTATAGTTTTTTTTTGTTACAGCAGGCAGTTATCCTAAAATATACACAAATAAGAGCTAAGACCCTTATAACACTTGTTTTCAAGCACTCTTAGGCAATCAGTGCCAATTTGTTATGACTTTCACTAACCATTCTGATATACAACATTTATTATATTACCTGTACTAATGATATAATTTCACAGCATTTTACAAATGTAGCTTTTTGACAATAATTTGAATTTGCTCATGAACATTCCTCATGTTACAGCTTCAGATATTCATTTATCTTGAGTTGAACTTTCTACTTTCCATACAAATTTTTCTGGACCTAAGACACAGAAACATATGCAAAAATGTACCCTTCTATGAACTTGATATGAAGCCAGAGCATAAATGCAACACAAAAATTATGATCTTAGTGTGTATTTAGCACTAGAAGTGAAGGTTTCTTACCAAAGCCAGCAGCTAAGGATGAGTCCAGGGCTCGTTGCCCATCACCAAAAGGAAGATCAGTGCGAGTGAAATCTCTGCTTTTGTTATTGTTATACTTTATCTTTAGGCTAGTTAACTTGGAGAAATCAATATGCAGAGTGCAGCACCCAGTGTAGATACTTTGGCCATCCAGAGACTGAAGAAAAATAAATTACATTTTCAGATTCAAAACACATTGTCGCAGCCATCGCTCTAAGTTTATTATTTGCAGCCTTCCAGTACTTGAAGTACTCTAAGAAAGATGGGGACAGACCTCTTCACAGGGCCCGTTGTGATGGGACAAGTGGTAATGGTTTTAAACTGAAGGAGGGTCGATTTAGATTAGATATCAGAAAGAAGTTTTTTTTACAGTGAGGGTGGTAAAACATGTCACAGGTTGCTCAGAGAGCTGATTAATGCCCTTTGGACTGGGCTCTCAGAAAACTGATCTAGTTGAAGATGTTCCTGCTTATTGCATGGGTGTTGGACTGGGTGACCTTTAAAGGTGCCTTCCAAGCCAAATCATTCCATGACTATCTGACTTTTGTCTTGCAATTGTATCCAAACAGTAACTCATCTTCTGTTTTTGAAGTGCTGTTTTCAAACACCAAGCAGACAATCATGGTGCCACTACCCTTACCTAAACATCTGGTGTAGAGTTCCAGTGTAGTCCACTAGTTAGTAAGTATTACATCACCTCATGCCAGTTGGACAAAACAGAGCTTGAAGAATGACATGATTTTCTGTATTTCTAATCTTACTTTTCTCCCACTCAAAACACACTATCAGATGCTAGTAGCAATACTAATTTGGAAATTTTTACTGCATGGAATTGACCCTTACATAAGCTGGCGAAGGCTCCAGAGCATCCTGTGAGAAACTGCTGAGGGAGCTAAGGTTGTTTAGCCTGGAGAAAAGGTGGCTCAGGGGGAACCTTATTGATCTCTATAACTACCTGAAAGAGACTGTAGTGAAGTGGGGATTGGTCTCCTCTCCCATTAACAAATGACAGAACAAGAAGAAATAGTTTCAAGTTTTGTAAGGAGAGGTTCAGATTAGATATTAAGAAAAATCTCTTCATCAAAGGGGTTATCAATCATTGGAACATGCAGGAACAGGAAAGTAATAGAGTCATCATCCCTGAAGGTATTTAAAAGATGTGCAGTTGTGGTGCTCAGAGACATGGTTTAGAGGTGAACTTGGGCAGTGTTCAGTTTATCATTAGACTGAATGACCTCAAGGCTCTTTTCCGAGGTAAACCCTTCAAGTTGGCCATGACCTCAAGACTCTGTGTCAGAGATTGCTTGGAAGAAGTGGTGGGTGATTGTTGTGGGTGACTCCCTGTTGCAGAGGACAGAGATACCCATCTGCTGACCTGACTGCTAGTCTTAAAAGGTCTCTTGTCTGCCAGGGGCTTGAATCACAGATGTTGTGGAAAGACTGCTAAGGCTTTTCCACACATCTGACTATTACCTCCTTTCATATGAGAACTAAACACAGCAAGGGCAACTTGGGAGCTATCAGATGGGATTTCAGAACTCTGGGGAGTGTGATCATTTTCTGCTCAATCCTGCCAGTTAAAACAAATTACAAGAGAAGGATGAGATGGATTCACCAAGTAAACAACTGGATCAAGCACTAGTGTCAGCAACACCACTTTGGTTTCTATAACCACAGGACCCTGTTTGAAGATCACGAGCTGATTGGGAGAGACAGCATTCACTTCCTTATGTGGCCTACACGTCTTGGCCAATAGACTAGCCAACCTAGTAAGGAAAGCCTTAAACTAGGAAAGATGAGGGAATCAAAGTGAGGCTCCAGTGAGGATACTTCCACCAAGTGCATGCAGTCCAGGAAGCGTCTACGAGATATGACTGGGTGATATCCTGTTGCACCCCTCCTGGGAAATGGACAAGCCCAAATACCACACTGAAATACCTGTACACTAATGCACATAGTATGGAAAATAAACAGTAACATTTACAGGTCTATGTGAAGTCATAAGGCTTGATCTCCTCTTCGTTACAGAGCTAAGAATAAATACCAGTTCAATAACAAAAGTAAGTTAAAAGTTCCATTTAATGTCTCCATTCAAACACAGCTGTCCATTCTGCAAAAGTCCTTGAGTACTCAGCTTTCAAGATTTAGTTATAAAACTATCCCTTATTGAGAAAATTAACCATATTTTTTAGAAATCAATATATTTAACTGTCATGAGGAAATTTTTAGAACAAGTTGTTTAGATAAAAAAAGTATTCTGTATTTTCAAAAAGCCAGTACCTGCTGCTGCCCAAAATGGAGAACACCAGTGGTGCCTCCATGATAACATGTTTGAGAAATGTTAAAAAACATGGTGCAACAGCTGAGAGATGAGTGAGACATGAGGAAAAAAAAAGTGAGAGAAACAATCCTATAGATATCAGGGTCAGAGAGGGAGGGGGAGGAGAAGGTGGTCCAGGCACTGGAGCAGAGATTCCCCTGGAGATGCAGGCTGTCCCCTGCAGCCCACGGAGACCTACAGTGGAACAGATATCCATCCACTTGCAGCCTGTGGGACAGTGTATTAGGCTGTTCTGCCTAAGTGAGGGTAATCAGCTTGAACTTTACCCTATTTGTAAAAGTTACCGGTCATGGATGGTGAAGGGAGTCATGCTGCTTTCGGTGTTGAAGGATGCTGAGACCAGCCTGACTCATCAATTCCAAAGTTAAACGTTCTGAGGAAGAACAATGTTCCCTGACAGAAACTGGCACCAGTGAGGATGTGGTGTACAGACAAAGTACCTGATAAAGAAACAAACAAGTAATCCTACTGATAACTTATCAAAAGCTGCTGAGCTGACACAGTTGGCCTGGAGACATCTGACTGACAGGCAATGACTCCATACTATAAAAGCCTGGTCCCATTTTTTAACAGCAGGGTCTTCTAACACACCCATTCTAGAAGCATGCATGTAGATTCCTCTCCTGGGTCTGGATGCCCCTCAATGTTACTCTTGGAGGGAGGCTGAGGAAAAGATTATTTGCCTTCAGCTGTTGCTACTTAGTAATTTTTTGCTAGCT
>JAOXXN010000364.1:44572662-44584015 GCA_026770055.1 Myrmophylax atrothorax
AAAGGACCTTTACTTTTTATCTCATCCTACACTAACTTGGCTCAGAGTCCTGCTTTGGGGGGGCATTCACGGCATCACCATAAGCTTCAACAAGTAATTTCTTTTCTGTGTGCCTCTTCTTTACCTAGCTTGTTTTTTCATAGAATATAGTTTTTCAGAACAAGGGTTTTTTCCTCAGAAAACATATATACTTCTGCTAGCACTTAGAAAATGTATTTAACTCATTTAGACATTTCCATATAGTGTAGCTCATTAATATCCAGGAATGAACTGACAAGGGAGAAGAGACAAGGCAGGATTCTTTGCCATCTTAAATTTTCCACAACAGCTACAGTCCTTCAAGTTTCCCTTATTCCCTCTGCCTCCTTTGTCACTCTTGGCAAACCCACCTCTGGCTGTGAGCCTATCATCACAGAATCTCAGAACCATAGAATATCTTGAATTGGAAGGGACCCACAAGGATCATCAAGTCCAGCCCTTGGCCCTGCACAGGACCATCCCCAAGAGTCACACCATGTGCCTGACAGCATTTTCCAAAAGCTTCTTGAACTCTGTCAGGCTTGGTGCTGTGACCACTTCCCTGGGCAGCCAGTTCCAGTGCCCAACCACCCTCTGGGGGTAGAACCTTTTCTTAATACCCAACCTAAACCTCCCCTGGCACAGCTTCAGGCCATTCCCTTGGGTTCTGTTGCTGGTCTCCAAAGAGAAGAGATCAGTGCCTGCCCCTCCTCTTCCCCTCAGAAGAAGTTGTAACTGCAATGAGGTCTCCCCTCAGTTTCCTCTTCTCCAGGCTGAACAGACCAAGTGACTTCAACCATTCCTCATACGGCTTCCCCTCAAGGCTCTTCACCATCTTCACTGCCCTCCTTTGGACACTCTGTAAGAGCTTAGTGTATTTCTTGCATTGTGGTGCCCAAAACTGCACACCCCAGTGCAGAGCAGAGCAGAACAATCCCCTCCCTCGACCAGCTGGCGATGCTGTGCCTGATGCCCCCAGGACACGGTTGGCCCTCCTGGCTGCCAGGGCAGTGCCGATTCACATTCAACTTGCCATTGACCAGGACCCCCAGGTCCCTTCCCGTGGCACTGCTTTCCAGCATCTCATTCCCCAGTCTGTACACACATTCAGGGTTGCCCCATCTGGCACTTCCTCTTGTTGGTGATTCCCCAGTGCTCTAATTTATCGAAGTGTCTCTGCAGGGCCTGCTTACCTTCTGGGGAATCAACAGCTCCTCCCAGTTCTGTGTCATCTGCAAACTTACTTAGTATCCCTTTGAGTCCTGTGTCCAAGTTGTTTATGAAGATGTTCAACAGCACAGGACTGAGGATGGAGCCCTGGAGCCCTGTGGAACCCCACCAGTGACAGGTCACCAGTCTATGTCACCCCATTCACTGTTACTCTCTGGTTGACCTGTGGGCCAACTGCTCACCCACCATGTGATGTGTTTATCCAGCTGTGTGCTGGACATTTTGTGCAGAAGGATCCTGTGAGAGACAGTATCAAAAGCTTTACTGAAATCTGAAAAGATTACTTGAACTGGCTTCCTTTGATCGGCTAGGTGGGTTACCTTGTCATAAAAGGTAATCAGGTTCGATAAGCAGGACTTTCCTCTCATGAAGTTTTGCTGGCTGTGACTGATGACTGTGTTGTCCTTCAGCCATTTTTCAATCCCTCTCAGAATAATCTTCATAACTTTACCAGGCACTGAAGTGAGACTGACATGCCTGTAGTTTCCGCAGTTCTCCTTGCCCTTCTTGACATTTGGCAGCTTCCTGTCATCTGGGACCCCTCTGGTTTCCCAGTACTGCTAAAAGTCATCAAGAGAGGTTTTGCAATAACATTAGCAGATCTTTGAGAATTCTGTGATGAATCCCATGAGGCCTCATAGGTTTGTAGGGATGAAGCTGGAGCAGCAGATCTCACACAACTTCAGGCTCTACTGTGAGTTGATCGTTGCACGTTGCCAACTTGCCAACTTCTGACATTGGGGAATTCCCTGCTCCTGTGCCCTTAGGAGGTGACGTTTCAAAAGTGACTGGCACTGATGGATTGCAGCACTTGCAAAAACATTTTCCCAGGGTACTTTATTCTCTAAATCCCTGAGCAGCCTGAAGTCTGCTCTCCTTGTGCCCAGAGCTGAGGTTTTGCTGCCACTTTCTCCTTTCAACAAAGATTTTAACACATGGTCACTGTGGCCAAGACAGCCACCAATCTCCACTGCCCTCATGAGATCCACTCTGTTGACAAGCAGCAGATCATGAAGTGCATCTTTCTGAGTCAGCTCCCTTAGGACCTGTTCCATAAAGTTCTCATCCAGGTTTTTCGGGAATCTTCTGGCCTGGGTTGTATCAGCTGTGTGATGCTCCTGTTGTTTCTGGCAAGTTGAAGTCCCCCATAAGGACAAGGGCAGTTGACTTGGAAGTGTCCCTTAGCTCCTCAAAGAATAATTCATCAGCATCATTGTCCTGGGAGGTCAATGGGAGGGAGGTCTGGCTGGGAGGTCTGTAGCAGACACCCACACTGACATCTCCAGTATTTGTTTGCTCTTTGATTTTTACCCAAAGGCTCTCAACTGTGCCACTGCCAACTGTGAGCTCCGAACATTCTAAGACTGCTATTACATACAGTGCCATCCCTCCACCTCTTCTGCCCTGCCTGTGCCTTTTGAACAGCCTGGCACCACTGAACAGGGCACACCAGTCACAGGTCTCATCCCACCAGGTTTCATTTATTCCAGTGATGTCAATTCTCTGGGACTGGGCCAAAGTTTCCAGCTCCTCTTGCTTGCTCCTCTTGCTGCTTGCATTGGTGTAGAACCATTTCTGGTGTGGTACATTGTAGACAACACCTCATGAAGCGGATGGAGAGACCACATCAATGCTTGTTTCCCAGTTCCATCACTCCAAAGGTGGCCAGTAGTTAAAGATGTGTCTTGAAGGACTTCTGGAAATCAAAAGTGGAATGGGACTAGTCCTAGTTTGACTGAGATAGCTGCTGTAAGGAGTAGGCATGGTGTGGGGTGGGTGAGCTGGGTGGTATCTCATTGCCCAGCATATCATGCATTAGTCGTGCTGGAAAATCGAAGTAGTGCTGAGGCAGTTGCTTGGATTAAGAAGTATTTGGTTGCAGCTTCGATGGCTCATGGGTGGTGGGATTTTGAGATAAGGGGGAGGATAGCTAAAGTGTTAATTTCTAATCTGGTCCATGCTATTACTCAGTGGCTGCTTGAGATTGCGATGGTTGTTCCTAAGAATAAGCTTATGATAGAGATTAATTTGGCTTGGGGGTTCATTAGTAAGGGAAAAGGGTTAAGCCACCATTTTCAGGGTATGGACCCAATAGCTTCTTTAGCTGACCCTACTTGGGTAGAAAATAATATAAGGGAGGTATGAAGGTTTTGGTCCCTTTTGTGTAGGTTTGGTTCCTGCTTTTCTAAGTATAGGAAATGAGAGGATTGGTACACCTCTATGTTGACTTTATCTCAGCGATCCTTAGAATTCAGGCACATTTCCTTAAGGGTCTTGGGGGGTTTACATAGCATATTGATAGGCTGGTGTGCCTTAGGCATAGTGACAGTGGTAAGGGTAGGAAGTTTTTTCAGAGGATGTGCATGAGTTGGTTGTAGTGGAATCGAGGGTATGAGGCACGGACTCAAAGGAAAGCTGTAGAGAAGAGTAGGGTTTTTGTAGCTAGGATTAGGGGAAAGACTTCTTGGGGGAGGTTTAGTGAGCTAGGATTAAAAAATAGAATGGCAGTGAGTGTGTTTATGAGTATGATATTTGCATACTCAGCTAGGAAGAATAATGCGAATGGTCCTGCGGTGTACTCTGCATTAAATCTGGAGACTAGTTCAGACTCCCCTTCTGTGAGGTCGAACGGGCTTGGTTTGTTTCGGCAAGCGTAGAAATGTATCACTTCCCATCACTGGCAAGCTAGGTATTTTCCCCTTCCCCATCCCAAGCATGTTTAAATCTCTATGAACAAGCCCCACTAGCTCTGGTTCTAGAACTCTTTTTCCCTCTCTGAGATAGGCACATCCTGTCAGGTGTCAGTAGACCAGGTGTTGAGTAGATCATCCCATAGCCAAAAACCCCACAATTTTTCCAATTACACCAGCCTCAGAGCTATGTATTAATCTGACAGGTCTGTCAATCAGCTCAATTTTGATAGGGCTATCAATATTATTCCTTGTTACTGTTAAGTCAGTTGAGATGGGAACTGCAAACTACCTTTCAAAGTATCCACCTCTACATTCTGTACTTCAAACAAATTCTGCAAAGTTGTTAACCAAAAATACAACTTAAATAGGTGATGTGCTTACAAAGATCCACTGTCCAAACTAGAAGACAAAGAGAAAAGAAGTAAGACAAAGACCTAGATTGGAACCTACTCACAATACTTTACAATCAAACAGTATTTGATTTATTGCAAATGCAAACTTTGCAGAAATATTTTAAAAGGTTGAAATTAAATATATATACACTCAAAATGAGAGTGTGCAGTACATGAAGGTGTCTACACAGAAGGAAAGCCACAAAGAGAGAGGATAAAATTAAAGCTAGGACATATCATGCAAGTACAGACAAACAATGTCCAAATTAACAGTCAAAGAGGAACGATAAGAATGGGAAATACTAGCAGTTTTTTAACAAACTGTTAGAATCAATGCAAAGTCAGGAAAGCAGAAACTCCTGAGAAGTATTAGACCTGCAATGGAAAGAAAGGTCATAGATAAGGATAAGCATCTTTTGCAAGCCTCAGGCCCAGAATTACTGGTACAAGACTGATGTCCCAACCCTTTGTGCCCAGTTTTTCAGTCACTCAGAAACAAAATTAGAAAGCTGCAGTCATCATTTTGTCATTAAAAAAAAAATGGAATAGGAACCTTTTCACAGCAACTTAAAATTAGCCATTGATTTCCTGTTCATAAAGCACTTCCTCTTAAGCAAGGCCTAAATACAGCTTCTTAACGTATGCTTTTCTATGTTTATCCACAAGACTAAGATTTTTTTAAGGTAGTGAAATTCAATGTACTCCTGTTTTGTTGTAAACCTAAATACACAGTATATAACAATTTTGTTTCTGCATAGATAACATTTCATATTCTATTGCTTATGATAAAGATTTAAGGTGAATCATGGTTAAAAAAGTTAATTTCTTAATAAGTAATTATAACTTACAAAATACAATTGAAGTTTTGGATGGCAGCTAGCCTACTAGTGTTCCATATGATGCTATACTTGACAGTGGAAATTTTCATTTCTATTAACCTTATCACACTTAAAGCAATGTAAGATTGTAGTCACTGGGCACAAAGTGCTGCACTAATTAGAGAGGATTAACCCCTGTTGAGAACTGCAAATAAGATCCCTTTTCAAATATTGCTAAATTTTCTAGACCTATTGCACAAGTAGTTAAATGAGGGTCACTGGGCATTTCAGAGACTGAAAATACAGTTCTGCTGCACTGAAGTAAACTTAATCAAATGAAAGTAAAGTAACATGAATTTCCTCTTTGCGGTTGCTCTATTAAAACTAGTACAGCTTCCATAACTACAGAAGCTTGTTCTCAGGTTATTCTGAGTGCACTAATAATCCTAATAATCCTAAGCAGTTGAGACAGAACTTGCACAAGTTTGGTAATGAGTGAACAACACTCAAAGACACAAACAGAAGTTTAGATTGGGCAAATTACTACATCAAAGTGTGAACTACAATACTAGTTAATCAGAATCATGGTGGAGAGAAACTGACAAAGAAAAAAATTTTAAGAGATAAGAGGAAAAATAAAGTGTTGCTAACCATCATCTATTGTTTGAGATTGTGGTAGAGCAGGAAAAAACCTTCCTGGACTGCGGGTTCTTGTAAAATCATCACAGTTATTTTAAATAATATTAGCTTAAGAAAATGATACTTGGGGCATGGTTTTTCCTGCATAAATTCCCTAGTAATTAAAAAAGCTTTGCAGTGTCTGTAAAACTATTAACAAATACTTTGGGCATAAAAATTGGTCTCATAAAGCTACTATTTTTGAACTTAGAGCTCTCAACAGTATAGCCCAAATACTTAGCAGAACTTACAGTAATGTCTTTTATAGCTATAGTCTCCCATTATTCTAGGCTTTCAGAGGTAGTCAAACATCATTCTAACAGTCGATGAACAATCAAAAACATTTGTCGAAGCAACTTGTGTATGACGTCACTTGCATTGAATTATAAAAGTGAGTATAAACCCCTAAAATATAATGCAAACTACAGGTTATTCAGTATTAAGATTGCTAAAATATGGATCCACAAATTCCTAACAATCGCTATTTCACTAGCTCATCATAGGGCCATAAACTACAAGTAACAGTTCAAGTTTGTAGCTGCTTCCACAGAAGGGAAATAAAGACATGAAATGCTGGGTACAGAAGCCCTGTTTACCGGAATTTCACTTGTGCAGAACTATTTCAAACCTAGATCCCTAAACTGCAAGAAATAATTCTGAAAAGACAGTCCTCATTCAAAAGACTAAGGATCCCCAGGTACAACAGCAACACTGGAACAGACTGTAATTTTTTTAAGCAATCCTCATTACCTGATACAGGATTTCTAAAGTGATAGGGTAAAAAACATTTTCAACAATGATTCGAAGAACAGAACCTTGAGCTGGAAGGTGCCCACCTTCAGCAGCAGGAGCACCTGTAACAGCCAGGCTTCCATGCTGCACAGCATTCACACCTTGCAATGCAGCTTGGAGTCTCTGAAATGAAAACATAGTAGAAAGTATAATTAATTTACATGCAAATTATCATAATGGCAAAAAGTTTTCTTAAAAGAAAAACACACAAAAAACATAGCTCCTTCACATGATCATTGATTCAAATTCCACATTAACAAAGGTAAATCATACCTCTTCCTTTCCATGTCCCTCCCCTACAACTTGTCAGTGTAATTCAAAGAATTACAACTATTTTTTTTAGTTAAATGGTTACTACTTTATGTCATATAAACACAATTTTGCTTTAATTCAGTAAGCTTTTGCCAATCTAGGTATTTTTCCAGCAATATTGTTCATGACAATATTGATGACAATACTGTAATAGACTAACAACCAGTCAGTGCACATAAAACTATTTGATCTGATTTCTGAGGATTTCACTCTCTTCAGAAAGTGAGACTTGGTGGGCATAAGCTTAAAGGTGCATACCCTGCTCTTCTTTCAAAGCCAAGCTATTAACCACAAAAACTAGGTTTAAATTTCACTCCTCAAACCAGAGTTTTGTGACTTTGGAAGTCTGTACACTTGTTTTTCATGGTCTTTCCCCAAAAAGATCTTCATACCATCTCTGAGTAGCAGTACTATGGAGAGACATATGTCCCATTGTGACTTGAAATCAAGTCTCAGATACACTATTTTCTTGGAAGGCAGACTAAACAGGGCACATGGTACAGACACTACCTAGTTTGAGAAAAAGATAACCCTGCAAAATAATCTGTACTTCGGACCTGAGCCTAGACACCAGGACAGTAACATAGTGTTCAACTGCTCTGCTAAGGTCTCTTAAAATTTATATGAAGCTCAAATGTAAGAGTCGTAAGTGTCAACCCCCTATTTTTAAAAGTAGAAAATATTTTTATAGAAAAAAGCAAGTGTCATGCACCAAGTTGAAAATACACAGAAGGAGATACATAGAATTTTATTTGTGTGGGAAAACAAATAACATATGAAGAATGGAAAGAACATTATCAGCAGCGGATATATGAGGATCAAGAAGAACCAGAACCAATAAAAATAGAGATGGACAGTAAACTTGAAACACTGGAACTCTGAATGTTGGATGTTGCAGAAGGTTTTGTACACGGTTTTGGTTCTGTACCCACCACCGTGGTTTCTACCCCCCATGTTCATTCCCCTCCAGTGTAATCCCCCTGCAGCTTGTGCCTAATGAGTCACGGCGCCGCTGAGGCACCAGGGCCATCTGCTGGGCCAGGCTGGTGCCCCTCTGCCGGCATACCGACCAGCAATGCGCCTGCTCTTTCCGCCCATTCTGCCCCAATCCCTGGGTTCCTATTGGTTAGTTCTCTTGTCATTTGACAAGTGTTTCCCCATTGGCTAGCTGATTGTCGGTTATCCACTCTGGCCCTGCCCTCGCCCAATCGTGTTCAAGTTCCAAAGCCTTCCCCTCACACCTCCCTCCTCTTTCCGAGACTGTTCTTATGGGATGTTTAATGGTTGCCGACTCCTTTCAAGCACCTCCCCTAAGCAACCCTTTATAGGTCAGCTCTTTCTTTAATAAAGTGCGTCTTTGTTCACCCTCTGGCTGACTGCGGAGTGTGTGTTTGGGGGCTGCCCCCTCTCGGTTGGCGACCACTATATTTGCAAAATTACATATGGTTATATTTGACCATTACACAAACCACATCCTTAAAAAAGAAATCTTCCTGCATATTTGTTTTTGCAGATAATAAACCAATCCAACAATCTTGGATGAGGAAAGAATCAATTAACATCTACCAGACTGACAAGCTTGCAGGACTTCAGTGACTTTTGTGTGAGCACAAGTGAAAAGTGAGCAATGATTTATGACCCAAACACTACTTGCAACATTCTTAGAGAAAAACATCACAATATGCACATCACAGTATGTAACATATCTAAATGAGTCAATTGAAATTCATCCAGGAATTTAAAATCTAAACAGATTTCAGCTGTAATATGATGGTTCGTACACTCTGCTCTTGTTGTGCAAAGACTATTTCCTTGCTTAGAGATTAGGATGTAAATCAGTCATCTGCATTTTTCAATTCATACTCTTAAGAAATTCATTTCTAGTACTTCAAAACTACGAGAAAGAAATTAATTCTGGTGCTTGGCATATCTACCAGGCAGCTTCCCAGCTGGTCAGCACCAGTGTAAAGTGGTACCTATGGTTACTCTTCAGGTGCATGAGTTGGCATTTTTCTTTGTTGAACTTAATGAGGCTCCTCCTGTCAGTCCGTTTCCCCAGCTTTTCAAGGTCTCTCCGAATGACAGCACAAACATTTTGTGAGTCAACTACTTCTTCCCAGGTCTGTGTTGTCAGCAAACTTGCTGAGGATGTTCCCAATCCCATCATTCAGGACATTAATGAACATGCAAAACAGTATTGGATGAAGTATCAATCAGCCCCCAGAGTACTTTGCTAGTGACCGGACCACAGCTATTTTTCATGCTTCTGGTCACAACCATTTTAGCCTCTCAAATCACCTCACCATCTACCTAATAGAAGTGCATTTAGTCAGTTTATCTATTGGGATGTTATTGGAAACAATGTTGAAAGTCTTGCCAAAGTCAAGATAAACAATATTCACTGCTCTCCTCTCATCCACCAAACCTGCCATCACACCAAGTAAGACCATCACATTCATAAGGCATTACATCCTTTTTAAAAACCCATGCTGACTTTTCCTAACCACTTGCTTCTCCTTAGAACATTTGGAGATGGTTTCCAGGATGCATTCCTTCATTCCCTTCCTAAGGGCTAAATTAAGGCTCATCTTCCTTGTTGTCCTTCTTTAAGATAGGAGAGAGATTTTCTTTTATTCTAGTCCTCAGGAACTTCCTCCAATTGCCATGACCTCACAAAACCATAAGAGTGGAATTGTAATGACATCAACAAGCTCCCTCATCAGTCACAACTGTATGTCACTAGGGCCAAAGACTTTCTGTTTATCCAATTCATTTAAATATTTACTAATGAGATTCTTCTTTACTTCCTTCACTGAGGCTTTCCCACCATTCTCAATTGCTTGGTAATCCCAAGGGCAAGTCTCAACCACTAAAGACTGAAAAGAAGGCATCCAGAATTTCAGCCTTTTCCATGTCCTTTGTTACCAGGGTCCCTGCCCCACTCAGCAGCAGACCCACATATTAAAAAAAAAAATAATAATCTTATTTCTACTGTTGATACGCTTTGAGGAGTTTGCTGCTTTTCACATCCCTCACCAGAGGGAACTCCATGCAGTCTTTGACTTTCCTAACGGCACCCCTGCATATTCAGATAACGCTCTATAATGCTTCTGGGGCACCTGCACATGAGTCTAACTTTTCTATACCTCCCTTTTATGTTTAAGGTCAGTTAGGAATATCTTGTTCATCCAAGCCACCTTCACTTGATTTCCTGCTTATCAGGATGAATTATTTTTTTGAACTTTGGTTCCTCCACAGTACTTATACAGCTATTGAGAAGTGCCTGTCTGAAAGAAGTTACTGCTTAAAGAAAAAGATAGATAACATATATATCAGAATTAGACTACTGGTGTGGTGAAAAGTAGTTTCTTATTTACTAATGTTGTGTTTTAACCCTGGTAGGCACATACAGCTGCTCAGTCACTTCCCCCCAGCAGGATGGAGGAGAGGATTCGAACAGTGAAAGTGAGAAAACCCATGGGTCGAGTCACAGACAGTTTAACAGGTAAAGCAAACGTTGCACATGCAAGTGAGGCAAAATAAGGAATTTCTTTACTGCTTCCCCTTGGCAGAAAGGTGTTCAGACATTTCCAGCGAAGTACGGCTTCATTGAACATAACAGCTACTTAGAAATTAAAATGCCACAACTCTGAACATGCCCCCCTTCCTTGTCCTTCCCCAGCTTTCAATGCTGAGCACAACACCATATGTGTGGGACACCTCTTGGGTCAGTTGGGATCAGCAGTCCCAGCCGGGTCCTCTCCCAACTTCTTATGCCCTCACACTGGCAGGGCAATGTGAGAGGCCAAATAAGGCCTTGGTATTTTGTGTCACAAGCTGGTATGAGGAAAATTAACTCTGTCCTTGCCAAAACCAGAACGCCACTCAGGCAATTTTATACTATTAAATGTTTGAAATATTATACTTACAGCCTGATCATGTAGATTGTCAGTCTTAAGTTCTTTATAATTGGAATACTGAATATAAACTGGCTGATTGTGGAGGTGAGGTGGAGCAGGAGCATAGTAGCCCATCATACAAACAGCATCTTCTATGGAAGCCATTTCCAAAAATGCCTGCAAACAATACATGGCTGATTTCAGTGCTGCCTTTGTTTATGAGAGAGAACAAAGCATCAAAGCACCATTTTTTCTCCAATTCCACTCTCCCTAGAAAATGATTATGTGAAAGTACAGTACTGATTTGCTCAGCATTAAAATGCACTTGTGTGCGCATGTTTACGGATTTTGTGGGTTTTCTTGGAAAGTTTTACATTGTAAGTACATTAAATCATTAAAGAAAAGG
This sequence comes from Myrmophylax atrothorax, assembly GCA_026770055.1. NCBI lineage: Eukaryota > Metazoa > Chordata > Aves > Passeriformes > Thamnophilidae > Myrmophylax > Myrmophylax atrothorax. Next base: position 44,583,901 of record JAOXXN010000364.1, read on the forward strand.
TGGAATAAGTATGACATATGAGAAGCAATGCTGCTAAAAATACCAAAGTGCTAATGAATTTGTTAGACTCCTGAATTTACACATTACCTAGGTAGCAGATACGCATCCTCATTGA
>JAOXXN010000364.1:44584115-44599019 GCA_026770055.1 Myrmophylax atrothorax
TTATATTAACCCAGCTCAGTGCTCTAATAAGTTTTTGACTGAATGACTATTATTTTTAGGATTTCAGTGTTTATGCATTATGTGAACTACTGTGTCACATCTGATAGGATTAAGAAGACATGAAAAAACTCACAGGCATTTTAGTACTTAATCAGGTAGGCTATTTCAAGCCCCATGTCTACATCAGTAGTGACAATATAGTTCTTTATCATCCATATGTTCTTACATAAAATGGATATAATGTTTAGCAATACTATTAACAAGTATCTAGATCATTACTTAATTCAAAGCATTAAAACCAGACTTTCATAATATCCTTTCACATTTGAAAATAAGAAAATCTTGAGCTATCAATGCAATATTTAGACATTGTTGCAATCATTTCAGTCAAACACAAGATGAAAAGTGTGGTAACATTAACCACATCTTCAGCTTTGCTCTTATAATTGAAACACTGAAAATTACATACCTGACCTTTTCCTTTTAGCATCAAGAGATTGGTTACTTTGCCAAAAGGGAGACCTAATGAAATGATTTCTCTTCCAGTAACATCATTTGGAATTTGACGAATATGAAGGACACGAGAAGGAGAACATGGTGATTTGCCTCCATTGATTTTTTTCTTCTCATTATCTAAAATATTTTAGGGAAGGAGACAAACAAGCAAACAAGACAAACTTACTGCACAGTGTAGATACCAAAACCTAAAAGAGAGAAACTGTTGCCTCAGCACTGACATTGACTTAGTTATAGCTCATTGAATCTTAAGAAAGGACCGTTCATGTATAACCAAAGTACAGTGTAAGAAAACCTCATTGGCTATTCCACATCTCAGCTGCAAGGGGAAAGTGTGTTACATTTCTTTGGCTTTGGTTTGGGCTTGTTTATTTTCTTGTGGTTTAGCTATGGCTTGCTGTTTTTTTTTAAATCTTACAGACACAGAGGCCAGTAACTTCTTCCCAAATGCTCACATATCTGCAAATGTTAGTAGTATAGAAGAGGGGTAAGTTGTAATTGGCATGTAATATATTTTTTTACGGCTAACTTACCTTCCTGCGGCTGTGATGTAAATAAACTCAAGGAGTTTTTTATTTATTCATTTTATTAAAGAAAATTTGCCGTTCCACATGATTTTAAGTTTTAAAAAATCTTGGGAAATTACAGACAGCATGAATTCCATGCAAACTCTAAAGTCTTCCACTTTGGCAAACTGCCTTTTATTTTGTTGTTTTTTTGCCTATTCAGATCCGGTAACAGGTAAGTGACCAATGATTACATTTCAAGGAGATGACTCAATGTTCCTGAGAGCACTTTTACACAGAACACCACATCTGGAACAGACATACTGTTCTAGAAGCAATCATAATGAAAGCAAGAGAGACAGTCTGATATCTAATGTCTTGCATTTGCCTCCCAAGGAGAACAACAAAAGATGAGGAAGAAATATCTGTATGAACTTTATAAGAAATTTCAGATTTTGCTGCAGGTTTTTAGTAGAGTCTAAGACTAAAAAGTGGTTCGCACAAGTCATTCTGTATAATGATGTTTACAGAGGGTTCTTTTATTAATGGAAGACTCTAAAACTCCATATTAGAAGATCTAAGCCCCAACCATGGCACACTTACAAGCCAAGTTAACAATTCTCACACCTGCAAAATGGAAGAGTCTTTTATGGATTGATTTTTGCATTAAGAAATTTTAAATGGCTTCATGTTCTCTGTATGTATTCTGAAAAATGTGAATATGTGATACAGTTGTACCACATATTAAAGACATATCAGTACCAAGCCATGGCAGGACACATTACTCTTAAAGCCTAACAATCCTTTCTATTTTTAACTATTCAGGTTCAAAATGGACAAGATGTCCTAGACTTATACTAAGTTACCTTGACTCAAAGTTAACTTATACAGCCATTGGCCATTAATACTTCAAGTCCATCTATGATGGAAGTACCACCAAAGGAAGCAGTTCCTAGCTTTCTCTCAATTTCTGATCTAAAACTAGACTTCCTGCACCTTTCTCAGCACATGCAGAGGGCAAAGTATGAATTTCTTAGCATGGGAGTACAGTCTGATACATCTGAGCCACATATGACTGTGGTTTCACACAGTCACAGACTTTAACAGACCCAGTTTCCTTACTCTGCATCTGTCTATCCAACTTACCACTATGTCTCAAAAAAATCCCATTCAGCTGGTTTTCCACTACATACCTGAACAGTAACCTGTGCCAGCTATAGAAAACATCTGATCAGGAAAAAAAAAGGTAGTATTTTTTTACTGCTTCCCTTGCAAAAACATTACCATTCATCTCAACCTATGGAGAGATTGTCTGAAGACGAAAACTGGCAGAAAACATCTGAAACTAAATCACAGCTGTCTGCACAAGAAGTTCTGGAGGTAGTGCAGAAAGCAAGAACAAGAACACCATGGGGCGTCACTGAACTTCTTATCATGAATCCACATAATGTGCCTTATGTTCTACCAAACTGAGATGAGTGTCTTTGTAATCCTGATAGCACTGAAATACTTCAAAACAAATTCCTTTCAAACACTCAACTACCAGAAAATTGAATAGGCCCTTGACAATCTGTATAGAAGGCTACTTGCTTGATCATGATTATAGAAAACAGATTTTTTTTTGTCCATTTCTACTGATCAGTTTTGGAGTTCCTCAATACTGTCAAAGGAATTGGACAGGCTTCAGTGCCTGTACTGTTTGAAGTCAGATTACAGTTCAGGTAACGATGCTTATGGTGACAATAAAGAATAAAAAAACAAAAACAAAAAAACCCAAACACACAAAACCCAACAACAACAACAAAAACCAACAGAACAAAAAAACACCCACCACAACAGAGAAAATACACACTGTTGAAGAACTGATTTTTTTTTAATGAGTACCTGTAGCTGGAGTAGAATTGTTCATGGTAAATGCCCTGTTACTGGCACCAGAGGTTCGTCAGGACCCACACACTAAGAAATAAAAGACAAGGTTACTAGTAAAAGCTGTTACAGAGAAATAGAGAAAACTTAATACAAAAGTGCAACAGCTCCTGTAATTTAGTCTTCCCAAGAACATCTCCTTTCTATACACTAGGAAATTATTTATCAGGAACAAAAATGCCAACCACATAGCTTTTCCCACATCTCAAGAAGTAAGCAAGTTCAGCTGTGACACGTCTTACTTATACTTAGATCACCACAGTTTACATTTTAAAATATCAAGAATAATGCTTAAGAATGCTTATGAAAAGAAATGAGCTGGCTGCAGGCTTTGGGTCTGCAATACAATATTCTTTTCCACATATGAGCAAACACACAGCCCCAGAGGGTAAAGTCAGCATTTGTGACTGGACACAGAGCAAAACTAACTCAAAACATATTTAAATACACCTATGGCAGTTTTAAAAAAACCCTGATCCTTGTCCTAAGGATTTAATGGTAAGTCGTATGTATTTAGAAAAAATTGTACTGAAAATCAAAAGTATATACTTTAAGAATACTGATAGTATAAGGTTCTAACTACTAAGAGACAGGAGTTTGAGCACTAAGGATTCTTCATTTAAAAATCAGCACCTAGCTGCCTGTCAAGGCTGTTTACTCATTAAGGCTGCTGTAGTATTCCAGCGAGAAACAGTGTAGTGTTCCAGTGAGAAACAAGGTACCACAACACCTCTGAAGGGCAGTTAAGATTCCTGAAATTTTCACCATACTCTTCCATAAAAGCATTTTAATGAGAAAGTTGATACTAAGGGAGTGATTCTACAAGATGGAATACGTTGATCCAAGCAATGCCTCTCCACTTCGATGGAAGCAGAGGTTCCCATTGCCCTTGGTCCAGCATTCCCACCTGCTCATGGGCGTGAACTGTTTATCTTATACCAGTCCTGGTGGCCAACAGTTTTTCCATGAGATGAATCAATTCTCCAACCTACCAGCACTCTATGCTGAGTTAGATTAGTTAATCAGCTGAAAGTGTGCCAGGATCCACTGCAAAGAAAGAGGAGATGGGACATGCTGGCTTGTATTGGCTGCAAAAGTGCTTCTCCCGGTATTGGTTTTTAAGCTGTCTGTGCTTAAAGGAACACTTTGGTTCTTTCCATCCTTGTTAACCACGTGTTCCTGCTGTTTCCCCAGTGTGGGAAGCTCATTCACAACACAAGGCTGTGACTAGGCTAGGATGCTGAAAAACTTTTTCAGCCAAATTTAGCTGAGCAGGAAGGAGTACAGGTGCTGGTGTGGGATGGGGGAAAACGGGGTATGTGTTCATTCCTCTCCAACATACTTATCATTTCTAACCAGGAAACTCAACTTAACAGTATATTTAAATGCAACATCTAGTTGTGGCAAACAGTAAAATCATTTTTACATTAAGAAAACTAAAAAAAAGTGCAAACCCTGTATCTTAAAGAAATGTCAACAAAATGGTCACTAGATGTCTAATACATATCACATGGTATTTGCACAAACACTGAAATGCAACTAACAAGCAAGATAAGTATTAATTTTCACTTATTATCAGTACTTTGAGTACATCAGTGTCCAGGTTTTGCACCAGAAGAGCATATTTTGATTGTAAAATGCATATCCTACAAATAAAACGAAAGCAGATACATGTGCAGATAGCAAGAATCATCTTTTACTGCATCAGCCTTGTCTTTCACTTACTGGAGGGGAGGGAAAAAACCCACTACTGATGTAACTCCAGTTGTCTTTTTTAACTCACCATTTATTCAAGAGAAGAAATCTCTGCATCTTTCAGGAAGGCTTTGAAAAAGTTTGGTATTTTAGCACATCCAACTCTGGCAGCAGATGCCTTTTTTGAGCAACTTTTAACTGTTCTGTGGGTTCATTATAAACCTTGGCTCCAAATACATCTATTATTATTTTGAAAAATAAGTTAATTGCAAGGATTTAACATGTATTCTCATAATTTTATATTTAATTTTATATACACTGATATTAAAAAAGACTTCTTCAGAAAAAATATTTCCCAACCTCCTCCGTGTTTAACATACACACAAAGAAACACAGTTCAGGTGGCTGCAACAATCTGTGTTACAACTCTCTGTACAGCTGTCCTGCATCCACACAATTGAAGCTGTAGCTCATTGCAGCACACAAGGAGCTGCTCCAGGATATGGGACTAAACTAGCTCCAGGAGTGGAAAGATGATACCACAAAATGAGAGCTTTCAGTCATGACATGTGCCTGTACTTGCATTGATACATCCTTCAATCAACTATCTCCTAAGACAGCTCCCTGGACTTTGCCTTTATGCTGACAACCATTAACTTGTTCACATAGCAGACAAAACACATTGAAACTCCCTTAAACCCCAAGCTCATCACATAGTCAACTTCTTTACTTGGTCTAATAAAAGAGGGGCAAAACTTTGGTCTTCTCACAACACATTTCAAATGTGTAACTGTCTTTGTATTTTCAACCTGATACAAAAAGTGTTTTTAAGTGAACATACTTTACACTTCTGTGTTAAAAAAAAAAAAGAAAAAAAAGAAAGAAAAAGGAAAAAAAAAGCCAAAACAATAAACATTAAATCAAGTCATCGTAGAATAATTGGTTGGCACAGGCTTGCTAAGTCTAGAACCCTGATCATAAAACCTAAGTTTCTTACAACCCGAAGATGTTGGTTATACCTTTTGTTATTGTTTGAATGCTCCACCAAAACAATATTCCCATTTTTACCTTTTCATATCCATACTAAGTTACATACCCCCCCGTACTATTACAACACATTTATTTACTATACCATGCCACTTGGAAGGATGTGGTATAAGAGAACTGCTAGGAATGCAGGTGGCCGACTGAGATTTTCATCATCTCCTTATTTAGCTGGCAGCATAACTGGTAAGCCTTCTCAGTCACTGACTGAAAGCAACAAACCAAATCCAAAAACAGAAGAATGCAATAAGTTGACACCACGGCAGTTCTCCTGCAAATTGATGTATTAAATGCTTATGTTTCGAATATACTAGGTTAGTGAAAAAGATTACATTTACTTGTTCAGTATCTTCACAACTTGCTCATAAAGAATCCACAAACAAATGACAATCAAATTCATGAAGACCCTGTGTTCAATCTCCTTCTTTTGCAGTCAGAAATGAAAGAATTATTTTCTAAATACTTCGTAACATGAAGCATTTAAAGTGGTGACAAAGATCTGCTCCAGGCTGCTCTGGTAAAGGAGTTGGCGAGGCCTGAGGTGCAGAAATGTCCACACAAGAAGGTAGCGTGCCCCAGATAGTGTCTTAGAAAAATCTTTCTACAGAGGCTAAGAGAGTCCTACTAGGACCCTACTCTGTCTCTGTACATAAGTTTTCTGCTGGCTACTTCCTTGTTACTCACTATATAAGTCCAGCTCAGAAACAGTCAAAAGAGCAGCCTAACCCATCTGCAAAGCTACCTTGACAAGCACTCCTTTCAGCAGAGATGTGAGCTCACACTGCCCTGGTGCCATCACCACCACTTTAGTTTCCACAGCACAGCAGGAGCTACTCAACCTCAGTGAACTGCTCCCAGCAGTTCCCACAAGGCTGCACAGGGCAAAGTGAAGAGGCAGGAAGGCCAAGGATGAGCATAACCCCTCCCTCATAATCACTTTCTCCAGCATAAAGCTACCCTCACAGAAAGCAGCACCATGCTGCTCTTCCAGTGTCAGAAGGACTGTATCAATCACACAGTAAATATTCCTGTGATAAGTTATCTGTGCGAAATGAGATAAATGGAATTGTTCAACCCAAGGACAGCTACCAAACCACGGTTGCAACACCCCCCTCTGTTCCTGCACTCACTACATCATTCCAAACACATTAATGATTGCTTAACACTTTAAGACCACTTTTTCTCAAACCCTAAGACTTTCCACTTCTCCTACTTCAAAGGAACATTTTTGCATTTCTGTGAGATTATTAAGTGCTGACAGGTAAGGTAAGAGCAATAGAGTATCTTACAGCTAGTTCAAGTTTACTCTTTCCTTTAGTTATTGCCTAGGAACTCGAAACCAGTTTCTTGGAAAACTTAGTTTGATTTTGGACATGTCTTTTAAAACAGTTAACATTTAAAGTGCCAAGTAGCCAGTCCAGTAAGGGGCCTCTACAACCTGTGGCACTAAAGGACAGGTTAATGAAATGAAGTATTCTTCTGTACATACCATGGGCAATTTTCTTGACTAAATAAGGTACATCACACAACTTCTGACCACAGCAACAGACACCTTACCCAAAATTACTTAAGCTGTTCTACGAGTTTTCAATTTCTGATAATAATTTATGCTAATGATTCTGCAATTCAAGTATAAAACCCACTGCATTGATAGCAAAAACACATAACATACATCTGAAAGTCAGCAACTGTAGGTTTCTAAAGTCTTTGGGAGTCTGACACAGTTGGAAACAGAAGGATTAGTCTAGTATTCAAAAATACTTCTTTAGAATACATCCACATGTTAAAGCTAGGGCAGGTATCTGTTTAGCATTACTTCTGGAATCAATGAATCCTATCAACAACCTCTTAATATTTTTAAATGTCTGAATGTAAATAAAACCACATTTTGACACCATCCCCACCCCCCACAGCTTTCAACTGCAGCATTTTCTTCCTCTCTTGTTTTCTAGAATTCACAAATTCTTCAGTACAGTTCAATTAATTAAAAATGGGAAAGTTTCATGGAAACTTGCATTTGCATAGATGGTTTTCCTAGAATTTAGCTAGTCATCTTTCTAGACTATTATTTTGAAGTCAAGAATAAGGAAAAATATGATCATAGTTTTTACCAGAACAAGAAAAGAGAGACAAGTTTAAGGGAAAATATTTCTTTCAAAAAGCACCTCTCTCCATGAATATAAATTACAGCTCTGTACATTTTTTTACAAGATTCCATAAGGCAACAAATAAATCACTGCTGCAAGTAAACTTTGAAACATGACAATTTCAAGCTACACCAGTGAAAAAATCATTGTTAAGTTTAATAGAACTGTTCTAATGCTTACCTTATTAACTTATAGAATCTGACTGTGAAAAAAAAAAATTAAGGGTCATGAGAAGAGCAAAAATTTCCACTATCTTCTACTTCTGCAGTAAGCTCTCTAAATAATTGTTATATTATTTGCTCTTACTTCCACAAACCATGTTAGCAAAAGAGTTACAACTCCTACTTCCAGAATGGGGGGTTAATGTAAAGTACTAAGCTGTTGATGCAAATAAAAAAGAGTTCAAAGAAAGTGGAGGCAAACTTATGGAAATTTCAAAATCACACATTTATGTTAAAAATAAACTGACCATACAAAGATAAAGCCTGCCATTTCACTAAGTTGAAACAGAGAGAAATTACAGGTAATGATCTCAAAAAAGCAAGCCTCCTTTTCTCCACTGTAAAGACCCCTCCCAAACACTGGCTCAAGTTGCTAATCACTAGTCTTTTAGCCCTGATAGCTGCTGTTCCATAGGCTTGAATTCTCAGTGGCTCTGCTCACAACGCAGCCCACTCTCCTGCCTCTGTTGTCAACGACTGAGGCTCCCTCCTACACTGCTAACAAGATAGTGCTGCACACTTTCAGAGTCATGCAACAGTAACTAAAAGGTTAAGAGAAAAACATTATGTACTTTGCATTTGTACTGGATACAGGGCAAAAACATAAGGAAATACTATTTTCCTCTTGAAGCTGCAAAATATGCAAAAGCAACCTTGAGCAAGTGATTATCAAAAGCTGTAAAATCAGTGTGATGTTAAGTTTTAATGAATATAAAATGTGCCTTTTCATTCTTAAAGTGAGAAATTTCTTCTTAGTATGAAGGCTTTAAGCTCATCTGGAAGGAAACTTTGAAAGTTCTAGAGATCAAGCAGGCACCTTCACCCAGAAGCAAGGTCTCCTTTGAAACTGTGCATCAAAAAGTGACTGCTTTGCTTTATGTTATCACCACTTACTTACAATTTACAACAGTATTATTTTCTCACAGTATATATACAAAATTTGCTAACTATAAAGACTGACATCTATTCTTCCTAGTTAGTTTAACCCATAAACACAGGAAGATTAAGTTTTCTTCATGAGTTAACAAAGGGGTTTTTTGAAGTTACTGAACGAAGTTACTTTAATATATTCCTTACAAATACATACCTTTTTCAAAAAAAATCAACAGAACCTCCCATACAATGCTTACTAAAAATCGTCATCCTAATTATTACCAGGGAACTGAATATGGGAACACATCTGTAAATAAGCACCATAGAACATGGAGTCCTACACAGCAAGAAGATACGTGGCTTTAAACTTAAGGGTTTTTCGTTTGAAGTCACAAATGTATCTGTACAATGCTCTATTGTGTATAGTTTTGCATCGTTATATGCTTGACCATGCACAAGTCGTGTTTTAAGCATCCAGTAACCCAAATGCAGCACCAGTAAGCTGTCTCTCTTGAATTTGGTAGGAAGAAAATTTACACAGCCCTATACTACAGAAGTATCATAACTGGACAATCTAGTTTATAATTTGCTATTACTAAAGGTTAAAATTGAGAAAGACACCCAAGAAAAACAGAACAAAACCACAATGCTAATGCCAATCAATATGGTAACAGCAAACTCAGGAAGTGATAGAACAAAAGAAGTAATAAGTGTATGTGAAAGGCTATAAAATATATTCCTTCATTTAGACCAACTGCTAAGAGATATGTAACAACACTATACTAAAACAAATGGAAAGATAAAATTAATTATATTAGATAATGTCACAAAGATAACAGTAAATACCTTAAAGGAAGAAAGAAAAACATTGTAAGCAAAAATGTGATATGTATTATTTTCTTTCCTCTTGCAAAGAAAGCCATTTAATACACATAGCATGGACAAAAAATAAAAAACAAACAAACAAACAACTAGCTGGATCATAGTAGCAATAAACAAGATTTTTGCAAAATTTCTATATGAAACATCACTTTTACCATCCATTTTTAACCCTAGTTCCTTCTGAAAACAGAAAAACTCATAAACAGGATTCCAGGATATAGTGTTTATCAGCAGCTCTACCTTGCAGCATGGAAGAACATCTACTTTGGTTACTTTGATTTCTATTGTTCTGCAAAACTAAATATACAAAGCTTAGTTTAAGAAAAAAATATTTTGTGGATGAGGGGAAATCTCACATCCCATGTATCCGAAAAATACTCCAGAGTCATAGGAAGATACCAAAAGGATTTGACTCCCAACTGATCAATCATTTAATTTACAAGCATGAAACTACTTTTTCTAACTTAGAAATTTTCAGAACCTTACAAACAATCTAAAAAAAAATTTTCCCAGTCTCAACTTAACCATGACACTCCAAAGACATATGTTTTTGACTGTTTGCTTTTTGAATATTTAATTTTCATCTTCACATTTTAAAGCTTTCCTTCACAAGAGTGAAAACTAGAACTTTTATATTTTTAGAAGGAAGACTCATATGCATAAACAATCACATAACTCTTATGACCAAAAACTCTACGGATTATACATTTGAACTCAAGAGGTTAGAAAGTAATAAAAGTCTATTTGATGATGTGTATCACATAAATTATGTATGACTTGAAAAAACTCTTGTTCTAAGAGATGAAAGATTTGCACCAAGATAATGATATAGTATTTCTATTCACAAGTTGAATTTTTCATTACTACTTAGTATTTTCCAGGAGAGTAGTGTTGTATGCAAGGAAAACATAGTCACGCCAGTGATTCCCACAGTCCTTGTCTTTTTTGTCTCATCAGTGTTTGGTTTCCTCCCTACTTCCTTGGCAATGTGTCTTATCAGTTTCTCACTGTATGGCATTTTCTCATGCAGCAGTCTGCGTTCTTCAGCCCAACTCTGCTTCATCTTTTGGAACAATTAGTAAGTAAACTAGCTCCTGTAAGAATCATCCTTTAGATTAAAGCTTCATTATTAATACACTAGTTACATGCATGAGGACATAGTCATAATAGACTGGAGACTCAGGAGACAGCACAGCACGACTATACCCCTATTTTTGTTTACGTTTCTCCACTGTATCCAGAAAAAACCTGCATCTTTTGTTGAAGTGAATGCTTCGTTTTTTCAGTATATATGGACATGTTCTTCTCCTCTCTTACTGCTTCACCTAAACATTATAACAGCCACACATGAACTTTTCCCTTCAATTTTACTTCACAATATTACATCCCCTAACAGCCTTCTTTTCTCCCAACTCTTAATGGAACACACAACTTATTGATGAAATAATGATTTCAATGATTTTCAAAGTATACCGTGAAGTGATTTAACAGTAACTCTAAAGCCTCTTACAGTTAAATTACTTAGTAAAAGAAAACTGCACAGAAACAGTTTTCTATGACAGACTTCCAAACTAATAACAATTGAGACAATTCAGTTTCTGAAGCAACAGCTGCTTTTAATCTTTGGTGATTGTGGTGGGAATCTAGAACTGCATATAATGCTCCTTTAGTTCAGGCAGTGAGTAGACCTATAAGACCAATAGATGCAGTTCATACTCACTGTCTGATACTGGAAAGCTTTATAAGGAGAGCACGTTTTTCTATACCTCTACCAGGTTTTATCACACTGAAAAAATGTTTTCTAGCAGTTATAGAAATCAAATTAAAAATCAGCAGATCACCTACTTGTGAGTCCAAGAAGTCTCCTCCAAAGAAACTAAGTTTTACACTACAGCTTCCACCGCATCCAAGGTCTTACACTGTGCACTGGATAACTTCACAGTAATGATTTCAACATCACTTTGAAATCATTACAGATTCCAAACTGGTAGTGTTTTGGGAAAGAACAGGTAACTGAGGTGATGGGGAAGGAACAGACGTGAAGCTAGAGTAGTTTTCCTGGTAACACAAGATCAGAACAGTTTGTCTGTACACATGGAGAAAGAAAGACAAATTGGAGACTAGAAAATAGAAACAGGTGAACTGACAAATTAAAAAATAGTAAGAAAATTAATACAGAGGGCAATAAAATGAGAAAGCGAACTACCAAAGCACCCATAGAAATGGAACCAGAAAGAAAATCTAATCAAACAGAGCAAAGCTAGGAAGACAAAAAAAGGCCTAACAAAACCAAGAGGGATTATGTGTGATTTATGAATTAAACTAAGCCACCTGTTAATGTTTCAAGTCAATAAAATACTTGCATGCTACATTCATGTAATTTGGAGGGGTCTTTGGGATCACTGTGTCAACATGCATTTCATGGTGACTGCCAAACACTATGGTTAGTGTTTCCAGACTAGAAACATTTTAGTAAAAGGGTGAAGGCATATAGGATCATAAAATCATTTAGGTTGGAAAAGACCCTTAAGATATGGAAGTCTGTATCTCATAAAAAGTTGAAGCATAATTTATAAACTTAAATGAAGTTGTTGAAGTATGTTGTCACTCTGAACAAGTGCAAAAATGTGGTTTGGATTCTCATTGCAAAAATGTTTATTGTCTTTTCCAAAGTATTGCATTCTAGAAACTACCAAGTAAGCAACAGTCAGCAGTTGGAGAGATACTCTAAACCCAATCACTGCAAGGCAGATCAGATTAGCAGTGGCCTGCTCTTCATTACACATGGAAATTTTGTCACATCCTTCTCACATGCCACTCCAGACAGAGCTACCATGCGATCTACAGACAAGGAAAGGGTTACCAGTGCCCGGGTTTGCCACATGGTCCCACGCAAAGCGGATGACATGGTAAGATTTCATTTTTAGCTATATCTGAACAGGTTTTGGATCATCCTTATTCCTGTGATTAATGCAACTCACCTTCCAAGAAATAGTAATGTTTAAATTTAAATGGTCACATCCTAATAGGGAGTTCTGACCCCAGTGTGCATTTGTGCACTTGTGTGAAGTATGCTCACTTCCAGAGGGTACACATGCAAACATTATTCTGGTTCCTTTGCTTCTGCTACTCAGTAAGGAGAAAGAATGGTCTGTCTTCTCCTGGAATTTAAAAGCCATGTAATACACCATGTCTTTTAATGAAAAGGAATGGCAACAAGTTAAATTGCTTGCAGTTCAGTGTGATTAAGGAAGTTAATTGCAATGATAAAGAGAATGGTTAGATTATTGAATCACATGAACATTTATTCCATTGGCTTTCATAGGAAATTCAGGGTGTGGTTTCCTGGTCAGTTTAAGCTGATCTAAGGCTATAGTGAGAAAAGGCAGTCATATAATTCTTCAACCCTTGCGTTTTCACAGCTCCTGCTGCAGTGACTAAGAACTGCAAGGCAACTTGGTGCCAGAATAATTGGATTTACATGTAGTTCACACATGACAGTTGCTACACTTACGAGGGAGGTGCAGAAATGTGCTGTCGAGGATGGTGCTGCTCTTTTGGCAACAGACCTGAGTTTGAACAACTTCAGCCAGCAGGGAAGCAGCAAGAGCAGGGAAGAGTGGTATCCACAGGATCAACAGCCAAAACACTCACCTTGCAATAGTATCAAAAATGCTGCCTCTAACTGCAAGGTAAAACTCACGTCCACAGATCTGAAAAGACAGGCACAATTTTCACATGCTGAAACGAGAAAAGAAAAAGAAAAAACAGTCTCAAACGTAGCCTTCCATAGAAAATATGCAGCACAAACTGAAACTAAAACTACAAATTACAAACAGTAGTCAAAAGCAGGGAAACCAAAACAAGAGTGCAATTATATGCAACAGTTTATGAGTGTGAAAGAATTAAGAACCGTTCCTTAAAGCAGCAGCTGTAGGCATAATTTTATTACGTGACTACCTCATCCTCACATTTACACACAATATTATGTTTAATCAGGATACCATTTAAAAGAAACTTGACATAAACACACACTTGTGCTTATCACTTAACACCTTCTGAGTGCTTCAGGTAGCACAGGATTAGTTCAGCAGAAAACCTGATAAATAGTTCCTGGCATACTCAACTGCTTATCTCTCCTGACAGGGTACCCAAAGCAACCAAATTTTCTTGACTACAGATCAAATCAAATCAACAATAATTTCACAACTGCTAGGGAAACTAAGATTGATTTGTATTTCGCTATTTTCATTTTTCTGATTGAGACAGATGATTCTCATTTCTAATCTTATCAAACTTGTTTACTACTAATATCTGATAAGTTAATAGAAAGCTCATAAGGAGGGATAACTTCATTCACCTTAGGCCTGTATTAGACATTTTTCACAAACACATAACTCAAGAGAGTGTTAGAAACAGGTATTCATGAAGCAACTAGAGGAAAAAGTAAGCTACATTATTCTGTTCCAGTTAGAATATAAATCCAAAAAGAGCTTCTGAGCCAGAAACCTACGGATAATAATATGGAAGTGGTTCACAACTCTTCAAAAAAAGCTTGAGCATCACTTTCCACAATTCCAAAGCCTTGTTAAAGCAGAGGATTTAATCTGGTACTGGAATGACTGAATTTAACTCATGAATACAAATATGGCTGCTGTGTTTACTGTTGTTCCTGATTTTCCCCTCTTACTAACCCACAAGGAAGACACTAACCTTAGTTACAGGAAAACACACATCTATGTAAATACCTGGTCTGCCTTTGATGGCAAAAACATTACAGTTCATGCCTTTACCGGTTTCTTTCAAATTTTATCAGTTTAATGTGACTCGTATTTACCTGCACATGCAATAAGCTTAAACAAAGAGTCAATTTCTTTGCCATAGAACAGTGAAATTCTCACAGCTTTCTGTAGAACCCTTCTGATCCAAATAAAAGTGGTTTCTCTGTGTTTACCTTTATGTATTCTTACCCTTCCCAAATGTAAGTTTTGGATCTAAATTAGCCTCAGCATTCCACAGAAATAAATTAATCCCTGTATTTCGTTTCTGCATTAGTGCCAAGGCAGTGTAGTTTTCCTTCTTTTAGTCTTTTTT
>JAOXXN010000364.1:44605194-44615922 GCA_026770055.1 Myrmophylax atrothorax
AGAGGGGAGAGAGGGGAGTGTGTGTGTTTATTTGTCTGTGCTTTTGTTTGTTTCAAATAGGTCCACTTATTTTATTTATTCTCTTGTGCTCGATTCTCTGGCTGGTTAAGTCTATTACTTTTTCTCCTTTTCCTATTACTTTGAATTGTATTCATCCTGATTCATGTCAAATTCATGTTTCTTGCAACTTTAGGGAAGTTCCCGGAGTTATGCTGGTTATAAACTAGGTATGCCCAATTGTGTTGAATGGATGTCTTGTGTTCCAGCAACATATAAACTGGATGATGATCTTGTTTATTTTAAAGAGGTCTATAGTTTAATTTAATTAAATAGAGCTTTGAGCAAGAACAGAGGTCTGTATGCACAGATCCAATTATAGTATCAGGGCCTGGGTGCACAATACGTAGTCTACTCAGCATACAAATATTATTAGACAGACACAGTCAGTCAATCTGATCTATTTTAAACAAATTATGTTTATCTGTTTTTAGCAGCACAGCATTTTATTGGAAATTACTTGTCTTTGATGTTATCATAGCAAGTTTAAAGAAACAAACACCTACCATATTTTTCTCATCCATAGCTTATTGATATTCCTTTTGTCCCTATTGCTAATGTTTGCTTAGACTATGAAAACAAAACAAAAAAAACTGACCTGTTTTTCTGTTTTGCAGTTGTAACTGTAGTTTGAGTGTCATGTTTTTTTAAGTTGGGGGGTTTTAACACTAATTAGTAGTTGGCAGCTAAAAGGTCTTCTATACTGCTTTTTATTCAAGGGAGTACTACTATCCTGTACTCCATTTTATTTAGCTCCTATTTAATCAGAAGAATTTGAACCATTGTTATTTTTTCAGGTAATTCTCCAATTAAAACTTCGCAGTTCTTTATAAAATCTTGTTACTGTAGCTGGACAGCCTATGTTTCTTTGAAAACAGGACAGCACTATTTCTATTAAGAACTTCTTTGTTTAGTTTCCTGGAAAAAAACCTGAGGGATTTCTTAGCAGAGTAGTCATTGACTAGGTCATTCAGCTTTGCTTGAACTTCACAAAACAAGGCTTTCACTAGTAAATATAGCTCAAGAAATAATAGTCCTGATTAAATCTGACAATTCACTGCAATTTGCCATCTCCTCAGCTTTCTGGCACAAATAAAGTCATTGCACAAACTTTAAAAAGGTAGCTTTCTCCACCTCTTTTTGGGGGTCAGTCCAACAGCGTAGCAGTGCAGCCATCTGGAGAGCAGCCATGGACTTCTGTGGACTTCTGTGGTTTACTGTACACTGTACCAGCTGTCAGCTCATGGCAGGGTATGGCTTCTCCATGAGATAGCCCACTGCACTCAGACTTACATCTTTGACCCTACTGATTGCTTCTGGAGAGAAACTGAAGATGCTTCATCTGAGCAAACTAGTTCCTTTGAATGGAACCACTAAAAGTGACAATTAGATATTGTGATTTACCATTCTGTGTCTTGCAGTAAGGGGCCTGATGCATTGCAGAAACTGAGTGCAGAATCTTAGCAGAATTTTGCCAGCAGGGAAGAAAAGGGAGAAATTGTTTTACTAAGCTACTAAAAGCTGTATTTATTAAAAGCCTAAGTTTAGTTCAGTCTGAAATTACTGTGTGGCTGTGGTTCAACAGCAGCTGGTTTTTGGGGAAGGTTGGGGGTTTTTTCCTGAAATTTGGAAATTTCTTGGGAAATTTCTGTTCAGTTGGTAAGTATGAGAATGTATTGAAATATACATGCTATTGCCATAGCAATACATTAAGTTGCCATTATAGAATTTAGTTATGTGCTTCACTATAAAGTAGGAAACATCCTCACACAGGGAAAATGTTTTTGTAGTTAGGACTCGGCTACCATTTGAGGTTATGATTCATCTCCTGATTTCAGTGCACAATCTTTCTAAGACTGCAGTAAACCTGAACAGCATTTATGGCCAATGGCAACAAATTAATATTTGTCTGTCTCATGGAATGTACTAACTAAATTACCAGTGCTGAAAACAATATAGCTAACCTGTTAACTATAGCCCAATCAATTTAGTCTGGAGCTGCCGAGATCTTTGGATACTTTAGAAGATGGCAAAAGATCAGATGAGAACAGTAATAGACTTTGACAGAATTTGGATATAAAGAGCCTTAGGGAATGGTGTGTAATATTTAGGAATGGCAGAAATTAAAAGATATTTTAATTGTGTCTGTTGATATCAAATTTTAATTTCTTACCAGACCCTCAGGTAAACATTGAAACAAAATCTAGCAAACTAGGGGTGTAAAATTATCAGAATCAGTATTTGTGCATAGAACTGACATGATCTGTAAAGTTGTGAACATCCACCTCCCACCCACAGTGAGGTAAATACCTGTTGGTTTTAGTGTAAATATTTGGCATTGGGCAGTTCAAAGGAAACTCAGAATGTCACCACAAATCCAGGTTTAAGCTCAAAGGTAGCTATTTGATTAAAACAACAGAGGATCAGGAGAAAAAAGACAGGCACAAAGTAAGAACAGGACTTGTGTTTCACCTCTCAGGATAAATATTTTTCAATGCTGATAAGACAGTACCAAAAATGTTCTGTTGTGTCTAAGTATTGTGAGACACTCTTTGTCCTTGAGACAAAAAAGATAGAAAAATTGACCAGGAGTCCAGTGAGTGTAGCACCAAAGAACTAACTCTTAGTCCTTTTTATTGCCCTTCTCCCAGGATTCCGTCCGTTTCAATCTTGAGTGTGTATGTAGTATTCCTCTAATCTGTTGTCTATTTTGAGGGTCCATCAAAAATTGTGGCGTGTTCTCCGTCTAATTTATAATACATGCCTGGAGATGGTCAATACTTTTTTCCCATTATGTTTTTATAGTGCTGAATTGAGTTACTCACTGCCATCACTTACAAACTAGTAGATGTTACTGGATGTGGCAGGTAGGAGAAGCATTTAAGGACTGGTATTAAGCAAGGCTTCCAGAGGCAGAAGTTACTGTCCAAGTTGTAAGGACAAGTAGAAGTCTTTTAGCAATCTAAGTCTTATTTTTTTCCATGGAATGGTCAGGTAGCAGCAAGAGGAGCCTGCTTCTCAAGAGAGGGTTGGAGACGAGCAGTTGCAGGAGATGGCATCCTCAGTGCTGTCCCATGGCACCAGAGGCAGGTGGGCAGACCAGGGTGGCAAATCTGGTGAGCATCGGGCCAAGAGGAGGTAACATGCTAGGTCCAAGGTGAATCCAGGAAATCTAAACAACTATTCAGGCACAGAGAGTATGTACAAGTAAGGATAAGTGCGTGTATCTCAGACAGCGACTGAAAGCCCAGGCATGAGATTAAATGAAAACCCCAGGCAGAAGGTGTAGATGGAGGCTCTGGGAGAAGCTGTTTAGGGCAGCCAAAGCCTATTTGTCACCAAAGTTCCTGACAGGGACTTACTGGGAGTGGATTTTCCTGTTGGCTCTGTGTAAGTTAGAGGCAGAAGGAAGGTAGGATATCAAGATGAAGAGAAGCCAGCAAAAAAGTCTTCATCTTCACCGGTGGTGAAGGAATGTTTGGAAGAAAGTTAGTTGTCAGAGCTTTCTTTAAGCAGAATGTCTGTTGGAAAAGCAGACATTGCTTTCAAATGAAGAAACATTCCTACTTTTTTTTTTCTTTTTCTGCTGCAACACAGAAATAGGGTGTTTAGCATCTTCAATTGAAAAAGATTGCTCCAAGCCCTGTGGATAATATCAAACCACTATGTTTCTTGAGTTTTTAACTCCCTTTTTACCCCAGATGGAAGTGTCTTGATTTGATGGTTTGCTTTGTATTTGAACAGTACTTATATTTATGACGTAACTAGTGAGAATATCTTCATGCTATATTAATTCTGGTAATACTAACAAAACTTAGTGTTGGAAATCACTTGCCCAAGGGTTTCTTAGTTGACTTGGTTGTCAACTGAAGAGAAACATTTTTTTTTTTCTGTCTTGCTGATTTGAACCATCTACTTTTCAGGACACAGTCTAATTTATTGTACCTGCATCTTGACATTCTGTGACGTGGATTTCTAGTACAGAATCTCTTCAGTTTAATACACAAATACATTATATGGATATTTTATTCAGTGGTTAGAGAACTGACTCTCTCTTTTCAGTACTTCTATTTTGAGGTCATGACATCTTATTTTTGTGAATTTTTCTTCAACTGAGGCCACTGCTGTGCCTAACAGTGGAGAAATGAACACATAGTTTCCATAGAGAAGCTTTTTTTTTCAGTGTGTGAATAGCATCACATGGATGTAACAGGTTTGTTACCTCCTTCAAGTGCCTTTCTGTTACAGCTTGACAAAACAATACCCTCCAGTGGTAAGCTTTGTTTATTTATGTGTTTGTTGGTAGCATATTTTGAAGTTCCAGGGAAACAGCAGAGCTTCCAGCATGGCCAATTAGCTGATAATTCTTATAGAGGAATATCATTATCACACAACACCCTTTTTTTTCTCCCTTGAGATTGACATTTCCTCTCCTGACATTCTTCCAGTGTTACAGATGAGTTTTTGGTCATAAGTTTCATTAGTGGAGCAAATTTTCCATCAGTTCATGGCTATAGAAAACTGAAACATACCTTTATTTTACATCTCCAGCATACTTATGTTATTTTTATTTTTCTTTCCAAATTTTCAAAGAATCTATTTTTGGTAAGTAACTGTCAATTAATTTTCTTAATATTCCTATTATCCCCTTCCAGACTTCAATTAATCT
Source organism: Myrmophylax atrothorax (assembly GCA_026770055.1). Classification (NCBI taxonomy): domain Eukaryota; kingdom Metazoa; phylum Chordata; class Aves; order Passeriformes; family Thamnophilidae; genus Myrmophylax; species Myrmophylax atrothorax. The sequence goes on from JAOXXN010000364.1 coordinate 44,609,921, forward strand.
CACATAGCATCATGTGTATGACCTGTTTGTTTTACACATTTTTTATTAATTCGTTGATTTTTAGCATGTTACAGTGTGATTTTATGCTCCCACATTATACTTAACAAATTACTTTTTGCAGCTCCACGGGCTTAGTTTCACAGGCAGATATGGAAGCACTATCCGAGATGAACTTTGTAAGTAACTAAGTGTACCAACATACACATGACTGGGTGAGGAGTTTTAGCCTGGGGAAAAACTGCTGTATGTTTGATTTATGGACATCTAGAATAAGGATTATTTTTAAGTGCACACTATTGCTTGTTAATGCAGCATCTGTGGCTTGACTACAGTTAACAATTCTATAGCACAATTTTTTGGAATTACTTGGTACCAAAGAGTTCACAATTTGCAGAGTTTGCACTAACATTTGCTCAAGCATCCTGATCGTGTGTGGTCACAAAAAACCTCTCAGCTGGCATACAGGCAATTTGTGAGATCTCTCTCCCTGGAAGACTTATCTTTCTACTTGCACTTCTGAGGGTCTAAATAATATTTAGCTTCTAGACGAAGAATTTACACCAAAACTTGTTATGCTGATGCATATTGCATGTTTATGTCTTTCATCAGGTCACAGTCTAAATGCCTAGAAAAGTACTGAAGCACTGAGACCACAACTGGTAGTTTTGTGCTTAGTCTTATTCCTCTTCCATTGGAAGAGCTTTTAGTCACTGCTGATAGCAGTTTGTAGCCTAGAGTTAAACCTAGGCTTTCTTTCATACAGCAAACTGTTCATAGACTCTTCTGAATGCGTTTCTAATAAGCCCTATCGCCTTTGCTCAGGAAGTCATCCATATTCCTTGCAGATTTACCAGTCTGCATCTGCCTATGTGAAGATGTGTTTCCATTCCTAGTTCTCATCTGCTTCTTTTTAGTAGTAACTGTCAGGTGAACAAGAAAATTACAATATGAACATGAGAAGTAGAATTCTTTTGCCCTCTAGTCCAAACTAGAAATAACACTAAAAAGGTGCTCTCAGTTTAAGAAGATTGCTTCTACTAGCTCAAATGGAGTCAAGTCTTACAAACAGTTGACCGAGTAGAGTTAGAAAAAAAGGTGAGTTGGCAGAGGATGAAATGAGTGTGGGGAATAGGAGCTAATCAATAGAGGTTTGGCACAGGTTTTAGGAGAATGCCTTTGCACTCTCTTTTTAGTTTCTTAATGACTTCTTTTCCCCCCATAGTTCTGAGGAATGAGAAATCAACTGTGTATGACTGTGCTCCCACAAGGGTGAGAGAAGGTGCTCATCGAGGGAAGTTAGATATCTCTGATAATGCTATCAAAAAGTGATCAACATGTGTCAAAATCGTCATTTGTAGAACAGTTGCAACAGCTCTGTTAATGACTGTGTTGCTGGTCTGCTCTTTCATGTACCCACCTTCATGCCTGCCTTCTCTTTAGGATGCCCATTCTTCAGGCAAGGCTAGTTGTGAACTCTTGCGTTTGCTCAGCAACTGGCCGAGTAGGACTCAGCCTTTAGTATATTACAGATAAGCAATGAGATAGGATAGGATATTTCCTTTGGAAGGAACCTTCACTGATCATACTGTCCAGCTGCCTGGCCCCTTCAAGGCTAGCCAAAAGTTGAAGCATTTTGTTAAGGGCAATGTCCAAACGTCTCTGGAACACTGATAGACTTGGGGCATCAGCCACCTCTCCAGGAAGCCTGTTCCAGGGTTTTACCACCCTCTTGATAAAGAAATAATTCCTAATGTCCAGTCCTGTCACTGGATACCAACTACTCATAAGATAGGCTAGTGAAACAGTCTCCCATTCTCCTTGCAGCCTTATATTTCTGCTTCTTCTTTAGAATGGTATGACAACTAAGAAACTGTCAAGCAATTGCACCAAGCAGTCTTGTTATATGTTTCTTCTAGCATTTCTTGGTCTTCATTCTTCCAGACAGCTTTAAGGAGGGATATCTGATGAATGTTTATTCCCCATTGTTTTCAAGTACAGATATCATGTCACCATGATATGAAGACTTCAGATGAAGAAGGTGTGCCTCCTTTCAGTTATAATACGTTGGGATATGAAGAGCCCTTTACATTCTGAAGGAATAAAAAATGTAGTCTAGAAGAGTGGATTACAGTATTCTGTCATAGATAGAGCTTCAATTTATATAACACATTGGATGGCAATAATTGTGTCTGATTTATTGTAAGGGTAGTGCTTTAAGCACCAGAGCCTATTTCTGCAAGGCTTTTGCATAGAGTTCCAAGGATTTAATTCAGGCTCTATAAGATCAAAGTTACAAAGAGTTAAATTCTGAGCTGGGGACACTGGGCTAGATCCCCAAATTGTTTATGTTTCTAATTCTGGTTTCAAACTGTGTTTTCAGAACTTGTCTAATATAAGATAGGGTCAGTTGTAGCAGTGATGGATTTCCCTGTTTTTGAGATGGCTTAGAGGGGCATTGTGTCAGAAACAAATTAATTAACTGTAAGTTCTCCTTGCATTATTGTTGTAAAAGTGGCTGCTTGACAGGTTGCAGGGGGGTGGGCAGGGAAGGTGGCTAAAGTAAAGCTAGTATGCAGTTGTAAACTAAGAGAGACAGGGACAATGGAATAGAAAATGCCTCTTGAGAAACTCTAGCCAGAGGTCATAAGATGAAAGAAACTACTTTAAAGCTTCTCTAACAGTAATACTATTTTGAAGAATATTAAATACTAATAATGGGGTTTTGAGAAAAACCTTAGAGTTGTCCTTCTGCAGCTCACGTTTGTGAGTATTTTAAAATTTAAATCCAGTAAGTCCATGTATTCAGACCTTTGTGCGTGCAAGAATAGTCATAAATATGTTCAGGGCAAATCCTGTAAGCCTAGAGCAGATTCACTGTTCACCTGAAGTCTGTTCTATCTTGCTTCCTGCCCCCAGAAGAGTGATGTGCACATATGCTTACAAAAAAAACCTGTTAAAAAGTTAGTATTTTCAAGGCATGCACTCTCAGGACAAAACCTGTTTTCCGAATGTTCAATCAGTATTACTGAACTCAGTGGGACCTCCAGCCTGCCTCAAATGAACAGGACCAAACATGTAGCTGGCTGTTTCTTTCCCTATGAAACTGAGTCCTTTCCAGAAGGTGAGAGTGTCACAATAGTCTATGCTTCACTGGCACAAAGAGTTCTGAACAAAGTCAGACCTTATCTGTAGTAAGCACCCTTCTTAACTCCTGTTAGCATAATCTGGAATGGGATGGGAACAAAACCAAGAGTGTGCCATCACAGAGAACTACTTTTTTTTCTCTAATTCTCACCAAATTTCCATAAGGGAACTGGGCCAGTGTTAGTGGTGCCTTGAGGCCGAGCACTCTAGACAGGCATGTCTTTGCCAGAGAAATACACAAAGAAATAGTTCAGGGTGTTTCCAACACTGGTCCAATTTCAGAGTTCTTTTAGAGAGGCTATAAAAAGGCTGTGAATAAAACTCTTAGCGGTCAGTTATCTGCAGCTTTTGGCAGTGGTGCTCTACATTGATCTTTCACATGACACCGAAGGCATGGTAGACATTCTCACCCCTAAGAACATCACACTGGTCAAAGGATGGAAGGGAGGGAATTTCTCTTTCACAATTGCCCTCCAGCCATCCATTTCCTTTTGATTCAATATAAAGCTGTGTGTTTGTATCTCATGGACAAAAAGAAACTGTGAAAGGAGAAAAACTGAGGTTTGATTTGGCTGGCAGATCTCCCTGTAGGTTCAAAGCCTAAGCTGGGCTGCAAAGCACAAGCTTTAAATATAGTAGAATTTGGGGGCAGAAGTTGTTGAGGATATCACAGCAACTGGGAAAGGAACTTTAGTAACTTTGACATATTAAAATACAACCTAAGCATGAGAAATATTAATTTTGTGAGGGCCTGAAGTGTGTTTCACCTACTCAAATAACAGGTGTTCCATCTGTAAGGCCTGCAAGACAGTAAACCATGGACAGATAATGCTGCATTACACTACTTTGTTCCTAAATTATAAGATAAATGTTACAGATATCTCCATCTGTGAGATGGGAGCGTCTTATCCTGATTGCAGCACAACACAGGAGGGTGTACACTTTTAGGATCTGAAGTATTTCTCAAGTGGTTGGAGATATATTCAACCTCTGGCATGCTCTCTAACAGTGCACAGATATGGGCACTAATAACATGGCTGTGCATACCATGCTGCAGTTCACTTCTGGAATCGTTTATACGGGGCAGCAGACACAAGACAGCAGCAACAGCCCTGATGGCTATGATTAATTACTAAGCATGCTTTTTTGGATGAACCATGCTTTGGAACTTGCAAGCCTTCTTTCAAAGTTTTGGAAACTTGGGTTTGTAATATATGGTACCTTGATTTTTGTTTAAACTTCCTTTTTCCAAAGATACGCTATTTCTCAACCTTTGTTGAACATTCACTTTATTCTAAGATTTAGGTTCTTCTCCTGGACCTCTTAAATTTGGTGTGATTACTGATCGTTGTTGCTCTAAATTGTGCTAGAAATATGGCCTATTTTCACAGATACCTTTCTTAAAACTAGTGGGGATAGCGGTCTGTCCTATGGAGTTCACAATACACATAGATAAAATAGGACAGAGGAATGTGCGTAGAAATAATTGCTCACGGTCACACAGCTGAGCTGGAACTGAAATGCAGCAGTGTCCTCTGCATCTCATAGGCTGTCTTGCCTGCAACTTTGCTTAGTCTCACTGCAATGGAGCTCCCCATTTGTACCTGCTTTGAAGTGCCTTTTCTGATACATCCTTAATCAAGAAATGCATGGTTATATCATAACCCTACTTATCCCCACTGCTGACAGTATGACAAATGCTGGAATAGTTCCTTTCCTGTGGTGTTTTTCACCGTATCAGAATGCTTTTTTTGTCTGGTTCCTTGCCCATCCTGTAGTCAATGTCCATACTTAGCACAACACTAGCTAAATGGAACTCCCTAAAGAAAATGAATGACAAGAAGAGCAACACACTAGGTGCTAGTTGGCTCACGAGATGTTTAAAGAATGTATGATTTGTTCTGTATAAACAGCCACCTGTTTATACAGAACAAATGTTCTGAGTGCTTCAGACTGTATTAAGGTAAGTTACACTTATTAAGAGCCTGTATGGTTCAGAGCTATAAAAACAATTTTCTACCAATTTTGGTAGAAATAGAAGCACCTCATTTTCAAAGAAATAGGGAAATGGAAACAGTGAGTTTTGTGCTTGGCACAGGTGATCTACCCCTGTCTGGAAATAATCTCAGAGTATCAAATGAAGGAAGAATGTAGCACAAGGAGTCTTTTTAATTAATTTTTATGTTTACATTGGCCCTTCAGTTCTTTGTATGCCCCAGTAGGTAAATGGAGGAGGGTGAAGCTGCAACTTAGTTAAAATATTATGTTGCAAGATTTTTGCTTTATTTTTTTGTCAGCCTAGCTTTTATGGTAGTTGTACTCACTGATAATTTATTACAGACTTATTAAAAGGCTTCACTTTGAAGAAGATAATGACTTTATTACAACATTTTGGTTTAGTTTTCTGTGGGCTTGTCGGCTTTCTTAAAAACAAAAATTCTAAGATTGGTGTCAGTGAGACATCAAACAGAAATAAGAAATTAAACATGGACACTTGTCTTAGTCACACATTTTTCTAGCCATCTGCATTTAGTTGTGCTATTACAATCTGTGATCTGCATGTATCAACTTATTTTGAGATATGTTACTATGAAGATTATAGGATAGCTGTTGCTTTTGTCATTTTCTTCCTTGGTTCTCTGTATGATACATATGTATGCTAAAGTATGCAGAATGCAGAAACTGAAAACAGCATGTAGTCCTCACCACTGCTTTAACATGGAAACTTAATTGAGCTAGAAATAGCCACATGATGAGATTGCCTGTTATTTGGGTGTCATCATCATCATCATCATGGCTAGGCTTCGCGAACGAAGATTTGGGAAGGGCACTACCCACGCTTGCTGCAAGCATGCTGG
>JAOXXN010000364.1:44623916-44638764 GCA_026770055.1 Myrmophylax atrothorax
ATAATGAGTTGTTATCTGTTACATTGTTCGAGTTATAATTTTGTTTGTCTTCTAACCTCTCTCTATAGTTGTGCCTAGCTAATTATGGTTCCTATCCATACTTTGGATGTACTAACCCCCTAGACTGACTAATTAATTCTGTATTCTGGTGCCTATCTTCTCTGCAGTGAAAGCTACATGATTTCTTTCTTCCTTTTTTTTTTGTCATTTTCTCATAAATCAGAAGTTTTGATTTAAGAGTTATCGAAGAGAAAACCACACACAGAACCTTTGATAAATCTAAGGTTTTATCAAAGCTGTCTCTGTTTAGAATGCATAGTAAGAGTCATTAAAATTTGCCTCTTTAAATTTTCACACAGACACCAGATAGTCTTAATCCTTTTGCCAAGGAATGAGGGAGGAAAGCATTGTACCCTCCTCCCTGCATACCTACCTGAAGGCCAAGGACACAGCAACCCTGATGGCATTACACTGGCAGTTCATTTCAAGATGTCAACAAAGGAGGTGGGTTTGGTTTGCTGTCTTTTTTTAAATAAACTCTAAAACATCAGTGGAATGTTTTGAAGAGAGAAAATAGGCTTCTCTCATTTCACTCCCTCACTTGGATTTTCCCTCTGACTTAGTTGATGGCTAGGCTTTTGTATGAAGGCTGAAGAACCGATGAGGTAATACAGGAAACTGGAACTCTGTGTCCAATTATCAGAGAAATTTGCTACAGCACTACACTTGTAAGTTTCACCCTCTTTTATCAAGTAGGAATAACTCAAAAGATCTTGAGTGTGAAGCTGAGATCAGGCTATATGTTTGGTACCTGTACCAGAGGCTCCTGGGGACACCAGAGGGACAAGTTTTCATAAGTATACAGCCTTGCAGGTGATGCAGGCTGCAGTAACCAGAACAGAGTCAATTGTGGTCAAGTACCAGCTTTGTTAAAGCAGTTCTTATTTCACAGAAATTTCTTGCTATCCATATGAATCAGAAGTATTCTTCTATGCAACATATTTTTGCAACACATTTTCCTGATGGGACTGTAATATTGTTATGAAAGAACCTGATGAAGTTGCACAGGAAATGATAAATGTTAATGCCTTTTCAAAATGTCTCCAAAGAATACCATGCAATTAGAAAATTGTAGGAGTTGTAGTTGTCAAATTTCAAAGTCTAATAGAAGTTTATCTCAGAACAATTCCTAAGAACCAAACAGTTTTTTCATATTTGTAAAGTATTTCTTTACTTATATTAATCAAAATCTAAACACTTAACTTTATGAGTCCTTCCTGTGTCTGTGAGATATTTGGAAACATTGGAAGCAAAGACGTACTTTAGTGTGTGCAGGATTAAACACCACAGATATAGCCTTCAGGAATTTTAACAACTTGGACTTGCCTTATTTACCCTGTCAAAGTATAAAATCATCATCATCATCATCATCATCATCATCATCATCATCATCATCATCATCATCATCATCACAGAATCATCAAACGGTTTATATTGGAAGGGACTTTAAAGCTAGTTCAGTCCCCTTCTATGATGGGGGCTGTGGCCCTCATCTGGACTTGCTCCAGCAGGTCTGTGTCCTTCTTTTGTTGAGGACCCTGGAGCTGGATGCAGTACTCCAGGTGGGGTCTCAGAAGGGCAGAGTAGAGGAGCAAAATCCTCTCCCTTGCCCTGCTGGCCACACCACTTCTGATGCAGCTGAGGATACAGTTGGCTTTCTGTACTGAAATGCACATTGCTGGGTCATGTCAAACTTCTCTTCCACCAACACCCGAGTCCTTCTCCTCAGGGCTGCTCTCAATCCGTTCTCTCTCCAGCAGCCTATACTTACCTGTGGGATTGCCCCAGCCCAGGAGCAGCACCTTGCACTCAGCCTTACTGAACTTCATGAGGTTTGCATGGGCCCATCCCTCAAGCCTTGCCAAGGTCCCTCTGAATGGCATCCCTTCACTCCAGTGTGTGGACTGCACCACACAGCTAGGTGTTGCAGTGAACTCAGTGAGAGTGCACTTGATCCCACACTCCATGTCACCAACAAGGATGTTAAACAGCATCAGTCCCAACACCAACCCCTGAGAAACAACCATTATCTATCTGTTAACATGAGATAATTTTGTATGTTTCTTTCCCTACAGGTTTCATGGGTTTATTCTATTAAAACAAGAAGCAAAGCAAAAACACTTATCAGTATATATTGCTTAAAAGATTCTCTGAGCTTCAACCAATACATACTGAATGAATATAATAAGATTCTACAAAAGAATACCAGTCTTACATATTCACCACTTCTTTAGTATTGAAGTCATAGCTGGTAGCTCTTGAATATATAATAATAATTAATTCTCCCACTAATTTTGAAATAATGGAAGGCTTTCCTTTATCTACTGATTAGTAAGAAAAAAGGAAGAGACTTTGATATTCTCTGGTTGAAATTGTTGCAATATTTTAGGTGAAGCCTTCTGACCTGATTTGTACATGTTCAAGAAGGATTAAACTTTTCTTGTAACTGAAAAACAGTTCTCTACTGCTAGCTTTTTCTGAGATACTTTTCTTGTCTCCAAGGTTAGGTAAAAACATCAAGGGTTTAGGAATGTGCTCTATCTGTGAGATATTCAAGATGGCCTTGCTGTGTTCTCCCACAAAAAAAGTGTTCATGTGTTTCTTCTTCATGTAAGCTCAGTCTGAGAAGAAAACAGCACCAACTGCCTCCAGCAGCTTTAAAACAGATGTTCATTACTTAATTTTCAAGCTGTTTCAAATATATTTTGCTTCTTTCTTTGAGTTTTAATAACTAATATTTTTGCAGGATGCTATTGCTTGAGAGTGGCTTACTCTGCCTGTTACAGATTTTTGAGAGTTTCATGCCTATTGAGCTATTTGCAAGATCTGCTTTCTGCTTTACTTAGGAGGATCTCTTCTGCAGAATAATTCTCTGCCACTGTGTTGTCCTCATTATCCTGGCCACTAAGGGAACATATCTTTATTGCAGTACACACATGAATGTAAGATCTTCAGGATATCTTTATCGTATCTTGGACTGGCATCCCTAAAGTACCTCCTAATGAAATCAGGCTCTGTGTGTGTGCACTCTGATCCTCTTGTGCTGCACTCCTTCTTTCTTTCTTCTTTTTTTTAAAACTAATTTTTTATTTTGTCTCAGTGATGATCTTTTACCTCCCTGTTGTAGATAGAAATCCTTTAGGATTGACATGGTGCTTCTAAGTGACTGCTTTTTTGAGCATAAACTTATTATGTCCATGCTTTCTAGAATACATATAGAAAGATACAATATGGTAATTATTGCCGCTGATTACTAGGCGAAGTCAGTGGAAACCCCTGCACTGTGGGGTTTATCTGTGACTGTCTCACTTACCACAATACTTAAGCGACCTCCTCATCCTTATTAGTCACATGCACCCCCGTGTGGGCAAATCCTATGTCGTTCCCTCCTCCTCCTGATTTTTCAGAGAACACCAGCAACAACAGACCTGTCTCACTGTCCCGTTATGGCATCCTCTGAGGATTTTTGACTAATTTTAAAAAAATTGAATAACGACCATTGCTCATTTTATGCTTCATTTCTTCAGGCTGGTTTTATAAAACTCAAAGGTTTTATAAACTTTCATGACTGGCACAGCATAATCAAATTAGACATAGGAATATGAGAAAGGGGGTCTTGTCTGTAAGCACTGAAGTCATGCTTTACACAGGAAAACCAGAGAAGTAAACCTTGAAGAGACACTTCAAAATTCCCTAGACTAGAAAGAAAATTATTTTCAAGGGTGGATTATTAACACACAGTCTCATTTCATGAGGGAAACTATTTCATGTCAGTGCAGGCTTGTGTATTTCACTTGTGAGCACAATGGTCCTTCCATACTGCACCATACCATACCCATAACCATTACCATGTGTGCCACACTGCACCACAGCACACCATAGATTCTTTCTTACATGCCACTTAGAGGAAAATTGCTTGAATGATGGAAAAAGCTGTAATGAGGTTGACTGCAGTTCTCATCTTGCAGCTCTTCAGCCTTCTGTTAGTTTCTGAAGCTTTCATACATTGCTGTGAACTTCACTTCTCTCAATCATCAATTTAATTCAACCAACTCAGATTTTAGAGTACAGAATGTACAAAATCATTGCATTTGTCCATTTGAGTCAATTCTTACATGACTGGGTGAAAGGGCTTTCCCACCTACAGATACATCAGAACCCCAAACTGAAGAAATAACCAAATCATTTAGCAGTGTTAGCGCTGAAGGGGTACACATTCACAGCATGCTTTCTGCTTTGCACAAAGATGGACATGTCAGCTTTACATATCCATCTTCCACTGTTTATTTCCTACTGTTATGGAACAAAATTTAACTCTCTTTCTTTGTATTTCTCTACTGGCTTTTATTATTGCTATTTTGTTTAGATTTTCTTGTGTTTTGGTTGTGGGAGTGGTTTTTGATTGTTTTGGGTGGGTTTGTGGGGTTGTTTGTTTTGGGTTTCTGTGAACAAAGTTGCAGAATTCATATGGTTTAACTTGAAGAAAAGTGGGATCATTTTGCTGGTTGCATTTCCCATTCTTTTTCATAGAGGCACCGCAGTTTTATACCAGCACAGCTAAGCCACAGGTACTCTTGTGGGTGGAAAAATGTGTCAGGGGACTCAGACTGCTTCAGCTGGCAATGGAGTTTTTTCTGTTTGTCATTTGCCTCTCACCTTAAATACGGAGGAGTAGAGATCTTAAGCTAGAAAAATCATGGAGTGCAGACCTGGCACATGAGAACATCAACTCTATCTCTCTGTGCCCCAGTATTTTGTTTCATTGGCTTTGTATAGTTCACATCCTCCCAGATCATAATCTCCTGGAGAATCTTCAGAATTCCACAGGCCTCTCTCTCTCAGACCCACAAAGGCATTTTCCACAAAGAAGAGGTCCTCATAATGCACTGAGTAAGAGGGCAAGAGGACCTTATAGTGGTGCTTTCGGACGCCTTCTTTAATCCTTCTCATACATTTGCCTCCACCCAACATGATGTGCCACTAAGGGCTGCAAAAATCTGTGTTTGCTTGTGTAAAGAATGATACTTCCCACTGTGAGAACATTAAACTGTCGTGTTGTGGATGCACACGCAGAGCTATGATAGTGAGGAGCAGCTGATAAAGATACAAACTGACACTGATTTGGCTATACTTTGAAATGGTTCATCAGGTCATACTTGATAGAAATGCTTAACCATGTTTAACCAGAACATGGTTAGCTAGGTCTAAGTTAATCTCCTATAAGGTAGCTTAGAAAAGAGTTAAGATTTTTGTTTCTTCCTTTATTCTGAAAGAACATTTAGATCAGTTAAGGATACTCAAATACCCTAGGCTTTTCCAGGAAATGTTGGGAGTATGGTGTATAGGCAAAAAAAAGTAAGCAAATACAGATCAGTTATTTGAGTCATCAGTAAAGCAAGATTTCAAACATTTTTATTAAATAAATGCAATTGTGATTAAATAGAACCTTAATTTTAGGAGTTTCGCTATGGGGAAACAGCTAAAACAGTCAGAAGAGATGCAAATGCTTTATGTGTTAGGTAGTCTCACACCTGTACTTACATGACTGCTCAAAAGAAATCCTGAAAAGAAACACTAAAAGAAATCCTGATGAACTAGTAATACATTAAATGTGCTAGTAGATATTTACTGTAACTTGCTCACGAAAACTGCCTTGTTTTTCCCTCTTTTGGTAACAGGCATAAAACTTTACAATATGCCATTCAAGTCTTTCATTTTCATCCTTATAAGCTGAAAATGCAATCTTGCCGTGTTAAACAGACTGTTTGGTAGGTGATGGTAGCAAATAAATGCCTACAGAAATTGCTGTTCCACAGAAGATGCTCTGAAGGTAGCTGTTTGGCTGTTTAAAATCCTAATGGAAGAAATGTATTACTTTTTGCAAATTCCAGTTCTAAAAAACCCTGCAGTTTCCTATAATTCAGTTTAAAGTCCTGATACTGAACTAACAAGTGTTGTGCCAGGCACTTGATATATTAACTTGTTGATGCTGAATGGTCTCTGCCAGAAGCCCTATACAGGGGCTGGTGCAGCTCACTAAAAGCACATGTACCACCTCTGGAGTGGCCATTTTATTAATGATGGGTTTTGTCTTACCAGAATTCAACTGCCTTACCTCATCAATGTTTGTAAGTATCTAAAGGAAGGGCATCCAGAGGAAGGAGCCAGGCTCTGCGTGGCAGTGCCAAGCAGTAAGATAAGGGGCAACTGGCAGAAACTGAAGCACAGGAAGTTTCACCTCAATATGAGGAAGAACTTCTTTACTGTGCATGTGACTGTGCACTGGAACAGACCGCCCAGAAAGGTTGTGGACTCTCTCTCACAGGACATACTCAAGAACCACCTGGACACAATCTTGTGCCGTGTGCTCTGGGATGGCCTGGCTTGAGCAGGGAGGCTGAACCAGATGATCCACCACGGTCCCTTCCAACCTGACCCATTTTGTGATTCTGAGAAGTGCAATGAAAGCAATACAGATGTCACCATCACAATACACATACACAACATTACAATTTTAGACAGGCATATGCTTTAAAAACTTGTAAACTATTGGGCTGCCAAGTGAATTGAAAAATAAATCCTAGGTCTTGCAAGCTTCTCAGCTTGCTTAGAAGAGTGTATGTTCCAAATTCTGGGCAGTACTTCCGGCAACCATGAATAAACATGTTAAGAGGTTGGTCCATCTGGCTTTGCAGATGCCATCACACAGAGTTTCAGCCCATGTGTGCACTTGTGTACTTACAGAGTGGCAACACTCGTGCTTTCACCAGTGACCTTCAGTCTTCACCAGCCACATGGAAAGAAGGGGAAGTGGCTGCCTACAGTGATGTAGTGGGGATACAGGAAGAGAGAGAGCACACAAGCCTGGATGTGCCCAAACGTTCCTTTGCACAAAAACAAAATTTGCTTATTACTCAGTATGTCTGTGCAGCCTGAGTGCAATACAAAGGTATGAGAACTTGTGTACGTCATAAACTCAGGACAGAAAAAAAATTAGATACTAATTTACCAGGTATAATTAAGGGCCTGCAAACTGACCATATTGCTTCCACTTGTAAACCAGCTCAGCAATTTCTGCACAGCACTTCCAGCCCACACTGCAAGGTGGTATTTGCTCATCGCACCTTTTCCTTAGGAAATGTGTACAGGCAACTATGTGGGAAAAACCTCACTTCAGATGTCTTATATCAGCCCAGAGGAACAGAAGTAATGAAAACACCTGCAATCTAGCAACTGTATTCTTGAGTATCAATTACTTTAATCACAAACACCTTCTTGTCTTAACCAGACAGAGTAATTTCTTCTATAAAAATGTCACATTTTATCCATATTCCTTATATTTCATGAGAACAAAATAAGGACTACAAATTTAAAACAGCATTACAGTTATAAAGGAAAGGCCACTGTTCTGCTAGCAAAGGTTTCCCCTCACAGTTTAGAGTTAAGCTGTGTAAGCATCTTCTCGAGCTTCATTGCTAGTGCCATGTTTCCTTTAATCCTTAATTTTCCTGACATGAAGGCCATAGTTGGTTTTAATTTACCTAAAAAGAAAAAACAGAACCATCAGAAAATGAAAGGAATAGGAGACAGCCTGTGCACAGTAAAATACTATGGCACTATAGTGAGACCGAGCAGTTATACTGCTACCAAGTCCTCCTGCAAAAGCAGGGCACATTTAGGAAACACTGCTTAGAAACGTACAGAACAGAACTCCAACACATTGACTGGGTTCTTTCTGAAACTACACTGGCTGCTAAAATATCAACACCTGGTGAATAAAAGCAACATGAGCTTTCGCTCTTTCCCTGTTCACAAAACACAAGGGTCCAGAAAAATGCAAGCACTTCTGTCCTACACTTTCACTTGAGCCATAAAAAGCCAAAAGCTCCTCCATCCCAGATCGGAAAACCAGGAGCTGGTCTACTCCCCAGTCAGCAGAAGGTTTCCCGGGCACCGGTACCTGTGTCTGGCCTGACAGAGGCCTTTGTCCCTCACCTGTGAACATTTTCACAAAGTCAGCACTCGACATGCTCAGAACCACATCAGCTTTCACAGGAGGCTTTCCAAAACCAGCGCTCCCACCCTTGGTCTTCAGGTCAATGTACCATGTGCCTCCACCATCCCCTGGACAGAGAAGGAAGAGAGGTGAGGTGGCAGCAAAGGCGCTCTGCCCTCCCTGTTCCCTCCATCAGACGCCACAGCTGTGTCTGCCTGGAGCAGTTCCATGGTGGTCCATGTGCTGGTGGTTGCTCTGCAAGGAGGCAAAGCCAACCTCTGGCTGGCGACCCCCGCCACACACACACATGCTGGGAACGCGGGCAGGAGAGCCCAAAGGCTGCACTTCATGCACAGAGCTGAGGGCAGCGGGTGTTTTAAAGTGACCCTGGGAGGTCACCCAGGAGGTGACCATCTGTCATCACATTCACCCTGGGCTGAGGGCAGAGGCAAAGTGACAAAGTCTCTGTGTAGGGCGGGAGTGGCAGCTGCTCCCTGCGCCTGCTGAAGGGTCCTGAGAAGGAGCATCACGCAAAACCGAAGACAAGCTGGTGTGTTTTGGGATCGGCTTGAAAAGGTGAGGGCTTCCGCTTGAAATCACTGAGTGCCTTTTGCTAAGGAAGGTTTCACAAGTGGTGGTCTTACCAGATAATTCAAATTGAAAGATGCCCTGAGTGCTTCTCACATTCTCCTCAGTCATTGCCCCCTGAATAACTCTGAATGTTTCTGCAACAGGACCTGATGGCTTGGCTGGAGCAGATTCTGTCTTCTCCTCTTTGAATGCTTGGGATTCACCTGCAACAAAGATTATTTTACTCTTTCAAATGCAAACCACTTCAAAAATGAATGGAGAAACATGCATAAAGGACTCTACTTGAAAAGAGTCAAGTTTCAAAGCAAGGAAAATTATTATTTTCCCATTTCAGTATTTACACTGATAAAGGATGCTTTCTGCACCTAGGATCTGAATAGGTGTACAGCACTAAAGGTAATTCTGCAATATATTTTGCTTCATAATAGGTCAGCAGAAAAGGGAAGTAACACCACTAACCTCTGGCAGAATCATCCTCCTAGTGCAACAGCTCTAATAGTATTCCCAACAGAAAGGAAGAGCTCAAACTTTGCCTTCTCTGCCCTTCTCTTATCCCTATTTTGACACTCCTATGAAAACTATAGCATCTTAGTTGCCCTCCAACTTCATACGCTACAGTTCTGAAAAAGCCAAACCAATGCTGTTCTAAAAAAGCCTTCTGCATTTCGTCTAAGTGTTATTTTAATTGTGTAATTTGTGCATGTTTCATCTAAGAAGCCATGAAGGTTTTTGTGTCATGTTCTTCTGTATAAATTTAAC
Organism: Myrmophylax atrothorax; assembly: GCA_026770055.1. NCBI lineage: Eukaryota > Metazoa > Chordata > Aves > Passeriformes > Thamnophilidae > Myrmophylax > Myrmophylax atrothorax. The sequence continues at coordinate 44,633,323 of JAOXXN010000364.1, forward strand.
AAGGTGAAGGAGATATTCCTGCAAAATGTGCCATTTGTTATTTAATTTTCAGTGATATTTACCTGTGACCTTCATACCACCACATTCAGATGTGTAAAAAAGGATTCTTCAAAATAATGCACCGACTTGCTACCACAGAAGTCCTGTAGCAGGTAAGATTTTTTCCCCTAGTTTTTAATAGAGTCACATCCATAAATCTTATCCTCCAAATGAGAAATGGGTTTTTGCTAAATACCTTGAGTGGAGTCCAAACTTTTATGAGAAAAAAGAAAAACAACTTGAAATAGAGAGGGCTCTCATTATTGTCAGAAATTATGGACTTTTACACAGTGCTTTCCCTACCATATCCTTCTTGTTTCACAGCTGTAGTGTCAATTTCAACATCCAAGAAGAAGTCAGGTATCAGAGGGTGACCTAAGAGGGTGGCAAAATGTAATAGTAAGTTCAAGTAAAGTTGGACAGCAGGAATTCATTTCATATGAAACTACAGCCAGGTCTGTAAGTAAATAAACTACAATTAGAAGGAAAAACATAGCATGACATAACACATTTAGAGTACTGTTCCTTTAAAATTTCACCTAAAAGGCTTTTAAAGTTGCAATGAAGAAAATTTGGAGAAGGAAAAAATAAAAATCTATCTCACTAGCTGTTAAATATTAACACATACACCTACAAACACAAGTAGATTTTTGTTTCGTTAGAGAATTTCTTAATTTAATTTAATTTAGGCATTTGATTATTAGACTCCCAGTGGATGTGCTTCCAGGAAGGCACGTCCTCAAAGCTGAGGCAAAGCAACTTTTTTACAGACTAATTAAAGAGCCCCTAGAAACAAAATGGAGTTAACATTTTCCGTATGTCCTTCCCTCCTCCCTGAACTTACTTCTCATCTTAAAGGTCTCTTTTACCTGGTGCAATTGCATAGACATCAAAATCCTTAACTCCTTCTTCTCTCAGCAGTACTTCATCAATAATGAAGTTTCCAGTGAAACTTTTTGGTTTTGTTAAAATGCAATATGCAGCATCTGCCAGGATGTCCGTTTTCCTGCACTGTTTTTCTATTCCAGCTCCTCCCAGCATATCCATAGCAGCTGTATGTATGGCTAGAAAGTTTGGGGGGTAAGAAAACACTGATGACGTGGAATTCTCATTTCTGTTTCAAGTATACAAACTTTTTTTTCCTTCCATGCAAAAGGAAACAGTAGGAGGACAAAAGCTGTGAAATACTACCAATGAACAAATAATTATTTGCAAGCTGCCCCCATGGGAGCTACTAACATTGTGGGCATGTTGCTGTCTAAGTCTGTGATTTGTGCCTCCAGGCTGAGGTATCCATTCCATTTTTCTTTCACCCTAATCCACAGAAAGCTGGTCTGGTTGTAGCTTTTTGACATTTTCTGTGTTACTGTTTTTCCCTCATAAAGTTCTGCTTCATTACTTTTTCCCATCTGCTTTTTAAAACTCAACACTCTACCCCCAAGTTTTGAGACAGACTCACAAGTTCTTTCTCACATCTTGGGCCAGAAAAGCATGGAGGCAGAAGAATAAACCCGATTTTACATCACTTTTGTCCTCTTTTGGTGCTTTCCATTCCACAGAAACTGGCAGCAATTTTGATGTAGAAATGACCACAACATTTCTTAAAAAGCCAAAAGTAGCCACTGTGCAGGACATGTCTATCTGAGCTGGTTCATTCATTTCCCAAAGTAGGAACTGGCAAAACAGACAGAAGTCTTCAGTGATGATGGCCAGAGAACTCCTGTCCAAGTGTGCAAAGGTGTGTAGATGTCCTTGTTGACGCCCTAATTTTACTCCTCTGTAGTCAGGATTAGTCCCTAGGTTTCAATTACCTTTAACCAACTTCAGCTTTTCTTCTTCTCAAATCAAGTAAACTGCTTTAAATACACACGTAAATAAAAAGTGACAAATAGATATGCTGTACATACATGTAGGTATCCCTAGGTCTTTTTCTCATCTTTAAGAATAGAAGATAAATTTGCCCTTCTTTGGTCCTCAGAAATGCTATCTGCCCTGAAAGATTTTTATTTTTTAATAACTACCAACAGTTCAGAGGATGTTGCTGTCAAATACTCTGATGAAATTCACTGGGTTCTGTTGACTCAAATATGTTCCACTGTTCTGAGGATTCATTAAGCTGCCCACTTTTCCTGGCCTACATTTCTCTCACTTCCCTTTCAGTGTCAACTATTCTTCTTGTGAGCACAGTCAGCTTATTTGCATAGGCTGAATCAAAAAGGTTTCAGTCAGTACTGCCTCAGTCTGGCTGCACATTGTTACATTCATTTCATATAAAGTGATGCCGGTTTTACTCTAATGCACATGAAGAGACTTCCAGTTTTGTCCCAGGACACCTCTATTACTCTGCACTCTTTGTGACGGGACTGCCCCTCACCCTTTTGATAGGCATCCTCTTTCAGTTTTAGATAAATGGCGAGCTCCTGGCATCTTGCTACCAGCATCCTGTCACATGTTTAGAGTCAGATGAATGAACAGATCCCGCCATCCATACTAACACTGAGGATAAACACATTTGTATGAGATTATAGTGGACTTTTAAACTGAGTACTTTGCAATTGTATTTTAAACACAGTGGAAGTCTGTAACACTCTCTCTCCAGATGATCACATGAAAGTAGTTAACTTTCTTGCTTTTGGAAGATAAACTTCTCCAAAGAACATTTTTGGTACTAGATAATTAAGACATTTATCCTTTTATACTTGAGGACACATGAGTTTTCATGGAGGCATCACTGATTTATACTAACTTTGAGAGCTCATTTCATGTTTCCAACAGTCTTAAGCAGAATGAGCAAGAATGGATTCATCAAATAAAAAGCTCTTTTTGCATATCTTTAATTTTATAGAAAGCCTAATTACTTTTTTAATTACTTTGCAGCATCTCACAGAGAGAAATCTTTATTTTAAGAAGCATTTCTTAGAATATATAATGTTTTCACTTGTAATTTGAATCTTCCTGCTCTTCCAAGCCTCCTATGAGATACTCTGCACGAATTCCTTCACTGTTCCTAACTCTCACAGACAACGTACATTGTTTGATCAGTCAGTGACCATAAAAAACCCACACAATGGTAGGTAAAAGGTCACCTCTGTTAATGAAAAACCAAACTACTCCCCAATACAGGATTCTGAGGAGATATAAACCCCATTTATCAGAGGCATTTTAGAGACAGGACAGAGGGTTAGGCATGAGGTCTAGGGAGCTAAAGACTTAAAGAATCAAGTTTCATGGCTCTATTCCAGATCACAGAGATCCTCAGAAATCTCCATTTCAACTTTTCTGAGGTTCTCATGGAGGACTCAAGAAGAAAGTATGTGGAAAGAAGTGCACATTTCTTCTAACTGCCTCTGAAATAAAAAAATACAACACAGACCTGAAACCTCAAAGGTCAGCTTTGACTCCACTGGAAGGCAATTCAGACTCTGAAGTTATACATGTAGTTGCCTTCAGTAAATCAAAGATTAAGACCATACCCTCTTCAAAACAGTACAGGTTTTGTGATGACATAATTATCATAAACAATATCATTATCATGGACAATATAATTGTAATCCAAAAAGTCAATCCCTTACCAAAATATCTCTATGGGTAAAACTCACAGAGTGAGCAGAGTTAGGAGGTATCCATTCACTGGGAGAATTTAAGATGCAAGCATCCAGACCAAAGAAAAACAACCAAGTCTGTCAGACACACCAACCCCAATGTTCAGTGGATTATCACCTAGAGTATTTAAGCTGAGAAACTCAGTGGATTTTGTCTGAAGTAGTTAAGTTTTGCTCATGTCTCTCACTTTAGAGAAGGTAGATTAGAGAGTTCCAGTTCACACTAGAAAAGGTGCCTGCAACTCCTAACAAGAAAACATTGAAAAGTGCCTGTGTAAAAATACTTCTTACACTGGAGCACCATCCTCAAAAGAGGATTTTGGATTGTATTTTCTTCTGCTCTCCCTGCAGTTAAGGAAATAAACACTGCTGTTACAATGTTTCCTAACACAGTGATGGGGCTACATCACTAAAGGGCAGGATTACCCTCTGTCTGGTATTAATTGCAACATCAGTATCATTTCTTCCCAATTGCTGTATTTGGTGAAGAGACTGGCCTCCTTGGCACAGCTGGCCAAACCTGCAACAGCAGCCCTGATCCTCACAGATCCAGAGAGACCAAACAGTTAATACAATGTGGGAGCACTGAATTGTTTTTCTTCCACAGAGCTCTTTAATTTCCTGTAACTTGCAATCAGACAGTTCTGTGAACAACTCTTCACAGAACTTCACTGTGTCAGAATTTATAGGAACAGGGGTTTTAAAATTACTTCTGCATTTACAGAAATCTTGTCAGTTCCATGTGAATGAACTCTGGGAATTTAACTAGCAAGGAATTCCAAACAGAACTACATACACGGATATTCAATACCTTCTAATGAAAGTACACTAATACTTTCATGATTCTGTCCAAACCAAAACCATGGGTGCATGAGAAAAAGTACAGACAAGCCAAATACTACACACATGCTTCAAGCAACTGAAGGGGTGGAATGGGCTGCAAACTAGATGAAGATAAGTTTAGATCAAAGCAGCAATGGTCTAGTGAGAACAAGGAATCAAGACCAGTACCCATGCAGGATGAACAAAGACTATGTTAAAGAACTGTTTAGTCTTCTGAATCACTTCCAGAAGAAGTGTGAAGTATAATCAATGTTAAATAAAACAAGTTTTAGCAGTCAAAATACAGAAAGTCAGTATTTTAGTACCATAAAAAAAATTACCTGTTTTAGGCCATAAAGCATTGACAGCAACTTCTCCTCTAAATTCTTCTGCCATTCCCAAGACACACATGGACATCCCATATTTAGAAATGGTATAAGCTAAGACATGAAACATAAAAAAGATAAAAGTTTACTCTCTATCGATGTAATTTTAATTTTGAAGGAAAGATACAACGAAGAACTGGTTCATAAGGAAAAAGAAGGGTTTTGGAAAAACAACAGTACCTTCCTAGAGTCAAAATCTCTCCCTTCTCTCCACCACCCCTGTCAGACACAAACTGTAGTCTGTCATCTTTTCACTACAAATCAAATGAAAGCTTGTTGTAGTTTGGAATTCTTATATAAATTCTCTCCCCTGACACTAACTACCCATGCCATTAGTGAACAAAAGAATAGTTAACTGCCACTGTCTGCTTCTTGATCACTTGGGTGGGGTGCAGGCTGTCTCTTTTGTTTTTGGGGACATTTTTTCCACTTTTAGCTCGGCTGAAGGCAGGAGCGGTGTGTGTGCTGCGGTGGGAGAGAGGCTTTGCTGCCACTGTGGAATAAGACAGTTTTTCACTGCCACTGCTTTGCTCCTAAATTCGGCATCAAGAGGTCCCAGGCTCTGTTCCAGCCTCATCACCACCTGCAGTGTC
>JAOXXN010000364.1:44657962-44689820 GCA_026770055.1 Myrmophylax atrothorax
CAATTCATTAACAACGAAATAGAAAACCAGAAAACTTGGAGCTCTGTTTTTTCAATCAAATTTATTTACACCATACTACCTGACACAGAATGATTGCACATCCCATGAGTATCTAATTCTCAGAATCTTTAGACTAAGTTGTGTGGTGGCTGTGCCTTGTGACAGGTACTGTGGGACCTAGTGAACCTGAGTACTAGGGATATTTGATCTTTGCTTTACAAACATTTATATTATGTCATTTCTGAAGTTTTCACAGTAAAAAGACATGACTAAAATCCAAGCCAGTCCACTGTGCACTGTTAGGACAAGACCTAGAACGGGTGCTGTAGTAGAGGAATTATTGAAGGTATTCTCATTCTGCAGAGGATTTTTACATGGGGTCAGAAATACATTGCTTTTTAATCCATTGCTCACTTCACAGCTTTTGAGGCCCATAAAAGTGAAGTGACTAAACAAACTGTAACTGCTGCTTCTTTGGGTAACTGGAGAGAAAGCTACAGGTTTTCTGGGTGATGATAAAGGATGAGAACAAGCTCCAAGACCAGCGTAAGACAGAAGCGATCTACATGCTGCTCACGGCAGTGAGCAGGACTGAAAGCTCATCCATGACACTGGGAAGAGACATAAACTCATGTCTCATGTTCTCAAGAGCTGTTCGGATGTCTTCTATCCCACGTCTTCAGCACAGTTCCAGCTCCGCCGGAGTTCTGAGAGGCGCTGGGAAGGACGGAGCGCCCGGTGCCAGCAGAGGGAGCAGGCAGAACATTGGAGCGCGCCTGCCTTGCACACGCCGCGGCTCCCGGGTACTGGCCGGATGAAATCCTGCTGTGCTGCCAGGCTTGTAGCAGGCTTCCTACAGGGCAAAGTTCATCAGTATCTTTTCTGCTCCAAGCAGGGTTCAAGTGCGGGACAGGCTAGGATAAGCAGGTTTGCGGCAACGTAAAGATATGTGTCTGTGCCTTGCAGCGTCTCACCTCCCTCCTCTTGCCTCTGTAGAGAGTCCCTGCACCAGAGCAGGAGTGAGGGTGTACTTCTAGGTGACAGAGCACCAGGGCTTGCCGTACTTATCTGTCCCACCGAAATAATCAGTGAGAGTGTAATGCTTTGGTGTCAGGGTCAGACTTGGTTTGGAAGAACATTGGCCTGGGTGCTTAAAATTTTGACAAAAATTAAACTCACTGAACCTCAGTCCATGTAATGGAGTGCTGCTTAATCTTAGCTCTGTGCAGCTTTCTAGCCTAAAAGTCTTTGTTGCTTCATATAGCAAAGGTAAGCTCTAACTAATTAAATATTATTAGCTCAAGCAATAATACCTAGTGCCAGTAACTTTTTCTAGGGTGGGCTGTAGCTCTGCTTCCCACCATTTCCACCAGGGACTGAGGATAAGACTTTGCCAACTATATGGGGACAGTATCATCACACCTCTCGATACAGGTTTACCTGCACAGTTTTATCAGTTGGGTCCATGTGTCAACTTGGAGTTACCATAGGGAAAAAAGAATGGAAAGAGAAGGAAGTGCCTGACCAGTGGCCCACCAACAAGTGAGGCAAAGTGACCTCCAGAAGAGTGTCCTTCCCAGAGTCAGCAAGCAGTGAGGACAAAGAAGATGTCTATGATTATTCTTGTCAGGCTTTTTCCTCCATTTAACTCTGTGCTTGGCCTTAGGACCCAGTCAAACTACCTCTTGGTTGTTCCAGTATGTGATGTGGTCAGTGCTGACAGGATCACAGTCACAGGTGGCTCATGTCTGTCACACCACATTGTGCATATTTATGGCTGCTAATGCTTATGGGATGTTTACATGATTGTCAGCTACTTTTCTGTTTGCTAACTCTTGTTTTCCCTTTATGTAATCTAAAGTTACAAAACAGATAGGAAACACAGGGGAAAGAAAGGGGGGATTTTCAGACTATCAACAATTGCTTTCTGTGAGAACCTATTAGAATACTGAGTTTTGAAAGTGGAAAGCCATGAGGATAACATCACAAGGGCAATAGCACAGGAAGGAGAAGGGAAAAAGACTGACAGCAGTTCAGGTGGAATTCTACAGGGCTGCAAGAGAAAAGCAAGCCATGAAGGGTGCACAAAAGGCCCTTGACATTGCAAAGGTGAAGGCACTTGTCTGTGTGCAGCAGCTGATGTGTCTGGCATTTGCTGCTCAGTGCTAACGAAGTGTCCATGCAACGCAGTTGTGATGACAAGGTTAGTCTTGGAGACCACATTAGAACTTTATAACCAAGGAGGCAGGAAACTGCACACACTGCTTCTGCATGGCTCAAACTCTGTGGTTAAGCTCAAGTAATGTTAAGCTCACCAGAAAGTGAAGCAAGAAAGAAAAAGTGGATTCTGCTAACTTTCTTAAATGTGAACGCTTATTTTAAGCTTGTTTCCCTGTTCTCACTTTCTCCCACTGATAGGAATGTTGAGCAGCAACTCTGAAAACATACCTTTTAATCTATGGTCACAGTTTTAGCAGGGTGGGAGATAAGTACCGTATCATTATCTCCAGTTGTGATCTTTGTCTTCTTGGTGTGCAAGTATGTGTGAGATGTGGTATTAGCTGAATACATAACATAAAATCAGTGTACAGAGTTCTGGATTTTTTCTTACCCAGAAACATGATTCATGCTATTCATAGTACTTTGTCCAGAAGGATGTTGTCAGCACTTTTTTGATGAGGTAACAACTTACTATTGCTGCTAAATAATTAAATGTGATAAAAGGGAATTTTGTGATCCAGATTTTACTGTAAAAGCAGAGTGTCTAGCTGACATCTGTTCACTGACAAAGGTCCCTCAAACTTCAAAGTTTACCAGGCCAAAAATGGAGGGAATAACATGGTTACCTCAACCCAAGTTTGGAGGAAACAGCTGGTTTAGTTGAATAATGGCCCATGTTGATGTTTACAGTCTTGTTGGCTGTTATCTTCTTTTCTTTGAAGAAAAGGAGAGCTCCTCAAACACACAACATAGAGACACTTTTGTCAGCCTGTTACAGATGGGCACCAAAGGCTGGAAATGGACCCAGGAGTTCTGGGGTGGAACCAAGAATCAGCCCCTGCATTCAGTCCAGTTCTGTCATTGCAAAACTTCTCCTCACCCTCCATCTTTTGCACTGTGAGGTCTGTAAGGGACCCTGTAGAACAGTTCTGCCCTCACAGACCAGCGTTAAGTAGGGAACATAAATGCACACACTGGTTGTCTGCTACAGCCTTCACAAATAATTTGAAGAGAGTACCTCCTTTTCTGAACCCAGGAACTCAGAGCTAGCAAAGCAAGGGGGTGAAGAGCATGACCCAGTTATATTTTAAAGCCACTCTGTGTTGTAAAGCACATTAGGGAATAAATTGAGGCTACAGGAGTAAAGACAGGCTACAGCATCATGGTTTCTTAGACATAGAAACAGCTATTGTCCTTATCCTATGTACAGAAATTACATACTGTATGCTCTTACTGTCAGCCAAAACTCCATTGTATAATTAGCACATACTTACAGTGCCAAGTCTCCTGCTTGCATTCAGGTGGGTTTCTTGTTGAGCTGTTATTACACACTGTAACCATACTTCTTATTCAGATTTTTGTTTAAATTGCTCAGCTTTACCTGTACATTTCTGTCATGCAACAGCTGACACTCACCTACTGTTGCCACAGACACATCCTGTTCCACCAAAAATCCAGGTGTCTCTACTGTCATTATGGGAATTCCCAAAGCAAATGGGAAGCTGCTGTCCAGTTAAAGAGGAAATGGAGAACTCCAGTCCAACTCTTTTCTGTCTCAATGCCCTCTTGCAGATGACTGCCCTGAGGAAGCTGGACAGTGCATGCAGTTCATCAAAGTTTTCTCTGACTCTGCATTGTTTTTTCTATTTTATTTTCCAGCTTAGTCTTCTTTTGCCTGTAAGACATATAAGTAATCCACCTAAGAGAGAAATAATTTTTGATACTGAAAGAATATAATTCTTTAAATTTTAAAATAATTTTTCTGAGAGCTCTGTCTTCTAAGCAAACATTGAAGAAATCAGAAGATTTTCTCTAATGCAGCAGTTCATATTCTGTCAGATTTACACACAGAGAGCATTGTCAACTTCATTTCTTCTTCCATGAGAAAAAGAATTGTGCAATTTTTGTAGTAAAAGTGTAATGAGTACTGAAAATGAGACTTCTTGGACTCCGTGAAGCCATAGCAGACAAGAGGAGCCTGGAAAGTAAACTAAATTAAAATCCACAGGAAATTAATGCAAAACAGAGTTCTGTGGTGACAACTCTGAAAATGTACAGACTGTATTCTCAAAGGTGTTTCAAGCCCCTGATGAAGCAGCATAGAATTTTCATAAGCACCTTGCAGGCTGATCATCATATACCTTTTTCTGTGTTACTACTAATAGTTGCAGCCTAGTCCCAAAACTAACAAAGGAAGGACCAGAAGGAAGTTAGTTCTGCTCTGAAATGCTTGGGTGTTAATGTGAAGTATCCTTGTGATGACCGTGATGACAGGGTTTGTTTGCAGTGTTTCCTACAGCCTCATGCACATGTGAAGGAAAGGTGTTTGCCAAACATGCCAATATGAGATTTGGGTGGAGAAAACTAAGAGATCCTTCTGTCAGGTTGTCAGCTGCCCCAGATGGAGTATGAAAAACTGTAGAATTCACCCAAAGGCTGCGTGTTTTTCCTGGGCTACACTACTACTGAAAACAAGGACAAAATCCCTCTGCATAGGCCATGAGAGAAGGACTCTGCCTCCTTATTGACTAACTCCCAGGATCCCAGGAGAATATTGTAATACCTTACCTCCACTCATCACACCAGCTGTCTGCAAGTCAGACCACTTGTCTTCCTGCAGTTCTAGAGGAAACTACCACCCACCATGGTGTCCTTGACTTGCAGTCCTCAGGCTTGGGTGTCTGTAAGCTGTACCTGCCCCACAGACCCACCTGTCACTCTGCCCTCCCACAGCACTGATGTCCCACCAGGGAACCCACCCCTTGTCCAACCCATTAATACTGTCTGGCAAACACCCGTTTCTCACCAAGCCCTTTCATCCAGAGAATCATGTGAGCAAAGGCTGGGTGGGTCTACCTTGCATTTAATCCTCTGACAGGGGGCTGCAGGAGCATTCCTGACTAACATGCAGACCTCTGGGGTGGGAAGCTGGCTCCCTAGACTTTTTTATGCTCATACCTTTACAATCAATGTTGAGGTGGAGGAAGTTTCAGTGAAGATCCAGCTGTCTGCTTGAATGCTGTAAGGCTGTCTGAAATAGGTTTCCCTGACAGTGGTACAGAGCAGGAGGAGGCAGTGTGGAACACCACAAGGTTCTGCAGATACTGAGCTCTTCTCGGACCTTCTGCGATCTTTCAGATACTACTCCCTCCATGTTCCAGCTGACTGGCAGGATAAAATCTGGCTTGGGTCACAGCAAATGAAGTCTAAAAAGGAAGGTAAGTCTTCTAACTAACACTGCAGTTTCAAGGGGCTGCCTTTTTTTTTTGCAAGATATTGACTGTGGTAGGAATTTTTCCTGTCTCAAAAATGGTTCCAACTTAAGTTCTTGCTTTGCAGGAGCTAGTTCAGTTGTGCACACATTCCTCTGAGGAACATATCTTTGAAAAACACAGCAGGTTTCATATGATGAGACACTGGCTCACAATCTGCATTTGGCTGATGCTGGCCATGATCAGCAGCCCTTGGAGGAGGCATGGTAATGGGGACCTGTGGTGAACTCATGCAAAAAAAAAGCCTCTTGCATCAGTGGCCTAATCCTGCCCCTCTTCTTAAGAAGCAATCAGTCCTGATTTAAAAACTTCACCTAGTTGGTCAAACACACTATTCTTGGCTTTTCTCAGTTTTGACTTTCATCCCAGCTGATCTTGTGATATGTCCATAGCATATGGTATACGGCCAACCTTTTGCTAAAACTAGAATATTTTCTGATTGCCCCTGTCTTCATCCCAACTTGTTCATCATCTCCCAGGGCAGCTTCCCTCCTTCCATGAGGGCTGGGGGATTTCACATGGGATGCTGTTTCAACTTTGTGTTTCAGCTGGCAAAACCTTTGGCACAGGGTCACGTTCATGATCACTGATGGGGACTGATGGAGAACTTTTGTGTGTGCTGACACAGCCTGCTCGTCTAGGCAGGAGGGAGCAAGCACAGCCAGGGCACAAACTGTAGAGATGTGATTCATTTGTTGCTTCCTTGCTGCCTGAGTCAAGTGCAGGGCAGAGCTGGGCAGCAGAAACAAACCACTCAGCCTGAATCCCAGCTCACCTGCCAGTCCTGCAGGAATGGGCAACAGGTCCAGTTGGTGCACACCTTATCTCACAGAGGGCATCCCTGGGAAAAGATCTGCTCTATTCCTGCTTGACCAATGCAGTACTGGGAGGATGTTGGGGAAGCCAACTGGGTTCACAACAAAGCCATGCAGTCACTTTGTGGCCCCATGTTTTCTATGAGGTGGTGGCATCTGTGCTCTGATGTAGCTGTCACTTGCCATGACCTTTGGATGTGTCTTGAAGCAGATGGTCAGGTGTTTCCAAACAGGGAAGCAGCGATACCTTTCTTTCCTGTTTGGCAACTTGTGTCCTATTTCACAGCCCACAGGCCTGGCCTCTGTGAAAGGCTCAATTCTTGTGGGATCTGGGACACTTTTGTGTTTGCCCATTGTTTTTTTGGCCTCCTGGTGGCATTGGTGTTAATGGGGTGGCAGGCTACCTGTCAGGCTACCCAGAAGTTCTGGAGGGTAGAACACAAGCTTCCACTGAGCACCACAAGTAGTAGTTTTCCTGACACTGTGGCCTAGAGTGAGACAATTCACCCTTGTCACACAGCCTGATAGGGCTGAAAAATGGTCATAGCACAGATGGGTCAGTGAGTTGTCAGAGGTCACAGAATAAAATCCATATTGGTTCTGGGATGATGATGTGATACACCTTCCTCCTCAGCCCACTGCATTAATGACAGGACCCTGCTGCCTCAGCTGGGCACGCAGACCATCTATGCAGAGATGCTTAGCACCTCTGGCGGGTATTCATGCCAATGGCCAGACTTCTGCCTTGATGTGTTTTATGCCAAGTGGCGAGGAGAAATGATCAGCAATAACACCTTCTCAACACAGCAGTCCCTCAGCTTTACAGAGGCAAGGCTGTCTGTCTGTTTCTCTGCCCACCCTGCAGTGGCAAGCACAGTCCTGTTGTGTCAATACCAGCAGCAATACCAGCAGCTTTCCTTCCTGGAGAAAACCTTGTTTTCTTTGGAACCTCAGCACACATCATCATGCCCTTCCAGTGAGGTTACTAATAGAGGCCAATAGCTAAAATGAGCTCATTCAGAACTGCAATTCTGTACTGAGTGCTGGTGACATTCCAGGCTAGCTGAGTTCAACAGTGCACATGATATGAACCAGAAACCTCTGATGCAATTACAGCCTTGCGTAAAATGCTGTGATGACATCAGCACAAGAGCTGAGCAACCATGTCAGAGGTTTAAGGAGCATTTTCAAACTTTCCTTTTAACATGCGCAGAGACAGCATTAAGCTGGGGCTACTCCTGACAATGAAGTGAAGGAGTAGGAAGAGGGGGAGAAGGTGCGAGGAGGGTAGGCTTAGAAGCTACTTTGTTCTGGTGTCACAAAACAGAATCCAAGAAAAAAAGAAAAGCAAAGGAAAAAACGCAAAGGAATGAGCAAGACTGAAGACCAGCAGTGAAGAGTAAATCCCCTGTGCTGCCTGGCCGCAGCTCATGTGCCTCATTGTAAGGCTTTCAGAGAGGAAGACAGTCCTCCACTTCAGAAATTCCTTATTGTCGTAATTTTTGAAAGTGTAACTATTTGATCTTGAAAAGACAGTTCACCACCCCCACCTTGGAGGCAAACAGAGCACTGATTTCAAGCAATATAACCCATGCACCCTCTGCCCAGGAGGTGTGTTTGATGCCCCACTGGGGTGCTGTCAGAGCATGTCCCTGAAGAGTAGCTCATCCCCGCCCCTGGCAGGACCTTGTGGGCACAGCAGAGTCCAGGAAGGTTGTGGTCCTTTTCTCAATGTTGCCAGTGATTTTACTATAGGTGTCCACACTCAAAGAAAGATGTGGAAGCAGGGTGTCACATGTTTAATTATGATGGATGGAGGCAGCCTCTTCCTTCACTTCCCAGAGTAATTACGTTCTTACGTTTGGGGTTCTCCACCTTTAGGAGTCTACCACTGAACCTTTGATTTTAGAGTATTAAAGACCTCCACTGAGTTCCAGCAACATGACAATGGTATATTTCTGAAAATATCAATAGAAGGGATGGAAATCTTCACTAAATGAGGCTAACGCTGCTACCAAATTCCCCTGCTGTGTCACAGGCAAACCCAGAAAGAGCATTACTGTTGGCATGAATACACTTCCAGATTGCCTCCATTATACTCTTGCATAAGCATTGTTGCCACCGTAGCTGGTAGCATGTGTCAGCCCATTGAAGTTTTGCAAATGTTGGCATAAGGAAGATGAGGAAAGGAAACCTCTGGGGCATGAAGCAGCCAGCTTGGAAGGCTGATAGCCAGGCCTGTCTCTTTCTGGAGTGATGCAACAAGGCAAGGGGAAAAAGCACGGCTGAGGAGATGAGCAGAATTTGCTTTGGCATGTGCCTTGCTTATTGTGGGAGAACCAACACCCAGAGAGAATGCTGCAAGCACACGGTGAACCCTTGCATGATTAATTGCAAAAAAAATCCCAATATGAGTAAGGTTGCTGATAGGATCTGTAGTTGTGGGCAAATCAAGAAAGTTGTAATTTTTATAACAAATAAATTCCAGTTTTTATTGCCCTATATACAGGTGCAGGATGGATGCACATGCGTGCGCACAGGTGTATACCACACATAAAACAAACACATTGTGCTGTACCTATGATTGCATTAAAAAAAAAAAGGAAAGGAAAAAGGAAAGAAAAGAAAAAAGGTGAAGTAACAGTAAATCGTGTATCTCGGTATCTGCACGCAACAACCGAGGAGCAGCTGCAGGGACACAGCCACTTTGAGTACGAACCGCTGTAACTCAAAACCTTCACCAGAATAGTAAGAATTACGTTACTTCATGTCAGTTGAGAACGTGCTTCTTAGTGGGACAGCCCTCGTTTCACGTGCACGTATTTCTCCTTGTTTTCGGAAGGAAGCACTCCTGCCCGGGCACCGCAGGGACCGCAGCTCCCCTCGCCACGCAGAGGGCACGGCTGTCCCCTGCCTGTCCCGGGGCTCTGTGCCGGATGTGCCGCACACAGGGAGGGCTGTGCCCTCCGCCCGGCTCCGGCCCTGCCGCCCCTCCCGGCGGCTCCGCGGTGCGGGGCGTGTGCGGGGCCGGTGTGCGGTGTGCATTGCACACTTCCTGCGGTGCGGGGCACCGGGAGCTGGTTTCCGGTGGCTGACAGGAGCTGGAGCCCGCCGCTGCCTCCTCTGGCGCGGAGTACCACACACCCCCGCACATACACACCGCGGGGAGGAGGAGGAGGAGGGCGGAGGGAGCGGAGCAGCCCCCCCCGCAGCCCCGAGCGATATCGCGGTAATCCCCCCATGCGACGCGGGCGCTGTAGCTCACCCTCCCCGCCCCGCGCTGCCCGGACAGGCACCTGCAGGTACGTGACCCGCGCCGTGTGTGTGGATGCGTGTGCGGGGGTGGGGATGCGTGTGTGTATCCAGCGCTGCGCGCCGCAGAGGCGGACGATATTCCCCGTATCTGTCTTTGTGCGCAGCCACGGGCTCTCCGGGCATCTTCACCGGGCACAGGCACGGCCCCCCGGCCTTGTCGCGGAGCTCTGTGCGGTGGCAGGGGTCGGTGTGCCCCCCTGAGCTGCACAGGGGATGTAAGGGTGGGGGGGAACAGGAGTGCCTAAGTGGTCGTGGTTTGGCAGGACAGACGGAGCGAGGAGACCTCCCCCAGTCCACACTGCATTCTCTTGCAAAAAGAAAAGCGCCCCTTACTGCCCCTGCCCCCACTCCCCCTCCCGGCTGAAACAGAGGTGGGCAGCCTCGGCGGGCCGCGGTTTGGGGACTCGGATCTGGCAGCTGCACTGTCAGTGGGGCAGAGGGCCAGTGCCTGCCGGCGTGGTTTGGCCCCACGCGAGGTTCGAGCTCTCCAGCACCTGCCGTATGGGAGCACGGATCGGTCGCTCTTGTCCCCAGTCCGAGCAGGAGTGGGGGTGAGCGCTGGGAAAGGCAGCTCTTCACAAACTTGGTTTCTACCAACAAGAGGCAGGAGTAAGGAAAGCCAGAAAACTGAAAAGTAAGCTCAGAAAGAATGGTTAAGTGCAAAGAAAAAGAGTGAAAACGATGGAGAGATACACTGAGCCTTCTGCAATTCAATTCCAACTGTCAAAAACGGAGCCACACTCCAGCTAAAGGAGTAACTGACACATATTAAAACTCACCTTCCATCTACAGTATTAATGGTTATAAATATCCCCTAAATGCAGCTGGCAGTTCAGTAGTACTAGATGTAGAGTAAGGCTATTTCCATTCAAGTATATGAAGATCTGTCATAGAATTATACACCTGATAAAAATGATGTCCCTTTTTATGGCTGGCTTTCAACATTGGAATTGTTAATCCATGAAGTTTCCTTTTGTCTGCCTTCTCTGCCATTCCCTCACAGTCCTTCTCAGAAATACAAACTCTGCCAGTAGTGTTGCAGTGTAGCATCTGCGGTAGATGCTAAAGCTTAGGTGTAAACTGGCACAAACTGTAATGGTTTTCATTTTTATGTTGATTTGAAGAGAAATCGGACCAAGTGCTTGGTGTGCTTGATAGCAGCAGTGAGAATTTGCATAAAACAAATTGGGACATTCCCTTTCTATGTTCTGGATGACAGCTTTTCAGGTTAGGAACTAGGCTTGTTTTGCTTAATCTTTTTTCTTCTTTAAACAGCGTAAGCCCAAAAGGCCTTTTCAGGTCAGGAGTGACCAGTTCCTGTTTCCCTCATGGCCGCTTCTGTTCTCAGCATGGTTCAGAGCTCAGGCTGACAGGGTACTCATGTGGTAGTGCAATTAACCCAATAACCTCAGCCAGCACCACACTGGGCCTGCACGCCTGCCCCACAGCACATGTGCATCGTTTCAGACTGCTTCCAACTGACTGGCATTACCAGGACCAGGTAAAATTGCCCTAGGGGTCAGATCTGCCACTTGTCTCAGGCCGATTTTTCAAACATCATTTCAGGCTTGGCTAAACTTGTTTTTGCCAATTCTAAAGCCACAGAAAAGTCAGACATCCTGTAGTTCTTGCACTCACCTGAAGTCCTGTGTTCAGCCTGGTGCTCAACCTCCCTAATTGATACCCAGATCCCGTCTTCCGTTTTCTGTGGGTTTCAGCAAAAATGTTCTTCAACCTTGTGCTCAAATTTATCAGAGCCTTGAAATCCTTTATAGGTAAACTCACAAACAAACCTGATCGTTTAAAAACCTTGCACCCAAAGGAGTAAGAGAGATACGAATTGGCAAAAAGATCCTGTGTGACCTAAGTATTAACAGAAAATGTTAAAGAGATAATAGGTAGTCTTACATGCAATGTGAAACTTGTTGTGAGAGTGATACACTAAGAAGTTACTATTTCTGCTGTTGTCAGTAATGCATTTCCAGAGTGTAGCAATGTCTTCTTTAAATGCTAGTAAAGTAGCTAGGTTTCCAGGAGGTAACTTAAAAGTTGCAGAAAAACTGTAGCAGCTCAAGTATTTCTCTAGCCATTGTTAGAGAGCTGGTGTTCTACTTTGGCTTGTTGTTTGTTGGTTGGGCTTTTTTTAAGCAAATATATATTGATGTTGCTCCTGTACTGATACACTACTACACTGGTAGCTGGTGTTACAGCAGGAAGTTTCCTGTAATTGAACTTAATGAAACTTTCAAAAGCGTAGTATAATTCCTGTGAATTTCATTCACGCTGTGATGATGGGCTTGTAGTCACGCGTTCCTAAAGCAGCAGCAGTTTGCTGCCTTAGTAGTTCACACCTGGCACTCACCAGGTGCACCTCCCTTAAGTGGCCACCGAACCTCGCCTTGGTACTGCTTTGGGCTGTGGTGTGTCCACGCATTGCAGCTCCACTGCAGCTCAGAGTTTCAGCAATAACATCTTTCCGTATTTTTAGTCTCCCAGCTTTATGCCTCTCTGCCTCCCTTCCCTTTAATTAGAAAATGCAGACAGAAGAGGTCTGAAGGTCTTAAATGGGAACAAATGTCTACTCCTAGCCTTGGCACTCACTTCCACAGTGCCACTGCTTTCCACATCTGCACTCTGGGAGGGATAACCCATCCATGCACGGCTCACAGAGGTGGTGTGAAAATTAACTACTGTTTGTTAGGCACTTTCCCAGAATTGTGTGTGGCAATTAGTCCGCTTGAGGATTGTTATGCATCTGGTAATTCAAGTGTAACTGGCTGAACATAACGCTCTGCTTCCAAAGGTTATCACTGCATACCTTTTTGCAAAGTAAAACAGGTTGAGATGAAGATTAGTGACTTAAAAGTAGAGCACATTTTCATTGGCCTTCTGGTCGTTTTCTGTGAACAATATTCTAAAATGAGTGTTAGTTTGAGTCAGATGTTTCCTTGATGGATCTGCATAATAACTCAAAGGAACCTGACAGACTTATACCTTAGTACTATTAATGATGAAGAAGACCTGTGGAGCCTAACTGGTTCGTCTTCAGGTATATGACCTTGGCTCTGATATATTGATTTATTAACTTTATTTACTGTCCAGATTGGTGAATTCTGTTGCAAGACAGAATTTGTAGCGTGTCAGCCCTCGCTTGTTTCCGTGGTAACGAGTCACCTCACAGGTTCTGTAAGGAGACCCTTGGCTGACCACTGATTGTCTGCATTTTTCTGGTTTAGCAATTCTGGGGCCTGAAGTAAATAGGTGGTGTTTTTCATATGACTGTCCAAGCTCAAGCATTCAAAATGAAAACAGAAATAAAATAATGGATGCCTTCAGCATGGTGAGAATATGTTGTAGCTTAACCTCAGTAGTACATGTGTGGTTAGGATGTAAGCAGATAGCATTCAGTACTGTGTTTTCTTCTGAGAAGAGTATGGTGAAAAGGACCAATCCAGGATCTTGGGCTTAGTTTCATCTTTGTAAAGCATCTTTTGTGGCTGACTGATACATGTGCAAAGAAGTTACTTTGCATGGTGTGGGGGCTATTCTCAATTACAGATGTTTTCCACATTTTATGGGCAATCAGTTTTTATCACAGTCCTGGGATCACTGGAGAGTTCGTTCATATTGCCCTTTTCTTATTTATTCTTTAGCAACAGGCAGGATCTGCAACTTTTGTTCACTTAACTGATGTTAGCTCAGAGACATCACATGAGTTCTGTTGGACCCAGGTACCTTAGGATTTTAGTCCTGTGAAAAGTTACAGGAACAAAAGTTTTTGTTTAAGTGCAGAATCACAGGATTAGATTAATGGTATTCATTGAGTGAGCACTGTGTCATACTGCAAGTTTTTATTTCTGTTGTTCAAGGTAATTACTTTCTAAAAGCAGTCATTGTACCTTAAATATTTTACATACGTGGTTTACAAATAGTACTTAAGATATCTGGGAGAGATAAGGGGAGAAAAGAGACTTTTTTGCTTTTTTTCTCACCAGCTTTGTTTATTTCATCGATATTTTTCATCTTTTTTTTTGTATGATCAGCCCTAAAATTTTCCTCTGTGATCTTCAGTTAAGTGAGTGTCTTTGGTCAGTGTGGACAATCAGGCAACACCCCCCACCCCCCACCCCCCGATGTTTTTTAAAAACAGGAGCATAAACTTATAGCAGGGGTCCAACATCCCAATGCACATGATAATTTACTGCTCATCTAGTCCAGTTGACAAAGCTTTGTTGACTCATCAGTGCTATAGTTTGTAAGCTTTATTTTGCAGTCCCTTCATCTCTGAACAGCTGCATTTTAATGAAAGAAATAGGCAAGAAAGGTATCCATGAAGCAGGGGTTTTTTTCAGAATATGTGTAAAGATGGCATTAACTGAATTTAGTAATTTCAAATTTCGCTACTATACTCTCATGGGTTAAGGCTGGACAAAAGAAAAACCGCTGTTGATCTGGTAGGTTTACATTGGGGCTAACAGAAAAGAAAACCTCCTCAAGACAAAGGAGTGACACAGGGTGAAAGCCCCTTTGGAGAATTGTCTCAAACACTCTTAAATGAAGCAACTGGAGCCACACTGTGAGATATGCCATGAGATATGTGGCTAAGGGATGTCCATGAGACGTGGTGAGATATGTGGGTGGCGTGCTGAGGGACCGGATGACCCTGATGCCTGCTGTCAGCCCGGTTGAAGGAGTAATGTTAAGGAGGCCCTGTTCCTGTTCCGTCTTTATGCAAGACCCACAGTCCCACCCCCACCTGCTCCCCTGGCCCACTTAGGCACAGAGATGAGGTTGCCCGAAGAAACCAACATGAAAAAAAGGAAGAGTGAGCTAAGTTGTGTGAGACTTCAGACATCAAAGGCCCTCCGTTGGGCCAGCCCAGCGCTGGATCCGGGACCTGTGATCTATTTTTCTATTTCTTTTCCTTTTTGGCAAAGTTTACCAATACAGCCATTTGCTAACCATGTGACCTTGTCGTTCGATTAAACCATTGTGAGTTTTCCTTCAAATAAAATTGTTACCTGTTAAAGGACCACCAGTGTTGTTTCACTGCATCTCTAGCTGAAGGTATTTTCGAATCTGAGTCACTTTCCTGCCCCTCTTGTGTTGGAAAGTCCTAGGGGATACCAACGGTCTACCCAAGAAGTGGAGAGGGAGAGCTGGAAAGTAACCTCTGAGCCAGGAGAGCTTTGAGCAGTGCCAAGACAACAGCTTCCTGGGAAAGGGCAGCTTGACTGCTACCCTGTAGGATGTTGTTATCTCCCTCTTATAGAATACAGTCTATTAGTATAGTATATATGCTTTATCACTGTGTTCTAGTATCATCATCATAATTCTAATTCAATAATAGTAATAATAATGTTCTATTCTGTAGTCAAATGAGAGAGAAAAGATAGGTCTCATAAAGAGGGTATCTGACTTACAGGGTGAGGGAGCAGTGGTTCTGCTGGAATCTGTCCTGCTCCCAGTCCTATCCAGTGATTTGCCAGTGGAAGAAATAACACACCCTCTGTATTGCACCTGTGCAGAGCACGAGGCCAGAAGGAGACACAAAGATCCAAATTTCAAAATCATCTCAACAGGCTGGAGATCTAGGCTGGAGATGACACAGTGTGAGTTGTAAAACATAGGATTCTCTATGGAAGGTGAAGAAAATGCTGGAATTCCAAGCTAGGTAGCAATGTTTTTTGTGTTATTTAGTTGGGGGATTTTTGGTTTTGTTTGTTTTTTTAAGGAAAAATTGTTCTGCAAGGGGAAGGAAGTAACTTTACCACATGGTTGTGGTGGATGGGACAGGAAACAATAATTTTTGTTAGGAGGGAGGGTCAGGGCTAGGCATCAAAGCATATGTATGACCCAGTGTGGTGTGAGAACAGGTGTGCAGAGGGATGTCAGTAGCATGAGGAGAAAAACACTGTGGTGAAATGAAAACACTTCTCAATTGACACATCTTCAGCTTTGTCTTTGTCAAGGTGCTGAAATCTGTCTAGAAGTCATCTCAGTGCAGTAAAGTGCTAGAACAATTAGAAACCTCCATTTTTTGCCCAGCACACAGGTATGGTATTTACACCTTATCTGGACTACAGTCAGGGTATTTCCATCTAGTTGTGCACTGCAAGTTCGTAGAATGACAGCCAAAATTAGGGAAAGATTAGCTTTTGGTATGCAGTTGGTGTTGCAGTGCTTTCTTAACTTTTCTGTTTGTCTCCTCTTCTTAAACCTGAAGTCATAGACTGTAATTGCTATACTTTTGGTATCTCTGCAGTCTTAAGTATGGAGGGGAGAGGATGTATTTATGTTCTCTGCTAAGTGTTCCCCTGAAACTGTAGAGAAAACCCTTGTCACCCTGTGATAGTTTGCAAAATCTGCTGCAATGCACCATAAGGAGCCAGCATATTTTAGCTGGTAACACTCCAAATGTCATAGCTTAGAATTTGCAAAATATTACGGGATGAAAAAGAATTAATGAACTATTCTCAAAATGTAAAAGCTGACACTTTTCTGATCTGTGAGATTTTGATCCTTGCTGTTCAGCCAGCTTTGCACAGAAGACACCGAACTACTCATTCAGTGGAATGTTTTCTGTTCTCCATCACATGGATCATCCCCCTAACGCAGTCCATAGTCATACCAGGTCATCCACTCTACATTGTGAGGTTAAATATTTTGTTGTACCTGAGAGTTAGGGGAAAGAATAATGTCTGGTTTCTCTTTTTTTTTAACCTTCTTATCTGTAACTATAAAAACAAGAGTGTGCTTTTAAAAACTGAGCTCTTACAGAGCCGTGTTACATTTTCTAAACCCAAGAGGCAAACATTTATTGTGTAACCAGTAAATTGCAATTGAAACTGTTCTGTAAAGTGGTTGGCATAGTCTGTGCCAGATGTGTGTATCCTAGCAATATTACCAGACTTGATGAGTGCTGATTACTTAATTTCAAACCACTGAAGTTTAACATTTCCATCTCTTGATTTCCAAAAATACAGATAACTATTGTGGAAATAAACTGGTTAAAAAGAAATGTTGTGTTTATAATGATCCACTGTCAGGTGGATCATTTCCAGATCTTCTGGATTTCAAGTTACAATTCAGCGTAGATTCTCCTTACAAGTTTAAAACTTGTGCCTCCAAGCCAAGGCCTGTGAAACAACTTCATGCAATAACTTATGTCCAAAAGCTCTTTCAGTTAAATCCTCTTTTCTTCACACAGCTTTGCTTCATAGCAGTGTACAGCTAAAAACCCCATAAATGGCAGATTTTCTGTGTACTCAATATTATGAATTAAACAAGCAACATAGGACTCCACCCACTTCTTCTGACCTAGTGCCTGGCATCAGCCTAAAAATCAGGCACAGTGCTGAGTGTCTGCTGAACAGGCAGTGTGTTGAGATTGAAATAGTGGGGACAAAGATTTTTATTTAATTGTGGGTGTGAGTGGAGGAAGCCAGAAAATTATATATGCAATATATATAAACACACACTAAGAAGATTTTTTTTCCTTTTGCATTACCACAAATAGTCTGGGGCCTCAGTTCTGTAACATATTAGATATTATGGTACTATCCAGCAAAATACAGGTGAGTTAGCTTCCCAGAAACAGAAGCACTAGTCAATTAATGCTTGCAAATTTTAGTAGATAATTGAGTTCCATTTTTTCCTGTATATTTTTTTTTCCAAAGAGAATGTGAATATGTTTTCCCCTCAGCTATGTTTTTTCTCTGGTTAGATAATCTATTCTGAAATAATGAGACTGATTTCAGTGTGGAAATACACAGGAGCCTTTCTTAGTAATGCATTCATATGTATAGAGAAAAAAAGGCCATCTGGCAGAGAAAAAAACATTTGTAAATTTGGATTTACCATTTCTTTTGGACCACAAGAGAATACATTGTACTGAGCATTGCACATAAGTCATGTTTTGGAACAGCTCCACAAGATAGCGAAGCATTACTGAAATATAGCATCAGGCAATTTATGTGAAGGGTGGTTATTCACTCAGCCTTTTATTTGCAAGAGACATGCTGCACTTAAATTGAGCTCTTTTCAATATGCTGCATCTGCTTTAACACACTGTGTTTGCTGTATGCATTTGAACAGTCTCAGAAAGGTGGTCAGAATTTGTTTTGGTCTAGCCAGGAGTCAAGGAGAAATAGCAGCTCAGAGCCATATAGCAAAGATATGCGCTATTAAACCATTGCAATTTAATTTCGTGTGTCTATGTGTATGTGAACATTTAGTGTTTTCCTGTTGCGTACTTAAGCTAAGATCTTTCCAGTCAAGCATCCCTAAAACTGTCTTCACCTCTGCTGACCTGCTAGATAGTGATTAAACTGTTTGGCTGTGTTTGATTAGCTTAGTTTACAGACCATTTAACTAGTGCAGAAGTATTTACATGGGATAATACTGTGCAGATTAAGATGGGGGAAGTAAAAACGTGGAACCACTTCAGCAGGTTTTATGAAACACAGATATAAATCCAGCATGTATGTGTGCATTTTAAAATCTCCGGACTTGCCCCTTGGCCTTAGTGATTTATTTTTTCCTCTGGAGGAGAAATTGTTCCTTTAGTAGAGGGCACCGATTCCCCTTGTGGCTCTACCTTGATGTTGTGGCCTGCCCATCGCTGTGAGATCCACACTGGGCATGAGGAATATGCTTTTTAACAAGGTCAGAGCTAGGTAAGACCTATTGCTGTATGTTTTATTTCATTAGTATTGATGCACTACCACTATACTAGTACAATTAAAAAGGAGAAAGTCTGAGTGGGCACATCTGGACAGCTGTTCGGCGTCTTTCCTTGTCTGCCTACCCTGTGAATTTCACTGCATTTCCACACTGTGCTGTGTTGGAAGATAGTTTTGCTTGTTCCCTCTGCCATATCTGGGGTAAATTTGTAACATTGTTTGTACTTTTCATCAAATGATGTGTTCCAAGGGAGTTGCCAGTCTTTTTTATCTTTCTTGCTTTTCTTTGTTTTGTAGACTGTAGCTTATCAGAAGAATTGGGATGATCAGTGCATATTCCCTTTCCTGCTAAGGTTATGCTTCAGGAGGGACTTCATTGTTCCTTTCAGTAACAAAGTGGAGGAGCCATCTGCATGTGGCTCTTCAGACTACTGTGAGGAGGAAGGAGCTGGTGTCTTTGGGTAAATGAAGTTCTGCCCTGGCCCCCACAGATACCATGTTCAGGGTTTGGGAGCTGGGTTGATAAATCAGTAGGAAGGCTTGCAGGACATACATGGTTGCCTTGATGGCACTGAACAAATCTTCCCTCATAACTAAGGCAGCCTTTGGTAGCCTCAGGTTTGGGGGACCTATTATAGGTGGGAATATCCTGGTTGTGTAGAGGGACCAGGACTTTTGTATGAATGAACCTAATGTTCTTCTGGGTTTTGTGTGGGTTGTTGATCTTGTACACTGCAGTTTGGAGGCACAGTGAGTTTCCTGTAGTCTTGCACGCCCTTTTTGTCCAGGGCTGGTGTCCCATGAAAAGTGCTCCTGGGACTGGGTTGAGCAGAAGTCTACAATGCTGACTGGAGTACAAGTCTCCGCGCAGCCAGCCAGCAACTGGAGAGGCCCCTGTCATGGTTTAACCACAGCCAGCCATCAAGCCCCATGCAGCTGGCCACTCACTCCCCCACCACTGGGGTTGGGGAAGAGAACTGAGAGGGTAAAAGCCAGAAAAATCATGGATTGAGATAAAAAAAGTTTAATAGGGAAAGCAAAAGCTATGCACACAAGCAAAGCAAAACAATGAATTAATTCATTGCTTTCCAGGGGCAGGCAGGAATTCAGTCATCTCCAGGAGAGCAGGGCCCCATCACATGCAACAGTGACTTGAGAAGACAAACACCACCACTCCAAGCATCCCCCCATCTTCCTTCTTCTCCCCACTATATATACTGGGCATGATGCCATATGGTATGGAATATCTCTTTGGTCAACTGAAGTCACCTGTCCCAGCTGTGTCTCCTCCCAGCATCCCATGTACCCCCAATTTCCTTGCCAGCATGGCAATATGAAAAGCAGAAAAGGCCCTACTCTGCAATAACAAAAACTTATCTATATTATCCTCATTGTTATCACAGCATCATATCAGCCACTGCAAAGAAAATTAACTCTATCCCAGCAAAACCAGCACAGCCCCCATGACTAATGCCAGAGCCCTCTGTCAGGAAGGTTCTGCTCACACATTAGGAAGGTCCACTTTTCCCATTGCAGAATGCTTTTGTGTGACTTAATGCCTTCTCCTTAAGGCATGAGGTATATTGTTGAAGTTTTACTGAAGGTAAAATGAATTAAGTTATATATGTTATATTTATCTGCTTGATTCACCTTTCCTCCCTACTAAATGACCACTTTGAAAGACTGTCACAGGCATCAATGGTCTGGCAGTTTCCCCTCGTGACTGTTGTACAAGTGTGATCCTCTCTGGTTGCATTTGTTTTAAATGCTGCACTACTTTTAATTATGCTCTGCCTCTGCAAGATACTTTCTCAAAAATAATAGAAGTGTATAACTTTTGCTGAATTTATAATTATACAATGAAGAATTCAGGAGGATGTAAAAAAAAAATTTCTGCTGATGTTATTTGAGCAACAATGTCTTGGTTTTGTTGTGCGGGATGTATTTTTTTTTCTGGTTTATGTCAGGGAACTTACAAAAGGAAGTGGCATTACCATTTTGCACATGGTTTGACCCATTACATTATTTGGTAGAAAGGATTCGAGTAGGTGACAAATTGAATTGCTTTTACATTTCCAAGACACTTAAGATAGAAAGTAGAAAAGACAGCACTAGATAAACATGCTGCATATATAATAATATTACTGCCAAGGAAATTTAATTCAGTCTTCAGTGATGGGTTTGAGCAGACGTTTTGCATTCAGCTAGAGATAAGGTAATGCACACAGTGCAGTCTCAAGGAAGTAGGAAGAGAATGAAACTGATATTTTGCATTTGTCCTGTATTATTTATTATGTCTGATAGAAGTGTAGAGCACACACCTGGTAATAACACCATCTGCCTGGTATCAAAAGAGTAGGGTGATGCTGTCTGGACTTTCTGTGTAAGAGTTGCCTCAGAAAAGCTTTTATTTTGTAAGCCACTGCTTTGCCAATGTTTTTCTGGGCAATTTGCTATCTTTGCTAAGACTGTAGTTCTGGCATTAGAAGTCAAGGCTTTGATTAGTAGTTGACTGCTAGTCTGCAATGGTCCCAGTATTTTATATTTAGATAGTGAAAAGCAGCAGTTATGATCAAATGCTGTAAGAAACCAATATTTCTGTGCTCTGAGGGCAGGAAATGGCAGGAAGACAGTTTTCGTAGAACCATAGAATCAGAGGATACACTGAGTTGGAAGGGACCTGTCAGGATCACCAAGTCCAACTCCCGTCCCGGCGCAGAACACCCCAAGAGTCACACCATGTGCCTGAGAGCAAACATTTCTTGAACTCAGACAGGCTTGGTGCTGTGACCACTTCTCTGGAGAGCCTGTTCCAGTGCTCAACCACCCTCTGGGTGAAAAACTATCAGCAGATGGTAATTCCACTGATACAGTGGAGGGGAAACCTCGGCAGTGATAGCTCTTTTAGTTGCTAGCCCCTTGAAGTGCAGGGAGGCTCCTCCCGCTCCCGACCAGCGCTGGTCCCATGAAGGAAAGACAGCTATGCAGTCAGGAGACCACGGTGAGGAGCAAGGTTTATTGAAATGCCTGGCCTTACATAGGGAGTAGTGGAAACTTCCAGAACATGGGAGGGGAAAGGGGAGGAGAAAGGGAGGAGCAAAGCACCCCATTGGCCCATATGCAAATTGAGGGGAGGAACAAGGAAAGGACCAGTGGGAAACCAGGGTCAGAACACAACCTTATATGGAAAATGGTGCTCTGCACTAAACTGGGGCCAATCAGGGAAAGAGTGGTGGCAAAGATGCCCTAAGGTTTTGTGGGAAGAAGAACCTGGATAGGGGTGACTAAGGGGAAAACAAATAGGGAAGCCACATTGTTACACAATTTTATTAAACAGGGGAAACGTCGATGTAATCTTTAAATCTATCAAAGTCCTTGTTGACCTGCTGCAGGGCCTCCTGGTTGAGGGTGCCGGGGTCTCGGACATCAGCATCCTCATCCACCCATCTCTTATAATACATCTGCCGTTTAATAAACTCTAGATCATCCTGGCCTCCTCCAACAAAAAACCTGTTCCTGATATCCTATGTAAACCTCCCCCAACTCAACTTCATGCCATTCCCTTGAGTCCTGCCACTGGTCACAAGAGTGAAGAGATTTGTACCTGCCCTCTGCTTGTCCTTGTGAGCATGCTGAAGACACAAATGAGGTCTCCCATCAGTCTCTTCTTCTTTAGCCAGAACTGAAAAAGTGACCTCAGCTGTTTCTTGTATGGCCTCCCCCTAAAGACCTTTCACCATCTTGATTGCTCTCCTTTGGACACTCTAGGAGCTTCATGTCTTTTTTGTATTGTGGTGTCCAAAACTGCAGTCAGGACTCAAGGTGAGGCTGCCCCAGTGCAGAGCAGAGTGGGACAAGCCCTCCCTTGACCAGCTGGTGATGCTTCGCCTGATGTCCCTCGGGACATGGTTGGCCCTCCTGGCTACCAGGGCAAACTGTTGACTCAAGTTTTGGGATAGTTTATTATCAGAGTATACTGTGGAGGAGAAAAAAGCCTCAAGTTTTGAAAGTGCCCTTTACTTGAGTGCTCTGAAGAGATAGGTGCCAGTAGTATCATTAGACGAAGAATGAGAGAAGGATGAAAACAACATAGAAATACAAAAAAGTTTCCACCGGTTGAAGTCAGAAATAAGCTGACGGAAGAAAGTATCTAGTGGACCAGATAATCTGATGGTTACATTCCACAGTAGTATTTATGTGGGAAGATGACGTTGCACTCTCAAACTTGAGTTTTCCTCAAAAGCCTCATGGCTCAGGACTAG
Organism: Myrmophylax atrothorax; assembly: GCA_026770055.1. NCBI lineage: Eukaryota > Metazoa > Chordata > Aves > Passeriformes > Thamnophilidae > Myrmophylax > Myrmophylax atrothorax. The sequence goes on from JAOXXN010000364.1 coordinate 44,680,531, forward strand.
TGCTTCCAGGAGTTTACTCTATTTTTGTATAAAGCTCTCAATGGAAAACCAAGTTTTGAATCAGGAGACTAGTCCCTCTGAAACGATGCAGTTTGCAGTAGTCTGCCTTGGTTCTGTCCTCTCTTCATCCAGCTATCCGTGTGGTAGCAGGGAGACACAAAATACTCTTCCCCACAGACAAGGTTAAGGCATTTTTTTTTTTTAAGTAGAAAGAGGAAACAATATCCAACTGTGTATTTTTGGGGTCCATGGTACCTTGAGTAGAGGAGGACTACAGCTAAACAGCAAAAAGACAAAAATGGGCAGTTGGAAGAGCTAGCTGGTTCTGCCCAGTTCTTGCCAGGAGGTGCAGCTTGCTGTGTGGTGCATGTGGACCTTGTGCACTCTGTGCACCTGCAGCATGCGATCCACCAAGCTTGCCCATGCAAAGCAACATGCCTGCATTCTGCTGACAGAAGGTTTTATTGCTTTCTTATGGGTTGCATTGCTTGTGTCCATAAAGGTTGCTGATGTGCATACGGATGTCACTGTGATGTTATCACTGGACTCACCTGCTCAGTGAAACAGAGCAACACTGTCACGTGCTTCTGCTTTAACAAGTGCTTCCACAGAAAGTTAAAGACCAATTTTAATAATTACTATTAAAAAATTCACTCTCTATCCAAATGTTTAACTCAAATACTCACTTTCAGTTTCAGCAAGGCTTGGATGTGCCTGTAACTTTCTTAATGCTTCTTCATGGCATCTGACTTAACATTTCTAGTAGTTCTACCATTAGGCAAAAAGGCATGGAGAAGTATGTGAGACATCTAAGTTCACCCAGAGGGACTGGTGGAAGGTAATGTGCACGTTTCCAGCCTGGCTTAACTTCATCAATTCCCTCCAGCCCCTGCATCTTCATCACATATGCTGCTGCCATGTATGTCACTGTCAAGTCATATGCCAGATCCTAAGTGATATACAATGAGGGCACTCCCTTGATTTTCCTTGCACCTTCCCATTAATGCCACACTGAACTCTTTTGTCACTGAGGTTAACATAACAGGATGTAACTTACCAGTGTCATAGTCTGCACACTCTTGAAATCAGGGGAGATTTTGGTCAGGGGCAAGACCTGGATTAGTGTGTGTTCCCCATTCCACACAGAAGAGAGAGAGCAGTTCAGAGCATTCTTAGTGAGCCCACCATGCACAGATGCCTGTAAAGTTAAATTCATAATCCTTGTAAATCTTCTCAAACCACCCTTGCTACAGAAAATCATGGACTGCTCTTTATGGCAGTCTCTAGACAACCTTCTCTTAAATGCAAAGAAGCAGCTGGCAACCAGACAGGCCACAGCAGCAGTTCCTGAAAAACTGTTCTACCCAACAGTCTGAAACTTCCCACTCACAGCCCACTCATCACAGGGACATCCATTTAAATATATATCTGTGTTTTGGTTTTTTTGATGGGCTTTTTGCTGACACTCATTTCTTAAGTCAGTTTTTTCCTAATGTTCACTGGTGGTGCTATAGACATTGTACATTACTGACATCAAAAATATTCCATAGGTAACAGAAGTGAGCTGCTTGTTCTTAAAGCAAGAAACTAATAAATGCAGTACAACACCAAAACAGGGAGCCCTGAAAGTTACTGCTCTAGCCAAGCCAACACTGGGTGTTGCACAGCTGTAGCTGTGGTTCAGATTTGCACTATTTTTGAGTGATAAACATTTTCAGCCGCCTAGGTGAGCAGGTCTGTCTCACCAAAAGCACCACCTGCTCAGTGACAGGGTAAGGTTTAATGCTGTCCCCCTCCCTCACCCCTTGCCACTGCCATTAGTGGTCTCCATGGATTGGAGGACAATGGCAGAGAGAGTTTCTTCTGCATGTTTGTATTTTCACATGGTTGGCTCAAGTATCACTTCAAGTTGCTAGCACAGCACCAATGCTGCCTGCCAAATGAGGTATTTCCAGAGGCGGCTGTCCTTCCCCTTGCCCCATGCTGCCCTTCTTGCTCACTCTGTTGGTTTGGACTATGAATGTGAACAACCAGAAACTTTACCTTTAAAAGAAGTTTGCAATGGCTATTTACCAAACACAGTGCTATGAAATGTTTAACTTGTGCAGCTGTGCTGCAGAGAGAGAAATCTTTTGACTGCCCTTTCCCTATTATCATCTTTCTAAAGTGTACAGCCAAGAGATTTTCATTTCTTGCCATTTTGTCTTTGGCAGATTTATCTTTGTGCTTTACAGCTATTCTAAACATAAGCCTTTTTAAATGCTTTGAGAGGCCTTATTATTGTTTGTATCGCTTTTAGAAGTATTCCTATATCCATTTGTTCCAATCTGGCAGACAGCGAGTAGGCTAAATTTCTCCTCACATCCATGAGTGTTCTGCTTGCTTTAGCAACCACAGGGATAGACTTCTCTCTAGTGTGTTGTTGGTGCAGCTTGAAAGGAAAGCTGATTTTAACAAAGGTGAATGCACTTTCATCTCCGAGGCCAAACTGAAGAGCGTCCTTTGTTTTTAACTGGTCTAAAAGTAGTTTCTTAAAAGACATTTAAAGGGGGAACAGAGCTGTTCAGTTTTGTCTCCCGCTGCTGTTGGGCTGTAATGAAGCTGGTAATGTGGAGTTTGCCCTTAGCAAATATAGTTTGGATTGCTTGAACTTCTCAAATATCATGTAATTTGTAAAGCCTTTCAGTGCTTTGTTTCAATGTCGTTGTGTCTATGGACATTGGTGGTTGTAATTTGGCTACAAAGAACACAGTTAGAGAAATGCCCCTTCAGAAGCAACATTTCAGTACCTGTGTTTCCAGCCTAGTGTAATGGTTAAATTTTAAAAGGTGACTGCGGAGAGATCAGCTTGTTGATATTTTAGATGGCATAAGGAAAAACAGGTCTGTCAGTCCTGCAAGACTTCAGTGTTTTTGTCTGTTGGGTGTGGCAGAATTCCTTTCTCTAGCACTACAGGAAAGTGTGGGTCAGAAATTGCTTCCAACCTTTTGTCTAGACAGGACAGGAACGTGCTGAGCCCCCCAGGACAGTGAAATGTGCCCTTCCATTTGGTGCACTAGCAAAGACCCCATATAGAGGGCTACTTTGCTAAGGGTTGGTTCAGAGCATTGTCTTTGGCTTGATACATGTTATGGGACTGCAGCTGGAGGTGCCAGCTGGCTCTGACCCTTCAATATAATCTCAGTAGAGAAACGCTGTTGAGACCTTAGACTGGACTGGCAGCATCAGAAGGGTTAGGAAGTTGAATGTAGGAGGGATTCTGTGTCTCTTTCAGTGCTTGCGGTGGTAATACTTGACCAGCACTCTTATTGTTCTCTTTGGTGTGAACACACACCTTTTACTAGCAATTGGGCAGGTGGAAGTGTGTGTGTGTGAGTGTGTGTATGTATGTGAATGTACAAGAAGAACTGCCCTTCCCATCTGGAGGATCTTCTTTTCTCTCTGCTTGCACATAGCAAGTGACTGTTGAGGTGCCTGAAGATCAAGGTGAAATGCCATCATTGCAAAGCAGGGGTGAAAAATTAGCTCAAGGTTTAGATGTGGTGTAAGGCAAGGGGTAATTGACCCTCTGGCTTCTTTCTGAGGTTGCTCCAGCCTTGAGTATGGATGTTGCAATTTGCAGCAGGGTGAAAGGACATCTTGCCTTGGCAAAGTCAGAAGAAGTGTCTAGAGAGATGTGACAACAATATCACTGCTGAGTTTGGTGGTAGTCATTCTCACTGCTCCAACTCTCACTGGTAACAGTTTGCAATGGAACGAGCCAGCCCAGTTACTGGACACCTGAAGAATGGTGCAAAGCACTAATACGAGAATACAAAATACAGATTTTTCTGGTTTGGACTCAACATACTAGTAAATAGCAGCCCTGACTGAGGCAGCTTTTTCTGGGAGGAGGTGAAGCTGTTCAAGCACATTGCCAAAAAAATCCTCTTGGAAAAATGTCAGCAGGAAATAAAGAAAACTGGTCAGGGCAGTTCGATACACTTAGCCCCTGTATAAATGTCAGCATGTTCTTTTTCACCCTTTTTCCTTTTTGTTTGGTTTCTATTTTCTAAATAAGAGCCTGTGTCATTCCTCAGTATAATTCCAAAATAGCCCTCCTAGGTTCTGTTTTATTTCTCCAAACAAGACATGTCCAGATATTTCCTGGATGTGAAGGAATAGTTAAGTGTGAGAGACCTGACCGGCTTTGAATGTAGATACACTCCATGACACAGTTGGATGAATGGGTATTTAATGTGTGTATGTCCTTGCAAAAATGTTTTCAAATATTAGATTAGTAATTACTTGTGTTAGAAAGCTCTGTGTTACCTAGGTTGTGATGCTTAGTTATTCTTCATTGGTTTTTCACTGTCATTAATTATAGGTTATTCATATCTGTAGAGAGTTAAAAGAAATTAGATACTGATATCAATGCTCCTGAATGCGTATAGGGCGTTACACTTCAGCTCAAATTTGTGGGACAAAGGTCTGGGTTTTTTTGGTTTTGGGGGTTTTTTTTGAATGAGCAAAGGCTGTATATTTTCTGCTAATCTATTCAAAGGCTGAACTAAATGCAAGTACGAGAAAGAACTAGTTGGAAACACTGTGAAGTTGATATGGTAAAATATTTTCTGGTATCTCTGAAACCTACTGTGTTTTAAGAAATATTTTGGTTTATCATCTGTCATTTAATTGAGAAGAGAGGATATAGAGTATCACAGATGGAAAAAATATATTCTAAGGGGCTTTTTAGTTTGTATTATCTTTGGAGAGACTAAGAAGTTTGTCTGGATGCATTTCCTGAAGGAAGTTAGTAGTGTGCTTTGGAGATTCATACCTTAGAATAAATGACTAAGCTGCTTGTAATTACTTTTATTCATCTGTGTTTACTAGCATACATTTTGTCCATGGCCATTTCTCACTCTAATGAAATGAACGAGTATGAGCAGAAATGGGTAATTTTGGAAGGAATTTCCTCATCTGTTTTTGGTGTGATAGATCCAGTGCTAATAAAGCGTAGCAAAACCAGACTTCAATGAATCACAAAATCATAGAACAGTTTGGGTGGAAGGGACTTAAAAATCATCTAGTTCCAACTCTCTTGCCATGGGTAGGGATACTACCCACTAAATCAAGTTACTCAGAGCTCCATCCTACCTGGTCTTGAACACTTCCAGGGATAGCACGCCTACAGGTTACTGAAGACATGCAATGCCACAATGTAACAACACATGCAACAATATAATCATTTTTGTCTTACACACCCTTTTCCATTTTAACAGTCAAGATTTATTAAATCTTTTCACTTGCTTTGCCAAATATTGAGAAGCGTAGGTAGCATATTGTTCTGAACTCTGGTTGTCTGAAGGCTACAGTTCGGGTTCTGAATCTCCAAGAGGAGATAAGTGAGGGTTCTTGAGACTCAAGAGTCCTCCATGACAGGTAAAAGTCTTCTTCCAAAATCTTTTGCATGCCAGCTGCCAGTGCCTCTGTATGTAAAACATGAATATTCTGGGATTTCTCTCTGTTTCTTAATCATGCACCATTCCTAAATCTACATGTGGTACATGTCAAATCTTGCACTGATGTTAATAAGAAATGTGCCTGCTTGAGAACACACATTTAGCTCTTTTGGACAAAGCTTTCGAACTTGCACAGCTAAAGCTTTGTCAGGTTTTTAGACACATAGGGTCAGATTTTATAGATGTTTATTTTACATGTGTACATGGACCTCTGAAGATCCCATTTGGTGCTTGTCCATCCTTTTGATTACATAAATGCTTCTAAGAACTGGGGTCTGAGTTGACTGAGCCAGCTGCAGTCAAAAGGACCTTTTCCACATGCAGCTGTTTAAGCCTCTGGAGCTCCAGTACCACTGGACTCAGACCTGCAAACTCTCAAAGTACTATGCAGAATGGCCTGGGGAGGCTCAGTCCGTCAGAACTCTGTGCTACACTGTGGCCCACTCACAGCTTTCTTCATCAAGAGAACAGTAAATCAGGCTGCCTGTCCTGTGAGATTATCACCAACTCCTCACCTGTATGTGCGTAAACATCATGAGGCACTGGTCTCTTGGTGTATTTTCAGGGAACCCATCTCAGTAATCTTAAAATGTAATCTGTTTTAAACCTTTGTTTAATTTTAATCTGAATTGATCAGATATTAGAGGCACACAGCCAGATATGTTTCCAGGGATAATAGAAAACTTGGAACATAGCTGGATGGAGCATTTTAATTTTTTCTCCTCTGTTCATCAGCTACACGTTGTTACCCAGTACTTCTGACTGGCTTACATTTGAATACAAATTCTCGCTGGCTCATTTCTAGGGCAGTTCTCATATTACTGATTTTTCTATGTCATGTCAAAGTCAGGTCCAGGAACTTTATTAGGGACTCATTGCATGGGATTTGTTAAGCACAGTTGGATACAAGCCTGCACATGGAATAATCTGCTGTCTTTATGTTACTTCTACTTTTTTTTCCAAGTCTGTTCTCCAAGAACAACACTTTTCTTCATGACTGAGTGGGTTTTTTAAAAGATTTTAAAAAGCAACTGCAGGACAGGATGGCAGTCTGATACCAGTGTTTTAATGATAACAACATTCGTTGATACTTCAAAAAGCACAGTGTAAAGACAGTTTTAAGATGTTTTTCTTGCTGAAAATTAAGTCCTTGGAAAATCATTTAACATCCAAAACCATTTCTATGTTAAGAAAAGGGAAAACCTAAACCGCTAAAGTCAAGTATAGAAAGTGGAATTTTGTCCTCACATAGAAATGCTGTTTCTGCAGTTGTCCTAGTTTTCTGTAGGAAACAACTCCCTTGTTTTTTGTTAGATGGTTAATAGTGTGGTTTCACAAGAACTATTTAGGCAAGGAATGCATGGTTTCAATATGGCCACAGTTGCACATTCCAATTTCTCTTTGGTTTAGAAAAGCCTTGAAATGAAAGAAATCCTACAAATAAAAAATATAAGCCAAATGTGGCACACTAAAGTCTTTCATCCGCAGAAGCTGCTTGTGCTTACCTGTACAAAATAACATGGAATAGTTATGTTGTATGGGCTGGAACTGGAGGCATTGGTTTCCCTCTAAGAACATGGGAGAGTACAGTCTTCATAATTTTTGTGCAAGTCAGTGTTAATATTCCTGTTTTCTTTTTAGTAAATTATGTGCAGACTTTCCCTTAATAGAATTTTTAGGAAAATGAAAGGGCAGGGAAAACATCTTGCCTTCAGGCTGAACATGTTTCATTCTTCTCATTGTAATTCTAAAAGTAAAGAGGGCACACACACTTTGTTGTAAACTCAGGAAATTATATATTTTGAAGATTTTCCAAATACGTGGTGCATTTTCTCTATTAAAGAATGATTGTGACCTGCAAACTGAGACAAATGCTAGTGTGTCTGATATAATGAAGTTTTATATCCAGGTCATTTTAAGAAATGATGTGAAGACAGATGAAATTTTGGAACAAATTTTAATAAACAACACAAAATAACCAGTCCATAAGCATAAGCTCCCTGGTAACTTAAGAAAAATCAAGACCTTTTTTTACAGTTGTTCAGTGCCCTAAAATCTTCTTGTTGATATACTTTTCAGAAATTATTTTCCAGAAAATGTATTCTTTCTTTCTTTCAAAGCATCGTTTGCTGAATACAGAGCTAGTAAAGTATGAGAGATGGACAAGATTGACTTGAGGCTAGAGTAAAACTCCCTGCCATGTTTTGCTAATCTTAATGTGCCTTCTCAACTACTCCTCTGTGCTGTCCCATTGGTTGCATGGTGTAGCAATGTACATTGGTGTCACCATCACATTTATGCTGATGTTGCCATGGACACTGGTATTGACAAAGCTCATGGAGGCACTGTGAATACCAGGTCTTTCCCCTGGCACTGCTTCAGCAGAGCTGTTTAACTACTAAAGTGTTGGCTGCATGCACAGTTCCCTGTCACTATCATTTTTGCCTCTTCACAGAGCAGGTTTTATCCCAGAGGCTCTGCATCAAGTGCTAGGGGCACCTGAGAGTCCCTGCTTGGTTCTGGTAAAAGTAAAACCAGGGACATGTTGTGTTTGCTCTGGAAAGTCGTGTTGCTGTTGTTACTCTGTCTCCCTGTTCAGTTTGCTCTGAGTGATGATGCCAGTTCTTGTATAAAACATACCTTGTAGTCATTAAAAGAGACAAGAATTTCTAACACTTAGAAGAGATACTGGATTGAGAAAAATGGAGCAAGAGGTTTTATTCCTCTGTCCCTTTCCACACCTCAGCCCTTCTGAGGACTACAGCTGTGACTTCGGTGCTCTCATGAACAGCTGGAAATTCCAGGGTAAATTCAGAGCCTGGACCAGAAACCAAACAGCTCCAAAGATGCTGTTTCCCAGAGCTGTAACACACCCTTATAGCTGTGTTTAAGCACAGTCTGCATATTTACATATGACTTGCAAAGGTCTGGAAAGAGCTTTTAGGGAGACATTTGCTGCATATGGGGTTACCAGTCATGCTGAGTTCCTTAGCAGATGGTAGAAATAGAGCTCAGTAAATAACTTATCCTGCTGCTTCTTTGTTTTGGTTTGCATTTTTATATTATATTTTGGTAGACAAAATGTGAACTCAAACCAAGATTTTCAGAATTACTAAAGGAATCACAGTAGTGGTCACTCAGCTAAAAAATGCCATCAATCAAAGATAATGATACAAGGATTATGTGAATGTAGAGGCATATTTGAATCACATTGGGTTTTTCAAAAAGCAGAGATCAAAATTACAGAACCACAGAATCAGTTAGTTTGGAAAATACCTCTGAGATCATTGAGTCCAACCTATGACCGAAGACCACCATGCCATCTAGACCATGGCAGTGTCCAGGCTTTCCTTAAACATCTCGAGGGACAGGGACTCCACCACCTCCTTGGCCAGTCTATTCCAATGTTTAATCACCCTTTCCGGAAGAAATTCCTCCTAATGTCCAACATGAACCTCTTGAGAAATTCAGGTTGAGACTATGTCCTCTTGTCCTATTGCCAGCTGCCATGGGGAAGAGACAAACCTCCACCCAGCTACAGCCTCTTTTCAGGTAGCTGTAAAGAGTGATAAGCTCTCCCCTGAGCCTCCTCCTCTCCAGGCTAAACAACTGCAGCTTTCTCAGCTGCTCCTCCTACACTCTAGAGCCTTCCCCATCTCCCTTGTCCTTTTCTGATCACATTCCAACAACTCAATGTCTTTCTTAAATTGAGAGGCCCAGAACTGGACACAGGACTCAAGGTATGGCCTCACCAGTACCAAGTACAGGGGGACAGTCACTGCCTTG
>JAOXXN010000364.1:44689920-44702442 GCA_026770055.1 Myrmophylax atrothorax
TTCACAATTACCCCTTGTGGGTGTAATCTTTTTTAAATTATTATCCATTGCCCATGAGATATTTTTTTTACTCAAGATTTCTCTCCCCTACCCAGACCTAGGAAAGGAATGAACTGAATAAAATAAGTTTTGGAGAACTTTGTTCTTAGTGTTACTGGGAGGGATATTAAGAAGCATTTTGTCAGTTCTTGTATTGCAGAGAACAATTACTTGTCATTGAATGTATCTGGAAGGGAAAGCATATGGAAATAGCAACTGATTTCATCACGTTGTCTTGTAACACTAAAGCTACCTATGGTGCCTCCCTGTAGCAGTGAGCCAATTTGAACTGACACGTTGCTCTTGTTCTTTGTGTTTCCCAGAGACCCTCCCGAATGAATGTGCCAAGATTTTATTAAAGGCATGTTTAGACCATGTTTAAAATCTCTCTATAATGGCTTCATTTGAATTTAAGGATTGTTAATGAGTAGGGTTTTTTCCTAAGTTGTTCCATGAATATAAACACAGAAAAAACTTGCATTGTTTTTTCCACCCAATGAAAACCAACATTTTTTGAACTTAACAAGGGGAAAAAAAAGAAAAGGGTGATATATTTCTAAAATACTTTGTAAATAAACAAGCCTCAATCTTTACATTCTTGTAAGATTTATACTTTTTTTCATCAAATTTTATTCTTTTTAACACCTCAGAAGAAATAATTGGCTTGTTGGATAGAACTGCTGGAGGAAAATTCTAATTCAACCTCATAGAAAATATCTTAGTGAATAATTAGGGGGCACAAACCCCCACAATTTTGCTTTGTAAAAGTGTTGTGTTTTGTAGAAATCAATTTTGGGAGGAATGACTGTCTAGACATTTCACGTATTAAATTGTAAAGAACTGAAGCCCTGGGTTTATTTAATACAACTGCTTGAGTGGAAAGTCTTGTGTGTTATATATGTGTGGGGCCAAAAGCCATAAAACCTTGGACTCTGGTCCCCTTTTTAATACTGAGTGATTTTAATAATTTTTTACACTTACATAGCACTTGGCAAACATTAATAATTTAAATTTCACAGAGTCCCTGAGTGGTACAGAGGCATAATTATCTGACTTTTTCAAGTGAGAGAATTGAGATTCATAGAGGTTACGCTCTGCAATAAAACAAGTTCAGAAAGAGAGTGGGAACCCAGGTCACTTGGCACTTACTCCTTTCCCTAATCTGCTGGGGTACCGTTTAAAGCCCCAGTTCCTTAGCCTAGCATACGGGGTTAGTGTTGCTTTTGTCTGTAGCTGTTCATCCTAAACTGTGTGCCAGGGAGATAAGGAAAGATAAGCATCTGTGTCATCTGTCTTCTGTTGAAGGTATCACTGACCTGCTTGGCATACTTAGGAAATTCTCCATAGACAAAACCGGGCAACTCTAACGTGGAAGAATGATGTCTTACTTTAAAAGATACTGAAACTCCAAGAGAAATTGCCACAAAAACAGTTGAAGAGGATGCAGAGTAGGGCACCAGTAGGGCACTAGACTGACCCTGCACAGGATGGACCTGAGGCTCTGTTGGTCACTCCCTGCATGAGTATGAGGAAGTTACTTGTTCTTTTTGAGCCTCAGATTTCTTCTTGTATGTTTTTAATTTGTTTTAAAGTCATTCTGTGCCAACAAAACACAAGCCTAGGAAATACTGGATTTTAGTGTGGCATTTCATGGCTTTCAGATTAATCTGAGTGAGTTTCTTGTGTAGGGGCTTTTTCCTAACTAAGGCTTTCCCTTATCTGTTTGCTGTTCCTAAGAATAGCCAAATTGCTGAAATCAGAAGCCAAGATTACATGATGTGCAATCAATTTTTATTGCCAGCAGCTCCATCTGGTAGAGGTGCCTGTGGGTGGCCAGTTTTCAGGAAGGGCAACATCTGAGCCCTATCTGATCATACCAGCTCATATGCTATTCCATTCCTGAGCTTCACTTAAAAGCACTGTGGAGCAGGAAGAAAGAAGCAACTTCAACTTTCTGACAGGCCCTGAATGCCAGCTATAGAGCGAGTGTAATAGTATCTTTAATTATATCGGTCTGCATCAGCCTACCAAAGTGCCCAGAGTGCAGCACGCTAAAGTTATGTATCTTTTCCTTGCATATGGGTCGCCCCTGGATTGTGGTGTTTCCCCTACTTAAATAGCCTTTTGCTTTCTATGGGTAAACCTTGTGATAACAAACCACACTCTTCCTTTGCAGGATTCAGTAAATATTTTCTATTTCGTGTTGTGGTTCCCCCCCCTCCCCTCCCCATATTTTGTTTTGTTCTGTTTTTGTTGTTTGGGGTCCCTCATTGCCCCCCAGTTAACAGTATTTCTTTTTGAAACAGTGTTTTATTTGCTATGCATCCCAACACTTCTTATATGTCACTTATTCATAATAATTTTGATGTAATGAATTATTCTTTATACAAGTTGGCTTCCTTGGTATTTTTTCAGAGCCTACTGTTCTCTTGGTTTTCCAGTAAATTATTATTTTCTCTGTATTATTTTACATGCTGTAATTGCTTTGTTATCTATAAAATAAAGGTAGGCTTAGTTTACTCCTTTCATCACTAACAGAAGCTCAGCGAATGAACTATAGTTCCTCTCATTACCATAGCTTTGTTCTGCTCTGTTTGAATGATAATTGCCCTTGTCATCTTCTTGTAAGTTAGCTGTGAAAACTTGTGGTTAAAAACAGAGAGAAAGTAATAGGTAGTGTTAGAGAGAGATTAATTAGGCAGAATATTTTGCAAAATGAGTTGATAAAGAAATGTGTGTATTTCACATCATTAAATAAGTGAGTCAGAATTGATTAGGTAAAAAGAAGAACACATGGAGGAAAACCTAAGCTGCCTTACTGCAACATGTACAGTCAGAGTACGGCTGAGAGGGTTTGCATTGTTTATTCCTGGTGCAATTTTGGACAAATGAAGACAAATGAAAATTTCCAATCTGTCTTTAAACCTTTTATCTAATTTTTTCTCCCCCTCTCTGGTGGAGCTTATTCTCCCTGATGCTTACATTTACCAGTTATCTTTTGTAAGATGGCTATGCTGGTTTTTAAACCATTTTTTTATGAGTCTCTTTCCCAAGGGAGTGGAAGAAGTGTGTTTTGCTCACAGTGACCAAGTTAAGTAAAAAAGACTTAAATTAAGGTCTGTGTTGTGATGCTGGAGGCTTTCAAAACCAGCTTTTGGGATCCCGCAACCACCTTATTTTGGTGAAGCCAGCTAACATTTCAAGTGGAATCCCTTTTTTACAAGTAAAACCTGTGAAGTGACTAGCTGAAAATGCAGATAATAAAAATATATATAAAAAAGAGAATCAACTTCACTGATATGTACACATTGTTTCCTGAGTACTAGAATGTTTAGTCAATCTGCAGGGGTTTTTTTAGATAATATCCTTCAGTAAACAGAGATTTAATTGCTCTTCATTCAGCATTATTTGTGTCCAGGGAGTCTTCCAAAGGAAATCAAAGATTTGGCAAAGCGTAGAAGTTTATACAGAAGACTGTTTATTGTAGGGGAATTTGGAAGACAAACTTTACATATCATCAAGAAAACTAAGATTATGAGGTGCTAATGAAATGTAATGTTACTAAATAACTAAACAAGTGATGAAGGTGCTCCAACACAGTGGAGTCAGAACAGGAAAATGCCTGTAGCAGAAGCAGGGGAGGCAGCTCCGGGGCAGTGTGTGTGTGTTGCTCTCTCCAGCTAGCATTGTGATGGAGCTGCTCTGTGTTTGAGACATAACTCTGCACTTTAACTCATGGGTATACCTTCTCCTTCACAATTTTTAATAAAATGCAGATTAGAGGTTTTTTTAGAAGACCCAATTGCTGAAGTCTAGTTCTCATTTCAACTCTATAAAAGTAGTGGAACTGATAAAAGTACTCCTTGTGAGCACAACAGCGCAAATGTAAAGGTGATCTGTTTGTGGAGGACCAGGATAACAGTTCTTTAAGACTCCTAACAGGTCTTTGGTGGAACAAGGGAATGTGTGTTTGAAAATGTAAAAATTTTAGAGATCACAGAGGTAGTTCTGTCTCCTAACAATGTTTCCAAGTGCATACCCATTACAGCAGAGAGCAGCAGCTGCTGTCACCACAGGGTGCTTGCTCAGTTCATATTGAGAGCCATGGAAAGTGGCAGCATATTGTTTCATCTTGTTCCCTTCGATGGAAGGTATGCACAAATGGAGAGAAATATTTACTGATTGCATTCATCTGTCAAAACCTGGTAATTACGTATTCATGATGTATCATCCAACTGCACAAAACCCAAGCCGAATAGTCAACCTGTTGATTTTGGAGGCTGTTTATGTGCCTGGTACATAATGCAGGAAAGGAAGGAAAGCACTTTGTGCTGCTAAACAGCTGCAAACTCTACTCAGGAGCTTTAGAACTGTGGTGTCTTGCCTGTGACCTGTTTGCCATGAATAAGACTAATATACAAAGTCCCACAAAATCACATTAATAAGAATGAACATGTGCCATTAAGATTTTACGGAATGGATAAAATAATTGAAATTGACTGTTACAAAAGTAAACATTTGATACCAAATACATATTAAAAATATTAATTAAATCAGAGCACTGAACTACTGTTAAAGAAAAAAGCACAAAAAATCCTTGGAAAGATAGCAGATAATATTGAATAAGTCAAATGGTTTTTCTGTATATAGCTGTGACTTAAGGTCCAGTATGGGTGCAACTGACTTACATATCTACTGATGAAGGAATTGTTTTCTTCAGGTGATTCTAAAGGCAATTGTTTTTTTCCAAATAGATTGTATACTCATCTATTGGTCACAGCAATGAGAAATGTTTCAGCTGAGAAACATCTGAAGCCTGTTAATTAGGGATGGACTGGATAGAGGCCTAAGTGTCTGCCCATAACCTGCCAGAACCAGGATAACAGTATTCTCTCTGCAAATGGAGTTCAAGTCAAGTTAATGGTGTTTGTCTTGATATTTTTGTTTGCTCGGTCTGCTTCAGTTCTTTGGCACTTGCTAAAGAGCTATTGAAATATTGACCCAATACTCATATTAGAGCTTATTATCTTTTTTCCCCTCTCTGTGTTTAAGCACTACTTCTCAATTTGGTGATTGTTTTCTTTCCAAAGAAGTTAGTGGTTTTCATGTAGGAATCGTTATATCTGGTAGGAATTCCTGAAGCACATAGGCATTTGATGAACCATTACCAGAATGTGTTTGTGAAGAGACTACAGGGTGTTTATGAATACACAGATTTTATCCTCATATACTTTAGCCTAAAGTGTGTTTCCTCTCTTGCTCTTTTATTTCCATTAGACACTTTTTTCTTCATGAATATTTCCTTTTCACTACTTCGCATTTAGTTTAAAAGACACAAAACCTCACCTACCTAACAAACCAAAAAAGACAGTTCATTTGTATTTAAAATGAACAGAGGTTTATGATGCAGAGAAATTATAAACCAATGAAAAATGGTCTGATCTCTCTGTTTTGGTTCATAGTCTATATACCTTATATAATTGTCCCCTATTAATACTGATCTCAGAGAAGAAACACCTGTAGGAGTCTTTTCTACTATAAAATGCAGTGTCTTCTTCAATTTTACTATAGGAAGTAATGAGCATGTCTTTTTGCTCCCCTTTAAAAGTTCAGGTTTTATTTTAGAGGGACTGAGTCTAATTCTCACAAAGTCTCTCTTGAACTACTAAGGAATAGCAGTATAAGAGGAAAAAAGGTGAGTATAAGTTATATCAAATTGTTCAGCTTGCTAGTGCAACAATTAGTGGGAAAGAATTTCAAACACAGTTTGAACTAGAAATATTTCTGACTTCCCATCAAGTAAATAGCCTGTCACCACCAAGTAAAAGCAAGATCAAATAACTTATTCCATCTATGAGGAGGTGAAGATATTCAAGAAAAGCTCTGCAAAGTCCATCCTTTAATGATAGTGATTAAAGCTAAAATGCTAGAAGAAGATATGTTAGAAAAGGCCCTATATTAAAAATAGAAGTCTGTGGAAAACAAAAACCTGTACTGTTGTTAAAGGACTTAGGATGAAAAAAATTCTCCTGAGGAAAGCTGTCAAGTCTTGTTGACATCAGTCAAAAATTTATTTATACCAAAGCTCTCTTCTCTGCTTTTTAAAGATTCCTGTATTTGTTTTCATGTATTTATTTATTTTTATTGTATATCTTTCATGGTTTTATCACTTTTGTTGTCTTGCGGATGGTGGAAAACACTTTTAAATTGACTTCATGTAAGTGATTAATTTTGTGGTTTCTTTCTTTATAAATTGATTGCAATATCCTTTTTTAATCCTGTTGTATTTTTCATTTGTGATGTCATCTGAGCTATGGCCTCTTTATTTATTTAACTAATCAAGGACATTTGAATATGTGATCTGGCATATATATGTAGTGGTATGGTCTCTTTGTATGTAGTTTCAATTTATTGTCATTAATTTTGCATAAGTTTACTTCTATGACATTGCTTGAATAATTATGCTATTTTGTAGCTTTTCTTTTGAGTGTGACTGGATCCAGATCATTAACATTTAAACTTGTTTTTTAATATTGTTTGAAAATATTTTCTCTATATGGTTATTTTTTTCACACTAAGGAAATAGTGTACTTGTGCCTTCAGATTTATAGGAGAGCATTTTAAGTTGCTGTGGTTTAAATGTTAATTTTCTGTTCTCTCTCAAGGGCTTAGTATTTTAAAGAAGCAATTCAGCTTTTGCACTGAAATAAATTCCTTCATTCTTATCCCTGTGCTTCCGTGCAGGAGCTGATGCTTTTTTTTGATACTCTGAAAAGATATCTAATGTGTTCTCTTGAGTCCTTTTACTGATTATAAAAGTAATAATGTCAGGCAAGAGTGTTTTAGGTTTTGATTTATGCAAATAACTCAGTACATAAGTTAAAACCTCCTTCTCTTATGGCTACTTACTACCCTTAATATGTTCCAAAGGACTAGGTTCACTGCAGCTGTATTTTTAAGGTCTAGAACTACTAAATAGGAATAGTTTTACTGATGAGTAAAGCCATGAATAGCTAATGCTCAGAAAGTGAAAACTATTAGTATATCAGTTGGCAATGGAAAGAAAAAGACTGTTCCTATGAGCAGGTTGTAATTTCATTATTAAATATATCTATTGATAAAATGGGGCCATTGCAAGGGATGCAAAGGAGGAATTTCTGTAATGCTTGGGTGACTGCTAGTAAGTGTGCTCTGTCTGTTCTACAGCAGGATACAGAAAATATCTTTGAAAACATGGGGGAAAGGATACAGCAGATTTGCTAAAGCCAACACCAATATCCAAGAAATTATCCGTTATGAGTTGTGGCAGATATTTTCTGAACCAGGGCAATAGAAAGAACCACTTATAGCAATTTCTGCACTGTTAATTCAATGATTGTAAGAAAAAAAGGAATCTTTACTAGTGGGTAGTATTTCATTCATCTGAGTGAGATAGTAAAGTTAATAAAATTCTGACTGCAGAGCTGAGTAAAATAACTGAAATCTGTATCACAAATTGTGAATCATTTCAAATATCTAGAAACATCAGTGTCTGGAATTACTGAAGAATTTGGCAAGTCTCTTTTAAAATCTACATGTAAAATCTGTCTCAGACAGGAAGAATTGAAGAGATTTCCAAAGTGCTTGGAAAGGTTAAACAAAAGGCTATGTAAGTGGTTTTATTCTGTTATGTCTACCTCAACAATTGATTCTCCTGTGAAATTATTTGTCCCCTGAAGTCCTTTGGCCTTGTTAACCTTCAAGTATAAAATACTTTCTTCACTGACTTCTCATGTTGTGAGTTGAATATTAATATTATGTGTTAGTCAGGCACTTTTACTTGCTTTCTTAAGCAAATGGTACATTCTTCAGCTGTTCCTCAGTTGGGGAAGCATGTTATACTCCAAGGTCCTGATGCTTTACAGTAGTAGTAGTAAATGTGACATAAAATCACTGACAAAGAACTGTGCTGAGAGGCTTGGATGCTTTTGAGGAGACTAATGATTCTGTAACTTCTATAATTTAGGCTTGGGAAGATTTGAGTACTTTTGCTCTGACTGTTGGTATAATTTTCTTTTTAAAGTGTAATATAGTGGCTCATTTTTTAAGAAAAAAGGTTTTTTAAATAGCATTAGGTGATGATATTAGACATACATCATAACTAGATGCCACTAGCATCAATTACTGAGTGAAATAGAGCTTGGATTTGTGTATGTGACCTGAAAAATTTATGTCAGCAGTGATGAGACTAATTGAGAAATTTTAGAGAGGTCAAGGAATTTTTTTCCTCCTTGGTTTCTGTTGGAATTTCATAGTTATCAATGCCTTCTCATGGACTTCAGAAAACTACTTTTTAATGATGCAATAATATTACTTTGATCATTGTCATTAAGCTTCATTGATTTTTAAGTTGGCAGCTTCATCTGTTTTTCTATTGATTTTTACCCTCTTTGTCACTGCCTCTTGTGATGTTATCAACGTCATAGCAGCTTTTTGCCTTCTGCTGTGTGTGTACAGCTCCCACTTCGTTAATTAAACTGGTGACTAGGTGTAAGTGCATCTTGGTTTGAGCTAGCAAATTGCCAACTCCCCCAAGTAGAGAGAGAGAAACTTCTTTTTGCCCACCAAAGAAAGAAAGAAGAAGGAGAGGGGAATAAATCCCTTCAAACTACGTTTGTACTAACACTGCATGTATTTTTACAAAAAGAAAGAGAAAATTAGAAGAAAGTACAATACATGCTCACTCAAGTCAGAAACAAGAAGAAAAAATTTCCCACTTTTTAATGAACACACAAATTCTACTATCTTAACTACACATTACTTTAGTCCCCAGGGAGACAAACCCAAGCAGAAAGGAGAGAACCAGAACAACACATCTTACTTTCCTGAGATAACTGGTGAGCCAGTGGTGGGCCTGGCCCTCTCCATCGCCCCTGGGACAGCATCGTGCGTCCTCCCAAGAGGAAGACTAAGAAGCGACTGCCTAAGCCACTCCTACCCAGGCTTTTACTCCTTTGGAGAATGATGTCTTAATATGGTATAAAATACAATATTATTGGCTAGAAACTGTCAGCTGTTAGCTCAGCTTAGCTCAAGTCAGCTGACAGCTCCAGGCCTACCCCTAGATTTAAAGGCTAGATTTAGGCTCACTTAGGTAACCCTGTAACAAATACCTATTTCTTCCTGTGCAACATTTGTCCTACCTGTATTCAAGGAGTGGGCACCAGTGCAGTGATAAATGTATCTGAGCTGGAAATGTCCATTTTGACTTTGCTGTATAAAGACATTTTATGAAAACAGTGAAATGGGTCTGAAGGTGTGGAAAAGTTCAGTGTCAGAGCCATTATAACCTTGATAGAAAGCAGAGCCAATTTCAAACAAGTTGTAGTTGCACAGTTTTCCAATGGCTTATATCCAGGGTGGATTTTTCACTCATATCTTGCTACACATGTCATTCTTGCCACTGTTCCAAGTGGAGAAAGCAATGAATACAACTGAAAATGTTTGCTCTTGCTAGGCTTTTACTCTGGAGAACTTTATACCATTTTAAGAACAAATGCTAGAGTGAACAGTAAGTATACCTTTGTTTCTTGTAGGATGATGGAGCATTCATATTTTTAAAAGCAGGATTTGAGTTGGCCCAGCTGGATTATTTTTATTTTAAAAGTTTTATTTTATATAGAAGCATTCCTAGTATATATGTGTTGGATCACACATACACTTGGTCATTTTTAGCCATTGCAGCAGGCAGCATTCTGAAATGTAAATGTGAATTTGATAGGAGCTCAAAGAGAGGTGAAGCTAACTTCAGGAGGAGTCTCGCGCTTTAGCAGTTCAGTTATGCAGGAGTTGATTTCTGGGTTCAGTTCAAGGCCATATAAAACTTGTGTTTTCCCTGCATCAGAACTCTGCTATTTTTAAAAGTGCATCAAAAATACTTTTGTGGAAGCAGCCTTCTGAACACTGTCCGGTGACACGATGTGATGAAGACTTGATAGCTCCTTTCTACTTCTTTTCCCTCTCTAGGCTTAGAATTTGAGGTATAGCCAGAAATAAATCCGCATATATGTACTTAGTACAGAGGCATGTTCATTCAAGGGTACATCTATATGCAAAAAACCCCCCAAAAAAACAAAAACCCAAAACAGTTTTTCAAGAGTGTGCTTATTCATTAAATTCTGACATGGAGATGCAACTTGAACTGGAGTTGTGAGGCAGAAATGACACAAGCAAGCTAGATTTCCTCAGTGATGCAAGCAGCTACAAGTGCTGCCCCCAGCATTGCATGTCGATGAGGTGAAACACTGAATCTGAATGCAGCTCAGAGTGTGTGTAGAAGGGCAAATTATTTCCATGGTAAAACCCTGCAGTTCCCCTCAGCCTATGTCACTAACCAGGGAGCACGTAATAGTCATCGGATAGTTCATCCAACAGTCTGTAAATCCACAGAACTGCTAGTCCTAAAACTTGCTTTCATTTGTCAGTCTGAAGGAACACAGGTTTCAACCCAGGGCACAGAATCCATTTTGTCTCTCAGCTCTTCACTGCAGACCATGTTGAGAAGTGTCTGCATTAACAAAATTAATTAGGTTTCATTGAGGCTTTGAAAGAAAGTTTCAGGGGTACGCCTGCTAAACACTGAACAGAACAAGAGGATTTCTCTGTCTTCCATGTTTGCACTAGTTAGACCAACACTGTTTACACTCTTCAGTGCTTTCAAAATCCGAAAATCTCTTCTGGGTTCAGCTGTACGCTGCTCAGTTGTAAGCAGTGTGGAATGTTAATATTTTACTGGATTACATTAGTGCTGCAGAGCTTCTGTGAAGAGCATGGCAGAACATGTCCTTTATGGGATATGTAAGAAAGAGACAGGGTAAAAAAGATGAAGCAGAGCACTGTCAAGTGGTTTGACTACTCTGGAGCTGAAGGTACTCAGCAAATTTGCAGATATATTCATAAACTTTCCTTTCTGACATGTTCCTTGGAAGAAAGGAAGAAAGATTTTCCTTGGAAAGAAGAAGCAGTTCCATACATATCTGTACCATTGCCTGATGATCCTACGTTCTGCAAATGAGAACAACAAAATCAGCAGCCCAGGGGGGTCAGTTGCTTGGTAGGGGATTCATGATAAGGACTACATGTGTCTGAGGAGTTACCAAGAGAATCACAGTGAGCTGGGGAAACAGTGTGAGGAACAGGGCAGTCTTAGGAAGTTTAAGTTGAGACCCTGGCATCTGAAATAATAGGAGAGGTTCTAGGTGTCAAGATTCTCATCAGACTGATCAGGTTTGTTGCATTTTCTGTTCTGCTCCCTTTTCACCTGCTTCTCCTCAAGAATTATCCACAAGATAATTCACATTATCTTGTGAATGAGGAAGGCCCTTGGGAGGCTCTTAATCCTGTGATAGTCTTTCTCATGAAGAGGCAAGGAAACCCACAAATGCTGTCCCAGCCAAATCCTTTTCTTTCTCAGCCAGCTGAAGGCGTTTCTCTAGCAAACAGGTTTTGCCACTTTCCTCCTGCTTGCTGTGATGACAGCTGCAGCTGAAGGAGTGCCACACTTGGCAAGGAAAGCATCTTTCCTGAAGACTAACAATCAACTTAGAAGGAGTTGCAGCTTTGTGGAGCAAATGTGACAGACAGCGATGACATTTTTCTGAATGGAAAACAGCATTACTTGCTCAGAAGCATGTGTATTATTTTTTCTTCCTACTACCCCTGCATTCCTCTCTCAGGAAAGCATTCTTGCTGCTGCTTATTGTTAATAGGAATCATAATTGTGGTTCATTTTGGGTAAAACCCTGGCCTGCTCATTCAGTAGCAGGTCACCTAGTGACTTCAGAAGACCCAAGATACAAGCACAGAAGCTCTGAAACACCCAAAAGGGAAGGCTACACTTAAATGACTGGATTTATGTAAAATGTGAGATGAGCCTAGAATTGTGGGGGTAGAAAATCAGCCTGAAGATTTTGGCTTGTTCCTACTGTACATCCCTATTTATTTCTAAATAATTTCTTACAGAGATAAAAACATAGGCAAATAGAATAAGCTTACATAATTTGCAAATAGTGATTTTGCTGAGGTGAAAGGTTGCTTTCCCCTTAAAAACGCCAGCTGGAGACTGTACAAAAGTGATAAGGAACAGTGACAAATGAGCATAGCTAGAGGAATTACTCACTAGTTTAAGGATACATGACATTGCCAAACTACCTCACAGGCTTGCAAAAGTTGCCAGAATTTATGAGCCTTTCCCCTGTAATGTATACCCTTTTGTTTCCTGGAGAGACACTCAATTAAAAACATGCTTTCATATCTAAAAGGAGCCATGTGCAGTTTGTATCAGAGAGGGAAGTCAACTCCTTTTCCCCAGGGTAAACTGGAAGACCTACCTATAAGTTGTCATTATCTTCTATATGCTTGCTTTCTCTCCCTCTCCACTTCCTTTTGTTTCATAGTCTTTCTTTCAAGTGAAAAGTAAATTGAAAACTATTTGAGTTGACATAG
>JAOXXN010000364.1:44709271-44720823 GCA_026770055.1 Myrmophylax atrothorax
CACAAGCAATCAATCAGCCAGCTGGCAGTCTGGCAGCATCAAGCATTCCTGCCAGGTGTCCGAGTGCCCAGCTCGCCCCGGGGACCCCTCGCCTCCCCGGCGCGGGGCGCAGGGGCCGCCCCTGTGGCTGCCCTGCAGGTGCCAGCCACGAGCTCCAATGCCACCACCACCACTGGGAAGCCCATCAGCATCCCCCTCTCAGCCCTGCAGCTGCCCGGTCAGGAGGAGCCACCGGCCGCTGAGGAGACCCTCCCGTCCGTCCCGCAGCTGCCTCCGGGGGGCGAGGTGGCCGGCTCTCCCTCGGTGAGCGCCGAGCCTGAGGTCAGCTCCAGCCAGCAGCAGCCCCACGCCATGCCCACCACCACTCCCGAGGCAGTGGCGCAGTTGGTGCCAGGTAGGACACTGAGCGGGAGCTGAGGGGTGGCAGCATTTTGGGGGTGGCGACCAGGCATGGCTCAGTGAGGGGATGGCCTGGAGGGATGTGCTGCATTGCGTCAGGGTCCTGCTGGCACGTAAGTCAGTAGGCAGAGAACACACACACACTTGGAAAAGGAGTCAGAAGACCTGACTGAGCAAAGGCCAGGAACACCCCATAAGAAAGCATACTGCAGCCGTAGGGAGAACGCTTTTTTAGGTCCATTTTGTTTATAGTTGTGTTGTGGGAGAAAGCATGCAGCCACCTTGCTGTGTGTGTGGGTCAGGAAGGACATGAAACCATGCCATGCACTCTTTTGATGAACCAGAAAGAAATGGTCTCAGCCAGCATAGCCTGGAGATGGCGGGTTGGTTGTTGCCTTCACCCTGTCAGAAGAGTGATGTTGCACATGAAGAGGCAGAGTAGCTAGAGGTTTGCACTTCTACAAATTGTTAAACTATTTCCCTTACCTGTAAATCAGAGAAATCTGCAGAGATGAGAAATATAACTACAGTCTTAACCATGAAATTAATAACACTTCAATCCATGATAAAGTGATTTTTTTTTCCTTTTCTTGGTGAGAGTCCTCATGCCCGTCATCTTTTGCATCCCCAGTTGCTGCCAAAGCACTTATAATTGGCACAAGCAGGTCAACATTATCAGATAAAGGGTATGTTAAAACATGTTACTTCAGCTGAATAATTATTGGATGTGCAGAATAACTAAATGTTAACCATAGGTCTTCAGGAGAAAGTGGAAATCTTTCTTGAGCAGACTTGCCAGCTCATTCTGGGCATGAGTGCAGACAGTGCTCACTTTGCTCTTCCAGCTGGTCCATGGTGACATCCCAAAAAGAGATGAGGGCAGGAGTGAGTTCTCCATCTGCTCCTTTGCTGGTTCAGCCTTGGTCTGGTCAGACAGAGTATAGCCAAACCATGAAGGGGAAAAAGCCTGCTTATATGCAGTCCTTGTGGCAGGGGCTGTAAGCATTAAAAACACTGACTGTAGCAAACTGGATGATACTTCCACCTGAACATCCTGAAATCTGATGGAATGCTAGTAAATCTATTAATTGGCAAGAGCCTGCAGATCTTGTTGCCAGATAAAACAACAGACAAAGTTAGATACCCAGTTTTACTAAGTAAAACCCTTCTAAGCATTAGAAATTAGAAAGGATGATAATTGTCCTAGTTACAGCAAAGCAGATTCTTCTTTGGGCCCCATTTCTGCATTTTGAGATGTTATTTTGTATTGGTTCTGTCATGTTGCATCCCTTGTGGAAATTCCCTTACAAAACTCGGTCTGGTTTAGAACTGACTCTGCTCAGCTAAATGAGAGGTGGAATGCCTGATGCCACTCAGTCCAAATTGTGTGGTAAATCTACTTACTCTGCCTTCCTCAATTTATAGTCTATCACTGTTATATATACTAGAGCTGTTTCTACCAACCTGCCCTGCAACTTGCTCAGTCTCAAACTTGCCATCTGGGGCTACAGAATACTAACCTGGGCAGAATTTTTCCGTGTTAAGTGTGTATTGTCTAGGAGACTGATTTACTTTCAACAGATTCATTAAAAAATCCAAACTGTATTTGCCAGATCCTTAGAAACCAAACGAGGTCAGCGCTTATCACTGCTTAGGGTTAAACCTTGCAAGAATGCATGCAACACCACATTTTCATGTTTATATAGTTCCAAGAGCAGGGTTGGTCCATGTCTAGTGTCTCACTGTGAGGACAAAGTGAGATTGCATCTGGATTACACCCACTGTGTGAATCAGCCCTTCTAGTGCTTTTTGCATGGGCAATTATGTGCTTCGCGGAATGCTGTCCAAATTGCAGTTCAGTCAGTTGGGTTCTCAGTAGTTAAATTTCTTGTGCTGTTTCAAAAAGGTGTTACACAGTTCCTCTCCTCAGCCTGGTGTAGTGTTGTTACATGCTGTTACTTTAATGGGACATAGCGGCATTTTAACAAGGGTAAAGTGATTGACATATGACTAAAACTTGATACATGAGTGAAGTCTCCCATTTCCACAGAGCCTGCTCCTTTGGGAGACTAGTGCTGGCATTAATAAATCTTCAAGTTGCAGAAAAGTGAGCAACGCTGGCGGGTAAATGTATTACAGATGCATGGTTCTGCACAGCAGATTTTTGATAAAATGTGGAGGTTTGATTAAAGATTAGATTAGGGTGATTGCTCATGTACAATCATTTCATTAGGTTGTATGCTGACAAAGAGCAGTGTGAAAAATAAAGGCAGGAACGAATTGCATTGAAGAGCCTAGAGCCTTTAATATTTTATATACTCAATGCCTGCTTGAAAAACAAACAAAGGTTCAGTTGAAAGTAAGCAGGGAATTTAAATTCTGCCTTGTCCCCTCCAAAGTGTTGGGTAATTATAAAATAATATGTGAAGCCTTGCTCCTGGTCCCATTAGAACTGATAGTATAAGGTCTGAGGTCTGCAGGACGAAGACTTTAAGTAAGTTATGATTAAAGTCTGCAATCCAACCAGCAAGAAATACTGAGTTTTAGTTGAAATGATATATGCTTACATTTGTATCAGACACAGTTGATACTTCCATGCATGGTAATCTCACAGATCATGAAAGTTTGAGTGAGATTTTTCACAGAATCAAAAATCTTGATACACATTTTCTTAGGCCAGTTTAAGCAATACTATGCTTTTGGACTAGTCTCTCTTTCAAAGGTGGTGTGTTTTTTCCCCTCTTTTACTCTCTTGTAAGAGTAAAGGTTTTAATTAAGGGAGGGCAACTGAATGTATAAGCAAGGACCTCGCAAAGATGAAAGTTCATGTCTCAAAAGAGAAGTGGCATCCCAAGGAAGATTCAGTAAGGTTAGACATTGATTTCTCTTGAGTTTAGGTGTCTAGCTAAGCCTTGTGGAATATAATGGATTATTTTTTGTTATATTTCACCGTCAGTAAGTGGACGTTCATCTGTGAATTTTCAGGTCTTTCATTACCACTTTATTAGCAAAGCCTTCATGAATATAGGTAGATACTAGTTAGTCTTTTTCTTGTTCTGGAAAAAACTGAGAGGACCCACATCTGTTAGGTGAGAATTTTCTTGCAATGATGGAGAACAAGGAATTTCTGCAATTTCTACTTCCCAAACAGCCTCTTTTGTCCTTTGCTTTTGCTAATACTTGGTCTGGTGTTCATGTCTCAGAACCAGCAAGGGCAAGGTAGATCACAGCAGAGTGGATGGAAGGTGAGTAAGAAATTAGTGACATTTGGATGTCTAAAACCAGGAATGGAAAAGATTTTGGGTTACTGCAGAAGGATATGGAGGAAGACTTATTTTGTATGAAGGCAAGTTTTGGTTCTGAGAGGGATAGAACTTTGTAAACAGAATTACTGAAGAATTTAGGAAGAATTCTCCCTTTCTGCTTGAAAACTGAGGGTGAAGATGTGCTTTACATTAACAAGACAGTGCAGCAAGCCATCTCCAGTCCCACACTAGTCCAGCACTATAAATATGTGAGAAAATAAAATGGGGAAAAAAAAAGATACCGAATCCATATGTACAAAGTGTACAGAACACAAAGAGTAGTAAGTAGAGGTGCAAAATAAAGAATCGTCTAAATGAATTAACTAGGGTTGTTTCTTTTGCCAGAGATGTGGCAAATGATATTCTGTAGGTGCTGTTGCAGTGATTGAATGTGTACCCATCACCGAACTCGCTGGAGTGCTGGGTGATGTGGTGCACGTACAGCCATTTTCGGAGTTTGGAAAGAAGCACCTTGTCCACAAGCACCTCTGCTCTCTCAGTCAGTGTGCTGCTCACTGTCCTGCCATCGTGGCTATGGAGCATCAGCGTTTGAATGTGTGCTGTGGTAGATGCTGGTCTCTGGTGAGGGCAGTACTTAGCTTTGCTGTCTCTGATGTCTCAACTCTGAGATCCTCTCCATTCTTTTATTTTCTGTAACTGGTGTGTCAGAACTCCAGATCAGTGCCTGGTAATCCGCTTAGCCTGGTGACTTGGGCAAAGATCTAATTCCTTCCTGTGCTCTCATCATGGGCAGGTTCGTGATCAGGGATTGTGGCCTTTCACAGTTGGCATCTAAGATGGTCTGACTCTTGCTCTGCTCTTGATGTGGACATTCTTGTTGGTTTCAGGTGTTCATATAAGTCTCTGTTTGAACATGACCACTATAAATTGAATCTAGGAGTCATCTGATATTTATGTAGAGCTCCTAGGTGGAATATTTTAAGTGTTTTTCTGCAATCAGAAGAACTAAGACTTCTTCCTTTCCCCTCTTTCTGTATGCAGTGTCTTTAGTGGTGTGGGCTTATACCAAGATCTTCATAAGACTCATAGATAAGTAACAGTTAGATGTGCATCAAAATGTTACAAAACTTTGAGGTGAAAGAAGTCCCCCACATGAATTGCCAGTTTTACTGGTTTAGCTTTAACCCATAAATCACTGGTTATATAAAAAAAAGTCAGCTCACACATTCCAAGGAAGTGCAAATAAGAAAAAATAATGCCTTATATACACCTTTTAGAGGTGTATGTAAAGTGTACAGGAAGGCCAAGTTAATCCTTTCTGTAATTATTTCAAGTCCAGTGGAACTGTGCCAAGAACAAAAGTTACACAAGGAAAGTAGTCACATCAAAAGGAAGTTACAAAACTTTACTTAAAGCTCTTCCAAGAATACTCAAATAACTGCTGATCAATCTCTGTATTTGTAATTTGCATACAAAGATTGATGACTTTTGAATAAAGCTGCTGTTGAATTCTGCCTCCAGGGACATGTACTTCTGAGTGTGGTCAGGCAAACACTTAAACATATGTAGGGGTGAGGCAGTCTCTTCCTGCTCTAGTAGATTTACTAAAAATAGTAGAATAGTAAAAATATTAAGGTGCTGAGACACATAATTACAAAAAGTATACTACTTCTCTTAAAGTTGGCAAGGCCTGGCTTGTTTAGAGTAACATTAGATCTTTATAGTTTTAAGTATCAGAAACAGGAAGCTGGTGAATTGATTAACCCCCTTCTGATCTCACAGCATGGATTTGCCAGCCCATTCCTACCCTTAATTATCTGTGTCCAAATGCAGTTACATTATAATTTATTGTTTGAGAGCTTTATTCTAAAAGTCCAGCTGATGAGGCTATTATTACTTGTCTTTACAATACTGCAAGGTAGTTCTGTTTGAAAGCAGAACAGTAGCATTAAAAGGACAGACTCAGCCTTGGCAAAGTAGTCATCTATTTGCATTTATCGTCTGTTACATGTATATATGCATTTTGGAGGAAACCCTTCGTAAGTATTTATCCTGAAAGTAGGTTGGTGTGGGAGACATTTGGGGATGTGCTTATAGTTATATTCCTGCAATAAAAGCTCTGTAGGCCCACTGATCCTCTGTAAGAGAGGATGGTAGAAGAATGATAGTTTCCATGTGTTCTGTGAAACCCATTGACCTGTAGCTAGAAGGAAGGTAAATCCATACCCTCAGAGAGGGTAAAGCATTTCAAGTTCAGATGAGAACAAGTTTGGAATATTTTCTGGGGGTTTGCATTGAGGAATTGCATCACTGAGAATTACTGATGCTTCATTTAAATGTATATTTTTCATTCTAAGTGCCATAGCACAAACAGTATTAAATAAGATGGTGTGTCATACCAGAAGAGAAACCATTTCAATGAATGGTTGTGTTCTGGACATCACTGCTTATTTCAGACCTAGAAATGTACCCTCTCCACCGCTACCCAAACATGAAAGGCAGAAAAGCAAAAAATAAGATGCACAGGTGGGAAGTAGAAAACAATAATTTTTGCAAGACAAACACTATTGAGATCCTATGATCTCCCTTTAACTAAAGATGTCTTAAACAGGCAGCTGTTTTGTGCAAAATGCTGTATTTTGTGATATTGATATTTAAAGGGATAAATAAGGTCTCTGCTGACTCCAGCACTCCTGAAAACTGTGTGAAAGAAACCAATCAGAATTGGACAAGTCTGTACTTGAATATTGCTTTGTTTTTAGGAAATAGAAGATTACTGAACATCAGAGATCTTTTCTTTGTGTGAACTTGGCAGTTATTTCATATTGGAACTATTTGATTTTATGATTTGCGTGTCTTTAATGAAAGAGAAGCAAGGCAGGGTTAGATTG
The DNA here is from genome assembly GCA_026770055.1 of Myrmophylax atrothorax. Lineage (NCBI taxonomy): Eukaryota > Metazoa > Chordata > Aves > Passeriformes > Thamnophilidae > Myrmophylax > Myrmophylax atrothorax. The sequence goes on from JAOXXN010000364.1 coordinate 44,715,828, forward strand.
GGATCTGCTTAGCAGATGCAGCTCAGCAGCCAAGAGAGATGGTGACCCTGGAAAGGCCTTAGATGTGCACATTCCTTTTGTGCTTCACATGAGATGCTGAAAAAGAAAGAGAATACAAGACAGGGCAGGACTCTCTGAAAATGATTTTCTACTTTGTATGAGTCTGGTACTTCAGTAAATAGGCCTAAGAAAGTGATAATTTCCCTGTACTCGATGCTGGTGAGGTCACACCTCGAGTCCTGTGTTCAGTTTTTGGTCCCTCACTCCAGGAAAGACATTGAGGTGCTGAAGCAATGGAGTGCAGCAAAGCTGGTGAAGCGTCTGGAGCACAAGTCTTATGCCTGAAGATGTGGGAGCTGGGATTGTTTAGCCTACAGAAAAGGAGTCTGAGAGAAGACTTTATCACTCTCTACAACTATGTGAAAGGAGTTTGTAGCCAGGTGAGGGTTGGTCTCTTCTCACAGGCAGCTACTGTCAGGACAACAGGAAATGGCTTCAAGCTGTGCTGGGAGAGGGGGGTTGGTTTGAATATTATGAAAAATTTCTTCATCAAAAGGGTTATAAAGCATTGTAGCAGGCTGCCCAAGGAAGTGGTGAACTCACCATCCCTGGAACTGTTCAAAAGCCACGTGGATATGGCACTTGAGGACATGGTTTAGTAGTGAACGTGGTGGTTGTACTAGGTTGATGGTTAGCCTTGATATCTTAAGCTCTTTTCCAACCGTAACAATTCTATGATTCAATGATATCTACAGAAGGACTGTTTCACACCTGTATTTAAGATCTAAAATTTTAACAGCTGCAGTGGACCTTTTGAAGGGCTGTTTTCACCTGTCTCTGTGATGGGAGCGTGGCATTTTTGTGTAAGCTGTTCTGTGAGGCCAGTTCACAGTGGCTATTCATTTCTCCCATTGTCTTCATACCTAACTTATATCCCTCTTATGAGTGTTGTTCTGACATGTCATCTTTTTGTGTTTGCAGTGAACCTAGAACTTTGAGTGTGAAACAGATCAGTAAAAATTTCTGAGTATATTTTCTGTCTCTGTAAGCAAGACAACAATTTGGAATACAGAAATTCTCTTTTGATTTTTTCCAGAATTGAAAACAGAAGCATGATATTTTTGCTACTTTATCTTGGCTGGCACAGCACATAGCAGTGCTTGCTAAAACATTCAGATCCTGCAAGCACTGAAACATGATGAAATCCATCTTTCTTTGATAAAATATACTTAAACGAAGCATATGCCCATGCTGTTTCTAGGAAATGTTGAACCAGGCTATTAAATCAAAGCCTCAAGAGAGAGAAATGGAAGTGCCTGTTTTCTATCATGAATCTTTTTTGCTGCAGTACTGCAGACTGGTCACAGAAAAGCTGCTTTCAGAACTGGCTGTTCTGAGCAGCTTGAATGTGGCTGGTGGCCTCTGTGGGACAGGTGAGCAGAGCTGTGTTTTCATTTCCCAAATGACTCATCTTTTGTCTGGAGCCAAGCAGTGCTGCCCTTCAAAAATGGCAGGATGCTGCTGATCCCACAAATGTGTTAGTCTGAGCAGTTCCCAGATGATGGCTCTCACCAAATCCTGCCCCTCGTGGGAGTTTGGAACAGGGATTCCTGCATGCATGTCATGTGAAAAATGGTGTGGAGGACTTTGATGAGTCTGATTAATACTTTGTCTTCAGGTACTTAATTATGTATTGGCCATTAAGTGCATTGGCTGTCTTACTTTGGAAGTATACCTGTCAATCCCAGTAACTTTAATTGAACAGTAAATGCACACAAATGCAGAGAAATATCACACGTCTTCCTGTTAATCAAACTCATTGTGACCATCAGTGACACTGTGGTCTGTTGTAGCTTTTCATTAACTAAGTCTTCATGATGAAAACATCACTTGAAACTATAAAACAATGGATTAATAATATTTAATCAATTGCTTGCTGCTTGTCACTTGAGGGCAGGAAAATGAAAGAAAAAAGCTAGCTGCCTTTTCAGTTCAGAGAAAAAAATTTACTCTGAGCTATTCTACTCGAGGTCACACTGTCACACCATCCCAGTGCAAAAGCTGAATGTGCTGTATTACTGAATTTCAAACAGGAAACCTGTATACAAAGATCAAGCCTGGGAAAAATAAGGATGTTCATCTCTGATCCTTAAATATCTTGTTTCAATTTTCTGTTTACACTCACTTTTCTTTTAACTGGGTATCTGCCTGATCTCTGCTTTACTACAGTGACTGATCAAGAATAGCAATATGGATGAGCCACAGAAGCATCAATATTTCTGTATGGGAATAATTTAATTTTGTCCACAACTTGGAACACTCTTCTACTGTGATGGGCTCTGTCCTTTAGTCATGTTTATGTGCCTGGGTATGGGCAGCTTTTTTGTCCTTTATTCTTGGCAAGTGGAGCACTACCACTTGTTTGGGACTTGATTTCTCTTACTGCTATAAAACCAAGAAAACAAATTAACAGACAGGAAGACTATTCTTGGTATTATAGCACAGCATTCATGCCTGTATGTTGATAAAGGTTTTGCTTTTGATTGCGGATTTACATTTCGTTTTTTCAGTCTGTATAAAGAAGAGGCTTTTTGCCTCTGTTTCCTCTCCCGTGATTTGAGATAAACCTCAGGAAACTTACAGTTAGACAAATAACTTGTCCCATTTACTATTCACTTACACAATTGTTAAATACATCAGACTGTTTATTGTGCTAGTACATAATAAAATAGCAATATATATGTATAACATACATCCACAATTATATCCATTCAGCTATACCTCATGTCACCTCTTACATTAATTGCTTTGTGTCAGTTTTGATATGAACTCATTCAGCAGGGGAACTGATTGTTCATATCCTTTGTAGAAGAACATTTTATGGAAATAGCAATGCTGTTCTGGCAGGAAAAATTTGACATTGTAAATACAGAAGAGAAATAATAACAATATTCTTAGCAGCCGAGAGGTATGCAATGTGTGCATGCTCTCTGAGTAGCTAGGAAACATTTGAAACTCCTCATTTTATTTAAAGAGGCTTTATTCAACTGCAGCTGCAAAATGTAACTAAATATTTACTCAATAAAACTATGATAAATTAGGTTTAAATGTGTATTCAAGGACAGAAATAATTGAATTGTGCTATGCACAACAGTCTGGTTCCTGATGAATATGCTTTTTGTAAAGGTTTATCTCCTCTCTATGCAGAATTTCCAGCTGCTCCTGCACCTCTTGGGACTCCTTGTCCTGGCAAATGCCAGGACATGCCATGGCTATTCTGGAATAAAGTATGTGCACTTTGGTCAGCCAGAGTTTGTGAGCAGCTGCCTAGCAGAGTATCTAATGCCTGAGGTCTGTGGTCTTTCTGCAAGCTGGAATGTATTCATGTCTCTGTCCTCTGCTCAGCTTTTGAGTGTCCCTCAGCCTTGCAGGATATTAACACCTTTGAATTTCCATCCCTTTCTAATATGATGAGAGCTGTGTTTGCAAAGGTTAAAGTAAAGTTCAGAGTTGTCACTATTCTTCTTCAGTGTGAGGAGGAGAGGACTCAGCACAGGCTCCAAACAGAAAAGCACTGTAAAAATCCACCTTAGAAGCTGTTTCACTTGTAGTGTTAGAGCCTCCCTGGAGAGCTGTGTAAAGAGCTTGTCCTCAAATACTGCTTTCTGATCCAGTGAAAGGCAAAGGAAATAGGTGTGTTAAAAGTGTGCACAGAAATGAGTTAACAAAAGGCTGTAAATTGTGAGCTCTTCATGGAGTTTGTGTCCTTCATAGCTTGTGCCACTCATACTGGATATTACGCAGTGAAAGGAAAGGTAAAAGCAAATTGATCTGATTGGGCAAAATCACCAAACCAGAATTTCAGAAATAACACTGCAGGGGCAGTAACAAGGCAGTCAAAGTACTTTGCTAGATTGAAGACGGGAATGAGAGAAAAGATACTGAAATGTAGCTCTTTGGGATGCATGTGCTACAATCTGTGTTATCAGAAGTAAATGGCATGAGCTGCCAGTACATTTCCTCTTACATCTGCCATAGACAGTTCAGCAGAACAGAGAAGGGCAGCTTTTGATTCACTACCAATGGCACTTTAATAAAATGGAGGGGAAAATGTCTGCAGTCTCTAATAAGCAATATATTAACCAAGTGCTGTCAGCCTGTGTAGAAAGTTCCACAGTATGATGTATTATGTTAATTACAGTCATGTGGGCCTCATGCTCTTAAGTCTGAAACCACTCACATTCTCAGCTTGATTTAAGAATACACTTTGGCCAAGACTTAAAGCACAGTTTATTATGATTAATGTACTAAAATATTTATTACATTCTCCTTTTCCCTGTTTCTCTGCTTGCTGCCCCAGTTAGACTGCCTCATTTTGAAACACTGATATAAATTAGATTTCAGATGATGAGGATCCTCATCTGGTTTTAATCTCTCTCTACCGTGTTATGCTTTTTCACATCTTTTGTTCTTACCCTCTATTCTCTCTCCCCCACAGCTTTATTTCCCTCCCGTGTTTCCCAGCTCTGCATCTCAGCTGCTGTCTAAAGTGAATCAAAAGCAGGCAAACTTCATAGCCCTGGCTCGTCACTTCAAGACCCTCTTGCATTGCTTTCTCAAAAATACTTTCCAAAGTTATTTCTTACATGCAATTACATTAAAACTGGTGTTGGACTATATCTGAGAACATGCTAAGCCTTTGGTGTTGTGGGGTGGCATGTTTTACATGTTTTACATTTACATTCTTTTTAGAGAAGACTAAACTCTAAGGCGATACATGCTTGGGCCTGTTTCTCATTCTTCCACAGGCCTTACAGCTGCAGAGAGGCACAAAATTGCACTGTGCCAAATTTTCCAAAGTGCCATGTAAATCTATACCTGTGATTTTGTGCAAACCAGCCCACTAGTCAAATTGCTGGCTGAGCAATGAGTGCGTCTGAGATCTGTTTACATGTCTGTAAATCTGCCTTCCTCTGTATGGATATGTAAAGTGGAT
>JAOXXN010000364.1:44722134-44740330 GCA_026770055.1 Myrmophylax atrothorax
GGATTTTACCATGAGAATCTATATAATTTTTAAATTATAAGTTTAATTCAACAAAGGACATGTGTCTCAGGTCTTTACCCTTTTTCTCTCATTTTTGTTTTTTCTTCTTGTTTTTTTCTCTTAGCAGCTTTTGAATTGAGTCATTATATACATACAAATGTTGTTCTGTTGTGCCCCTCTTCCACCTTCAGAACATACAATGACTGAGTCCAGTTGATTTCTACACTTCTACATAAGCATTATACTTAAATGGAGGGACCCCAATCCAGAATGCACTTTAAATATGCTTTGTTGAATTGGAAACTTATTTGGCAGAAAAGCTGATACTCTGCTGAGGATGTGTATGCAACACTTTCTGGAGTGGTGCCAAGCCAAGTCCTTTTGGAAAATGAGTGCCTTGCTTCTGCCATGCATCATCCAGCTTCCAGTTCTCAGGGTGGGTTAGACAGTCACAGGAATTCCTTTAATTTCTTCTGCCACAGAGCATGAAGTAACTAACGTACTCTGAAAGGGCAATATTTCTCCATGTTGCTAAAAATCCTGCATAAAAAAAGAATTGTGTTTTTCAGAGTTTAAATATTTAACCTGAAGAAAATAATTGGCAAAAGAAGTCTCTCTTCTTTAGCTTTGAACTGAAACCAGTACTGAAACCAGAGTTTTCTAATGGTGTTAGCTATGAGTTGTGTGGAAATTACTAAAACATTATATGGCTGAATACAAAGATGCCTGTTCCGCATAAATCTGACATTGGCTTCAGATTCTGATTGATATTTTGCCACTGATCAACTCCAGCAGCGCTCCAATTTAAACCAAGCTACCTGATTTGTTTAACCTGAGCCCTGAAGGAATAGCAGTTATATCTTAGAATGAGCGTTGTTGAAGGAAGTCCATTATTTTGAAAGGACGGGGTTTCACGTTTTTTAAAAGGTTTTCTGATGTTTTTTTTCATATTATTGAAAATTCTACGTGTGGCTTTTATATCCTGCATATATATGAACAGTTGAGTCCCTGAATGTCAATTAATAAGGGTCCAAATAATTTGTTTTTATAACTCTCCTTTAAAGGTAATAGCTATGGAAATAGGAGAGGCATGAGGCAGGGCAGCTTGACCTGAAGCTGGTTGCATGCTTGGTTATAATCCGGGTGACTGACTTGGAACTGGGCAGCTAAAATGGCAGACTCCAGTCCAGCTGTGAGCTGAGTATATTTTGCCTGTATATCACCTAAGTACCAGATATATGGGTTTCTTCAGTACTCTTGCAAAATATCTTTGTTTCTTCTGTTCTCCATGGTGTACCTAAGGGAGCAGCTGTAGTGTCCTGCTGTGCAATGCTGCAGTGTTGGGCAGGCCTGGGGGAGCTGGAGTTGGACTGTTTGTTCCTTCTAAATGGAGGTGGAATCTCGGTAAACATCCCACTGCTGGGGTACAGAGGAAATGCATCCTGTTTTGCATTGTAGCAAAATACGCTAGTGCATCTCTGAACAGCCTCAAAAGGAGATAGCAAATTCTATATTCTCTTACCCCAGAGATGCCAGTGTAAGCTTTCAGTGGAAGAAGTGAAATGCGAGGTAAAACTGGCATGCAACACTTCTCTTTTCCACTATTCCTGACAAAACCAAAACCAGACACCTAGATGAAGTGGAAATCATACTTTGAACAAATGAAAACATTTTTTTATTTAGAAAATGCAGTTTTAAAAGCTTTGTGCTGAAATGGCTGTGATGTCACGTTACAGTCAGATGGAGAAGGAAGGGAGCCTTGTAAAAGGTGGAGTCCCTACAGTGCTTCTGTTTTGCTCTGTTCATTACTGGTTTCCAATATCCACAGCCTAAAAAGGGTGATGCTGTCAGACATATGAGGAGATAAAATCTTTGACAGAATCTAAAGGTTTTTAATTTTAGAGTAATAAAACCTTTTGCTGATAATTTTGTTGGAAGAGGTCAACTGCATAGAAATATAATTCTTTTCTTGCCAAAACCCATAACATTTTTCTAAGTGGATATTAGTCAATAAATTTCTCTCACACTACAGATTTTACACCCTACCTTTTCTGAAGATGTTAAACTACATAGAGTTTGGCTTAATGTAGTGGAAACAGGGATATTTAACAGTAAAACAGAATTTAATGACAACATCAGATGGGCAGGGCAGAAATTCAAGAAAAAATGAGGAAGCACTTTCTTCTAATTCAGTAATCTGCATTTAACAAGGTAATCCTTTGATCCTTCAGATCTTAGAAGCTGTTAGATGCCAAAACCCAGTGAAAGTGTCCAGGCAGTCACAAGGGTTTTCCCCCTCTTTTGACTCTAGCTCACTGGGCTCAAGCCTAAATAAGTATGGTTATTATTACACATGAACTGTGCTTTATTTGGCCTTAGGGCTTCCTAAATTGATTATTGTTGGATTTGAAATAATAATATTAAAACATGCGTATTTTTGACTTAAGCTTTTGACTACTGCATGTGTGCAGGAGTTACCCCAAGGAAATTATTCTGTACCAGACAGTAAAAGTGCCAAAAATGTCATCTCCAAGTGTTTAGCTCTCCTTGTCTCAGTCTCAGAGTGTTTCTGCAGATGCTTGGAGGCACTTTTGCTGGGGAGACCTTCTGCTCTTACCCTCACCCTCATTTTTAGCAGCAGGATAGGAGAGTGACTTTCACTGGGTTATTCCTGTGATCTGGTGAAAACCAGCTGTTGGCTTTCAAAGTTTTGCATGCAGAAAGAGTACTGGTACTCAAGGATGCTATGGCATGACAGTGGCATTCAGCTCCTTCAGACAGGGAAGATGTAGCACTGCTTCCAGGAGGGCATGTTTGTCAGAGGTCACACAGCTTTTCCTCGCTGTGACTTGACCACACCTCTCGCACAGCAGCGAGACCTCTGTTCATTGCGATTGTGACTCGACTGTCATTTGCCTGCAGATACCTTCTTGAAAGAGGAGGGACAGTAGAAAAGAAAGGCAGGAGCGGGCTGTGGCTTACTCAAACTGTTTTACTGGGCTACATGGCCCAGAGCTTGGCTGTCACTGCTTTTCCTTAATTGCACAACAGGGGCAACAGGCAACCTGCAAAGTGCTGGAGAGTAGCAAGAGAGCACTTAGCTCCAGCATGGGGATACACAGTGCTTTGTGTGTGATTAACTAGGCTTTTTCACTTGAATGAGAGTGTATCAGTGGCAGCAGGCCTGCTGCAGAAGCATTTTCCTAGTCTGGACACAAATTTGGCAGGGAAGACTTTGGCTGGTGTGTCATCACTGGTGTGCTTACCACCAAAAAACCCACCTTTCTTTTGATGTACGTCTTGAGATCTCAGTGCTTACAGTATGCGGAATTTAAGACTGTTTGTAATAATAACTCAGGTTTGTGAGTCCCACTGATCTTACAAATCTCTGAACATTAATAACCTTCATCTATCTGTCATGAAAGCAAGTGTGCTTCCCCTACCTTATGTGGTTACAGATGTTATGTCCTTTTCCGGGAGGCCAAGAGTGTATATGTGTGCGACCTGAAATTAAAACAAGTTTGATAACTCTGCTGATGAGGTTCAGCCTTGGCTGCATTAAGATCAGGTTATGAAAAGATCAGACAACTGCTGTTTCTATGGGAGAGATCACCTGATGGTTGTGGACTGGCCTAGGACACCTGGCTCCCACTACATTGTCTGTTTAATCTCTAACAAGTCAGTTTTTCTTTGTCTACATTTCACCTGGAACATCTTAAGTACTTGGCACATTTTGAAACTCATATTTGGGGGTTTATCCTGAATCCCACAGTAGGGTGGGTTATACTGGCTTTTTCTGCCATGTTCTGGTTTTCTTGGAAATGAAACTCTGACGTGGGATCAGATAGGAAACACAAAAGCTCCAACCAGCTCCTTTGTGCAGTGATGCAGCCGAGGGGGCAGGACCTCAGGAAATGCATCTCCAAGTTAATTTATTTTCTCATGTTTCTGCTTCTAGTCTGTAAAATGGGTAATCACACTACAGCTCCAAAGGCTGCATTATGACAAGGAAAAGGCATTAAGGATAGATTGGCTTAGTAGATCAATTATGACAATAATTATTGGTTGGTTGGTTCTGACCGTTTTACTAGTAAGAGAAATTAGACCATAACATGAGTCTCTGTATTCCTAAAGCCTAAGAACAGACACCTACAGAAGACTATAAGAAAGATGGAAGCATAACACCTCCCCATTCTCGTGTCCCCCATGAATTTGTAGCTCAGGCCTTTCTGATACAGAAGTGTTCCCTTCTACTGAGAAGCACCTTATGACTTGTTTGCTGTGCTTTTACCCAGTTTTGGAACCCACGCGTGCTGAAGATGATGCAGTTAGTTGATGGTGAGCAGTGGAGGTCCACAACATACAGGCTTATTTTTTCAGTAGTCAAGGAACTAATGTAGATCCCCACCAGTGTTTTCAGTAGTTTCCACCATGTCCACAAAACATTTAAAAAAAATTTGCAAAGGAGATTTGGTCTCTATTCAGCAAGATGCGGTGAAGTGAGACAAAGCAAACACCTGAGACCTGTTGAATTGGAAACTCCCTGCATTTGTGCCATGCTGTGCTATATCAACATTACTTGAGTGGTCTTATAGGACGAGAATAGTCCACTGCTACCACTGTAACCTGGCTTCACAGTGAAAGTAGAGGTAGTTCTCCTGATGTGGCTGCATGAGAAGCTGACCTCTTATTTTTTAATGTTTCCCACCTGCCTTGTGGAGTAACACACACCACACCACAGCGCTGCAGGAGTGCAGTGTTTCTGGAGTACTGTTTCACTCATGTAACTTGTAGGGGAGCTTTAATTCAGCCTGAGTTTCATAACTGTTAGCTGCAGATAGCACAATTTCCTTTGCAAATTAAGGAAAGATGCTGTAACATAAATGACTGACTGGGTGTCACTGCTGTGTTGTGACAGGCTATCCTGTAAGAAGTAGTGATTGATGACATGTATAAAACTGAGCCATTATATGTGCTGTTTATATTGAAATAGTACTTAAAGATGTGGGCTGCCAGTCAAAGCTCTGATTACTTATACAGTTCTATAATAGGTTGTGGTGGGTACAGTGAACAACATAGCAGAGTAAATGTTTGTTTTGGAGCTTTGAACAGGCTTGTCTCTGTTTCCAGCCTGCATCTAGCCATACTAGAAGGATCTATTCTGTACATTGCCTAAAGCCTGAGACTTCACTGCAGAATGCTGGGAGGTCTTTTTGATACTGACATCAGTATTAAATGAGTTTCTGAATCAGGCTGGTGGCCTTTCGTTTTCCCCTTGAGCACAGGTCAAGTAAATCTCAGTGCTCTCTGGCAGCATTTTTTCATGGCTGCAGAAGCCCCCAAAGGCCTCAGCTGCAATGTCCACTTCTCTCTGCATCACAGAGGATTTGAGGACCCCCTCTCAGCAGGTTTCACTGAGTACTGTGAGTGTGGCAGGTGCTTTGCAGTGAAGACATGGGACCTGGTCCTGAGGATTATAGAAATGAGTCCTGTTTATGTCCTGCTGGGCAGTCCTGGGACAAGTCACTCTCCAAGCCTCTCTTGGCAGGTGTGGTATGAAGGTGATGGGATGAACTTTCTTGAGAGTCACTCTGTAGATGGGTGGGAGAGCAAGATGCCCAGTGTGCACCAATGTTTCTGCACCACATGAAACATTGCAGATGGGCTAGGGAAGGAGATAGGACTACGTTCCTTTCGCTGCTGCCTCCTCCACTGTTAACAGGCTTGCAGGGAAGGGGAGCAAGTGTCTGAGCACTGGTGCAAAGCCATGGGTGTGGTACACAGCCTGACATAAGCTTGGCCTGAATGACAGAGAGACAATGGGAACTTCATCTGGTCTCATACCACTTTGTAGTGTGTATGGGTGGGAAATTCCTGGTGAGTGTTGCTATGGCACTGCTAACAGGACACCAAAATATCTGGGGTTTTCAATGAGGTAGAACAAAAAAGAATTTGCTTTTTTCTGCTTATTAAATGGAAGAAAGAAAAAAAAAAAGATGTTCCACTCACAGTTACAGAGAAAAGTTGAATAATGGAATTTTTCCTTTTCTGCATCTGATGTTAATTTTCTAAAACTATTGAAGTTTGTTACATTCAGAGTGACAGTTCCACCTAAGTGATTGTAAGCTGCACCCTTGTGCAAACAGATAGTTTGCATATGCCAAGGAAACAGTCCTTAAGAACACACAGCACTTAAATGTGAAAAGCTTTACCTTTTTATGCTTACCTTATGACCAGTCTGAAAATCAGCTGTCAGTAACACAGTGTTAGCATCTGAATATTGTGTTTTGATACGTTATTGATAATAAGGATCTTTGAATATAGCTGTGTGGAGCAATATCAGGTTGTTTCCAGAATTTGATTTTTCTGCAAAATGAAAAGATTTGGTTGTGATTGTACTTCCACTGTCAAGGTACAGTTTGATTACACAGAGAGACTATATAATCATGGGTTTGTTCCATATTTTCTGATGTGAACATAGTAACTATTTTTTTAAATTCTTGTATGTTTGTAAATTGCACATTGCCCTGGAGTAATTTTACCTGTCAACTCCTGTGTTAGGATGTGTTGCATTATTTTGAACTGTGCTTTTATGACTATATCTCTTTAGCTCTTTAAAAATGTGCCTGATTAAAGATAAATATTACTGTCATAAATATGATGCTCTAGTTATTTTTGTAGAAAAAAATGGGACCAGTGCAACCTCTGGTTTCACAAATGAAGCATTCAGAATGGGTTTATTACTGCGACTGGGCCCTGCACACAGCATTGGAACCCACAGAAAAATATTTTACCTTGCATTTGTTCTAAAAAGCAGATTGCCTCTAATCCCAATGTTTTCCACAAATCTCCATGCAAAAAACTGTGCCCCAGTGTTATGAGGAGCTCACTTTAGTTTTGTATTGTACTCTAGTACATCATTTGTGAAACTAAAGTTTACTTTTCAGTTATGGGACAGGTATGTAAAGGTGTTTTCCAGTGCTCTTTGTGAAATTGATTTTAATTTTTTTTCCTTTTTAAGGAAATTTATTTTAGAGAAAAGCTCATCACACAAACTCACTGCTTTTGCCTGTCCCATTCTTCCTCTTCCAGACCAGGATGAGAGAGCAGCAGAGCTCAGCAGGGAGCAGAACGAGAAGACGATTCGCAGCACGCAGACCGCTCTCCGCAATTTCCGAGAGTTCCTGATCTCCAAGTATCCCTCTGAGACCCGTGAGATCTACGTAATTCCCTGCAAAGAGCTTGATGCCTACCTTGCTTCCTTCTTTGTGGACGCCAGACAAAAGGATGGGTCTGAATATGAGCCAAACAGTCTGGCCAACTATCAGTGTGGACTGGAGCGGTATCTCAAAGAGCACAGGTATGGATACAGTATTACAAGGGATAAGGAGTTCAAAAGGTCCCAGGAAGCTCTAAAGCAAAAGCAGATAGAGCTGAGGTGTAAAGGAAAAGGAAACAAGCCACACAAATCCATGAAGCTCACCTTTGCTGATGAGCTTATACTGCGCAAGAGAGGCTTACTGAGCCGGTACAATCCTGAAGGGCTTCTGAACCTGGTGTGGCTAAACAACACCAAGGCGTTTGGACACTGCACGGGTTTCCATGGGTCCACCCTCAAGTGGGGAGACATCCGGCTGCGGGTGACAGAGACTGGATTGGAATACCTGGAGTGGATGGGGCCAGACAACGGAGATGTCAGCGCCAAGAGCAAGAGGGGCGGGACAGACTCCCGGGTGTACGCCACGCAGCACTCCCCACAGACGTGCCCCGTGCAGGACTACAAGGAGTATGCCCAGAGGCGCCCTCCAGCCATGCGCTACGAGGATGCACCTTTCTACCTGTCCATCAAACCTGTCGTCAACTTGGCTGCACTTCATTGGTACAACTGCCAAGCCCTGGGGAAAAACAAGCTTGCCAAGATGGTGAAGACAATGTGTGAGAAAGGCAACATCCCTGGCCGGAAGACCAACTTCAGCGTCTACCAGAGCTGTAGCACCCTCTCAGAAGCGCAGAGCAACCAGCTGGTGCTGATCTGCAATAACTTGAGCCAGCAGGCTGCCCAGTCCATGGCAAGCCACTCCAATACTGGGAACTTCATAGTATCAGCATCCTATGACTCTTCATCTGACACAGCTTGAAAGAGGGATATCACCTGAACACTTTGTTCGTTTTGTTTCAAGTGTTGAATTTGTGCTCAATAATACACATCAACTGTGATTGTACATTATAGCCCCCCCATAGCCCTCTCTCCAGTGTTAATTCACTTTATAAGAATATATAAATATATAATATATTTTTCTTTTTGCAAATAAGTCAACAGAAATAGTTTAGTATTACTAACATAGTATTTATAGTGTTAATACAAAAATGAAAGGTACTTATGGGTTATAATATAAATGCAGATTTTAAAAGGATAAAAATGGTTCTCAGGCAACACAAGAGAGACTGAAAATACCATCTGAAAATACCATTTTTAACATGCACACATTAGTGAGTGTAAATCCCCAGGGAGGCTTACGTAGCAATTCTATTTTAAAGCATTTTTTCAACTCTAGTATTTTAACATGACCTCCCACAGTGGAGGAGAAAAACTTAACACTGGCTGCTGCTTCTTACCTGCTGGCTTATTCTTGATCAGCAAGACCAGAAGTAAGAAATACATCAATGTAAGTTTACAAAACCATTTACAGCATTTTTTGTCTGTTTTTTATTATGTTTCATGAGGCTCATTTATGCTAAAAAAATCCTGAAGTCAGCTGAAAGCTATTTGTAACTTTTGGTTTTGTTGATTTTCTGGGATCAGAAATGTTGCTTGTCTTTAGACTAAAAAGTATTGTTCTCAAAAATATGCAAAAGTATAATGGCAAACACACGATCATACACATAATTTTACCTCTTTAGGCAGAGGTTGTTAGTATTTTGTCACTGTGTGTATGTAATGTAAAGTCTACTGACTCAGAGCACTCTTTCAGTGTTCTGGGAAATGCAGCAGTGCAGAAAAATCCAGTCTTATCCCAAACTGTACAGAAAAATTGCATCAAATCCATCTTAAGCCGTCATTTGAAATCCACAGAACAATAGAGAGTGGAAAAATAATTTCTATGGAAGTTTAATAAAAATCTATAGGAACTTGAAAAGCTGGATAATTTTAAGTGTTGGAATACAAATTCAAATTACCTACACATCATCTGTTTATTTCCATTGTGGACAATGGAAAATGTGCATGTGAATTTGAAGGCAGAATTTGGTCCTTAAAGCCTTGAAATAATGAGTGCTGCTGTTTCAGCATCTGACTTTGCAATGTGATTGTTCTTCTCCAAGTATGGGGAAAACACTAACAAATTAACTATTTCAGTGAACGATTATAATTCTTGACCTTTAAAATTATGAATGGTACTTTTCAAGTAATTAAGCTTAGTTTAAGTTCCACAAGGATGTGCTAGGGCTATCATGAGGCTTTAGACAAGTCTGCTGCAGTGATCTGCCTGCTGGAGTCAATGAAGGAGTCAAACACAGCTGACTTCCCCTGGGTGTTGGATCAAACTGTTACTGAGGCTCTTTCTTGTCTTGATGTTCTTGGTTGTTGTGTTTCTTTATGTTTGTTTGCCTTTATTTCTTCACATTCCTGCATATCCTTCATATTCTTTAGATCTGCAACTGTGCAACTACTTCTTTCGTCACTAATTCCAAAGAAAAGATGAAACAAAATTAGGAAATAGAAATAGAATAGAAATAGAAATAACCCACCTGGCACCTGAAACCTGTTTTCTGTTTTGCTAGGATGAAATGCTCCTGTGTGTGAGAGAGGTGGCAGAATATCTGCACCTTACTTAAGCCTTACAGAAGGTCTGATTTGGGGATGAAATAGGTAGCAGATGGGCCACTGGAAAGTCTTAAGAGCAGAGATTTCCACATAATAAATGTCTGTCCTCCCAGAAAGCTTTGTGCAGGGGACCCAACCTGGCTCTCGTTTCTTTGTTCTCCACGTTTAGCAAAAGGTTGGTGTAAAGTCCAGGTTTCCTATGTGCCAGCTGTCCCAGGGTCTTGGAGCCTATGGCAGCATAACCTCCAGCTTTACAGCCTCCCATTTACTGTCAGCTGTCTCAGCCTGTATGGTAGGCAGTGGATTGGTGGGCACAAGCGGTCACTCATATTGCAGAGCCATCCTTTTGTAACTTGGGTTTGGAGCTTGAGACCAAATCATGACACTACTGAAGTGATTGCAAGCTGTGTCCATGACTTTTCAATGCCATGGGAAATCTGACTTGAAGATGAAGGAGACAAAAGCAAAAAAAGACTTAAGGTGAGACTAGGAAGACATTTGCCCAGTTTCCAGATGAGACAAGACATTTGATTTTTGTTTGTACTGCCTTGCCATTCACAGCCGTGCTTTTGAAGTGATACAGATAAAAATAGTTTTGCAAGGCCAGTGCTGCTCTCTGTGGAATTTCTTTTCTGTCTTCCACTGAGAACTCATGCAGCTGCTCTTAGTATGTCTGGAGTGCAGGAGGTCCCATGCCAAGGAGCTCTCTATAGTGCCAGGTGAGAGCTCAGTCATGGAGCCAACCTCTAGGAAGGTCTTTGGTCTCTTTTTCTCCCCTGTTGGCACTCATCTCAGTGCTTCCCAGTGTCAGCTATTGCAGGATCTGACCTGCTACCCTACCTTTCTTTTCCTGTTCTGCAACACAGGGATGGGTATCAGCTGGCATTCATGGGTCAGCAGATCTCTGCTTCCCACTTCTCCCCTGCCCAACCGCCCCCCTTCAATCCAAGGAGCAGATCACTGGCTGCGCATGGGCTGTGCTACAAGCACATCTTTGAAGTGCAACTATAATAGAGCCCCAGCACAAATCTCAGAAGAAAGAAGATTGGCACTGTTGGGTTTTGAACTGAAAGGCTGTAAGAAGCATTTACCATGACTTCATGACTCCACATGCTTCCTAAGTTTTTAGTTGTTAGGATGTTGAGTATTAGGATGATTTGTGCTGATGTCCAGCACACTCACTGGGTGAGACAGTGTTTCTGATACCCTTGACTTATCAGGTCACATCAGCAACCTTTGCCTGTCTGGCTGGGGCTTAGGTTGTGGAGTATCTGTGCTTATTGTGATAGCCTCAGTATTATCACAAGGAAGGCCAAGGCCTAACTGGAATTAAATCTGGCCAAGGATGGCAAGGAGAGCAAGAAGGGCATTTTCAAATACATCAATAACAAAAGGAAAACTATGGGTAATGTGGGCCCGTTACTAAATAGAGGGGTCACCTTGGTAACAGAGGACACAGAAAAGTTAATGAATGCCACCTTTGCTTCAATCTTCACTGACAAGACCAGCCTTCAGGAATCTCTCACCTAGGAGACCAGGGTAAGGGAATGTTGGGAGTAAGACTTTCCCTTGGTCAAGGAGGATTGGGTTAGACAACAACAAGGCAAACTTGACATCCCAAAGTCCATGGGCCCTGATGATATATATCCACAAGTGCTGAGAGAGCTGACTCTGCAGCCTTTCAGAAGGACAACAGCAGGTTGGAGAGGTGGGCAGAGAGGAACTGTCTAAAATGAGACAAAGGCAAGTGCAGGTCCTGCACCTGGGGAAGAAGACCCCCCTGCACCAGCACAGGCTGAGGGACAACCTGCTGGAAAGCAGCTCTGTGGAGAAGGACCTGGGGGTCCTGATGGACAACGAGCTGTCCATGACCCCGTGTGTCCATGTGGTCAAGTAGGCCAATGGTATCATGGGGTACATTAGGAAGAGCACTGCCAGCAGGTTGAGGGAGGCGACCCTGCCCCTCTACTCAGCCCTGGTGACACCTCACCTAGAGAGCTGTGTGCAGCTCTAGGCTCCTCAGTACAAGATAGACATGGAGCCCCGGAAGTGAGACCAGTGGAAGGCAACAAAAATCATTAAGACACTAGAGTATCTCTCTGACCACACGCTGGAACAGATTGCCCAGAGAGATTGTGGCTTCTCCCTCACTGGAGATATTCAAGAACTGTCTGAATGCAATCCTGTGCCATTTGCTTTAGGATGACCCTGCTGGAGCAGAGAGGTTGGACCAAATGACCCACGGTGGTGCCTTCCAACCTTACCCAGTCAGTGATTATAGGAATAGTTCTTCCTGCTTTGTGGTATCTCTGGTAACTCCAGCTTCCACTTAGTGCTGATGGCAGATTGCCTGACAAATTCTGATGGGCAGCCCCACATAGACTAGTTGTGGAAGAAGTTAAACGTATATATGGCCAGAATATGATACCCAAGTATATAAATAAATAAGTTTATTAGCTTTGAAGGGCCTTTAATACAACATAGAATTCAGTCTTCATTTGTGGAGAGTTAAAAGGAATTGAGTGTCCACAGTTTATTTAATTACCATTTGTATTAAGGCCCTGACAGGTTGATAACTCAGTGAGAGGGAGCCTTTGGATTTAAACCACTCTCATGGTTTTGTCTTATACTGGTAGATGTCCTAGTTGCTGCAGCTTAGCTGACAGGGACAACTCAGTTGCTTGTAGTTATCTCGCAGTACTCCAGCTGAGGGTATCACACCTGCTCCAGCAGCAAGGTGCAAGCTCATGACGATGTTGTGCAGCTTCCCTGGTACTAAAAAAGAACAGTGTGGCCAGGGGCTGTTGCTGCCAACTCCTACCAGTCTTCCCCTGTGCCTAAAAGAAAGACTGGGGTCTCCTACCATGACTCTTGATACTGAGTGCCTTTTACCATGAATTCAAGGCCAGCTGGCAGGACACTGTCATGCCCCTGTTCAGCACAGGCAGTAGATGGTGGTTGACTGCAGTGAGGCACTGCAGGTGGATGGCTGTGCTCCTGGCTACATCGTACTCTGATGTAAAAGATGAGCTTTTGCCTTACAGTAAGGCTATGATTTCTTTAAGATGGGGGTAGCTGGCTTCAAGATGGGGCTTGCTTTTCTCCTTTCTTTTTCCCTTCTTTTTTTCTTGCCACTCCCCTTTCTTTGATCTGATGTTAGACCTCTTCAGTGAGTGATTTCAACTCAGTAGCACAGCAGAAAACACAGCAAACAAAGGGGGAAGTCAGATAATTTCGTGCCAACATACTGAGTTGAATCTAGTAAAAACCTGAGGTGCAGAGCCAGTCAGGGAGGCAGAGGATGGTGTTCGTGTACCAGCATCACAAAGTCATTGGCCTGGCTCAGTTACTGCATCCCACTGGAAACACATCAAAAGGATATTGCAGATTGAGACTCTTCTGAATCATTTTTACAGATGTATTGGATGCCTTTAGAACTATCTGCAAGCTTTTGGGAGATTTGCTCAGTGCTACTAAGAGCAAAATTTGGCCTCAGACTGAAAGAGGCGAAGTGCCAAAGCACAGGTCTGCACACAGTGCAAGGGAGGCTGCATCAGTGTTAGTGCTGGCTTTCTCACATGGTCTTCTCAGGACACTAAAACAAGAATTAAACATGGGGACAAGAATTAAACATGGGGATTATACATAGATGTCACTGGATTGATCTGGATGCAGCTGTGCACAATACATGCATTTGGATCTGTTCATGTGATTGCACATGTAGATGGGCAGAGCTGTGGGCACTTTGGATGGCTTACACTCTGTTTTATTAGTCACTTGTGCATGTATTTATGATACTGTGTGTTTGCACAATATTACATGTCTTCATGCAGGTAGTGGAAACTGAAGTCTTTGATATCTGGGTGTTGCAAACTGCCTGTTTTATTTTCAAAAATGTATTTATGCAACAGAATATGTTTTTAAGTGCAGGAGAATGAAATATTGTCATTAACTATACTGTAAACTAAATTCCAAGAGATGTCTAAAATAACGGCACATATCTTGTTCATTTGCATAGTGCAATAATTCTGTGATAGCAGCATCAGGGCTACTGACAATCTGACTCTGAAATCAGTGTCCATGTTGCACATTCTCTTTTGTGAATATCAACACTTTCAAGCTGTTTTGGTTTTAGAAGCCACTGTGCGCTGATATTCAGGCTACAGCATTGTTGCCCTCTTAGAAAGCTGTGTAGAGACTAAGACACAAGCAGTGTTGTACTGTTATGTCTGTGTCTCAGATGTTTTTGACCAGATCTTGGTCTGTTGTTTGTGCAAGAGATGTGCAGTGGTGAGGTGGAGATCAGAAAGAGCAGGTGCTGTGTCACTCTAGAGCTTAGGCTGCCCTGAGAACTGAAACAGCCTTAAAGGAAACTGAGATTCCAGTTGCTCTAGGTTTCCTCCCAGTCCAGCTCATATTTACCCTTTCTTGTCACCACGTCTGAGTACATCCCATAAGTGCACTGACTGACCTGACTAGCAGGTACAGTGCATGGGCTGATCACTCCTTCTGACAATAAGGTACAAGTGACTATGATTGACTGACTGGTCTTCCCCACCCTTAACATCCCTGCTCCTCTCACCATCCGTGATCCTCTAATATTCCCATTTCCTGGTGTCTGCACCATGGGGCAGGGGGACAGGTTTATGAGGGAGGTTCTTGGCAGAGAGCTCCCTCCCTGCCTATCAAGTGACCTTGTGCTTTGGGGATAACACGCTCAGGGTTGACCACCTCGTGTTGAGTACACGGAGTTTGTGGGATACTGCATGCGAGCACTCTGGAGGCTTGCGTGTCTCATGCTGGAGGCACTGTCCTTCCCTCTTCTGCTTTTTGTGAGAGAGCTTTCAAGTCATAACATGAGATTAAATTTGTGCCTGTGTAGAGGACCCGACCCACATCTGTGTGCTGTTTGGCCCTCCACTGGCATTGTTAAATAGGATTGAGACAACTGAATCCTTGACAGGATGCAACTTTTGTGCTCCCTCTGTCATGGAGAGGAGTTCATCACTGGGACGCATCCAAACTTCCTGAACTTGCAGAGGCAGTGCAAATGTGTATTAAAAAAGAGAACTTACAGGACACAGAAATACCATTTTATTTGCCTGAAATGAGCCAGTTCATGCCTCGGGTTTAGGGAAGAAAAGGACTCAGCTGTTCACTATGAAACATGGCAGGAAGTGGGTCTGCACTTCTTAATGAGGGTTCTTTGCTAAATGTCAGCATGAAGAGATGGTTTCTTTGCTCTCTTTGTTCTTAAGGGACAGGACGTATTTTCTTTTCCTGCTTTCCTGTGTATGCTGAATCTGCACTCAGTGCTGAGGAACAGTGGAGAGAGAGGAGGTCGTCCAGCGTGAAGTATGGCTATATTCCTAGCCAAAAAACTTGAACTATACAATACTTCTTGGTGATGGTCCCCACGTGCTGAGTCACACCTTGGTGGCTGGGGACCGTACTGCATCAGTTGATGTCTACCAGCACATCTGTCTCCTGTGCAGAGCCATCATGAATGTCACTGCACCATTCTCCAAAACCAGCGTGTGGGCAGCTTGCCAAGGACACCCCTATTAGCAGGGCATCCGTAAGCCCGGAACGGGGAAGGCTCTAAGCACAGCTAAATGATGCTTTCCTGTGGACTGCAAATGACAAACACATGAGGCTGTGCTGTATCTCCTCAACAGTTTTGAAAGCCTAAGAGCCACCTGGGACATCAGTGCTTCATCTCTTTCACAGAAGCATAACTTCAGCTGGCAGGTGAGTGGCCATTTTGGGGTTCTCTGAGGCCCCGTGCAATGAGTTGCATTGATTCCAGCTTCACTCATGCAAACCAGGTTGCAGCATGTTCCTCCCCACTGCGTGCTGGCTGGTGCCCTGCAGAGCTCTGCTGACATTGACTCTTCCTGAAAGCAGCAGAGAGGCATTTACAGCAACAAAATGCTATACAGCCCCACAGCCTAGAGACACCTGTGAGCTTGTTGAAAGGATTGACACGATCCACTGACAGGAACATATTTGAAGCAGTGGTGATGTCTAAAGCTTTAATTCCTAATCTGATGGGGGAAGATGAGTCTGGCATAAAATTTTCAAGTTACGTGAACTGATGGATCTCTGTCTAAACAATTAATTTATTTCATCTGTTTTCTCATTGAGTTGGTTAATGTTCGTTGGTAACGAAGAAAAAAGCCTATTTATTTTATTATACAAATGACACTAAATGAGTTGCCTCTGCATTGGAAATGGACATACTGTTTCTAAGGGATTAGGATGCTTTTGGCTAATCTTTTATTCTTGTGCTCAGCATTCACTACACAGCAGTTACTAGTATCTGAAAAACACAGAACCTTTTCAGATTTCAATTTATCTGTTGTAATCAATAGAGGTTTCTTACGCAGCATGCAAGATCCTTGTAGGTAGGTGTTATCTTTGAAATTTAGTGGGATAGAGTTTCAGTGTGAATAAGAATAGGTGTTTAGCTCTTTTTAACAATCCTTTGGGAACAACCCTATGAGTTCTTTTTTGTTAGTACTGTTTTATACAGTGTAAGTGTCAAGAAAATAACAGCCAGATGAAGGGAAAAACATCAAGAAAATGCAAAATGTTTGGGACTAAAATATTGTATTAATCTTACACTAGAAAACTAAAGTCTTAAAATTAATTTTGCAGGTACTATGTTTGCCTCTTCAGGTGCCTTTTTTTTTCTTTTTCGTGTGTGTGTGTGTGTGTGTGTGTGTGTGTGTGTGTGTGTGTGTGTGAACAAAGACAACTTTCTGACATTCCTCATGCCTGGAATTTGATCTGCTCTCTGAAGGCTGTAATCTTGCTGAGACTGCCCTCCTTACCATTATAGCACGTTCTCAGCTGGCCTTCATCATGTGTAGCCTTAAGTAGTCCCTGGACTGCCTCACGCTGGTCCTACCAGGATTCCTCCTTCTCTTCTACTATCAAGTATTTTAATACACTTAGTATATGTAAATTTCCAACTTGAAAACAAGCCAACGCAGGGCACACTGCTCAATATCTTCAGTGGTGGATATAGAAGGCAAGGCAATAGTAAATGGCTTCATACTGATTCTGGTAGGAAGACAAATACTCTAGGGACTCTGAGGCTGAAGATGCACTGACCAATGACTGCAGTGTAAACTGCTTTCTGGAGATCTTTGTTTTCCACCTGGTGCTTGTGGTTCAGATCTTGGAAACTTTGCCTTCTTCAGGAGCTTTCTTTGTGCGCGACTTGAAAGGTTTGGTTCTGCTGCACAAGGCTGGATGCATGGATGTGAAATGCAGGTGCAGAAGTATCCAGAGCATTCAGGGATGTGCAGGCAAAATGTGAAATGAAACATCTAATAGAGTCTGAAAGCTGTCGGGGAGGAAGTACTGGAAACCTGATTTTGCACATGTTTATGGCAGTACCTGCAAGCTGGGTGGTGCTGCTGCCAGACAGAATATGGAGCCAGTTCTGTGGAGCACAGTGGGACATGCATGGCCATGCTCCCTGCTCTCACCCAACTCGGGCTGTTACTCCACTCCCCCCAAGGACATGACTAGCCCCACTGAAACAGATGGATCCAAGGCAGGCAGGAAAGGACATCCCTTGTCCATCGTTCTGTTCTCAGTGCCTGTTTTTGTCCATGTGACCCATCAGTCCTAGAGTAATCTTGAGACCTGTCAGGGTAGACCAATTGTTCCAGACTGGAAGAAGAAGTGGCAGAATATCCTAGTGCAGTGAAGTTAATGGAAAGGCATTGGGAAAGCCTGGCCAACACAATGGAAGGTTTTGTCTTTTTTTTTCTAAAAAGGGCAAGCATAATCATTATCTTTTAATATCCTACTTTGTTTTCCTGGAATTAGAAAATCTTATCCATTTGTTTTAATTATCTGCAGGCTTTAACTCTGCCTTTGAAACGCATTTTTGCTATGACAGCCTTTAGTCTCATGGTGAGCAGTGCTAGGAGAAACAGCTAAAGTAAGGCTTTTATCTTTCCCTGCATGCAGTGTTTAATCTTTCTAATCTTCTAATATGAATGTATTTTCTCCCATTTTGTAAAGTGAGGTTAGCACAGTTTCTTTCAAAATAGTAGTTGAAAAGTATATTTTGCTTAAACATAACCAAATTTCCACCTAACAGTGTGAATTTTCCATAGTGACCAATTCATTCTTGGAGTAAAACCTGTAAGGCTAATGCTCACTCATTGACTTTTAACAACATTTTGTTTTTAGAATCATTTGTAAGAAAGTAGATTTTTGTTAAATCTTTTATTAAAAAAAAATCACTGTCTTGCCTACTAATAACAATAATAATAATAATAATAATAATAATTCTATGCATTGTGTGATTCAGTGATGTTACTGTTGAAATGTTGCATGTTTTCTTGATGT
>JAOXXN010000364.1:44740430-44752760 GCA_026770055.1 Myrmophylax atrothorax
GATGTTCTGACATTGTGTGTTTTTTGTGGTACTTGTAAAAATCCTAACCATTGCTGCTATAATCACCACTATTTTAGGTAAGTGAAAACTGTACTATGAAACTGTGCCAGTTAGCAGGATTTTTGTGTGTCATGAAAACTCTGCATTCTCATGGTCATTTCTTGTTTTATGCCAGTATTTAGTGCCTTCTGTAGAAGGAATCAATATGTTGTGGTAGCTGGGAGTTGCCAAACTTCTAATATCTTGTTCTGCACAGATGATCACTTTCCAGCTTGAAGCTTAAAAAAAGTAAAAAGAAAAAGGTAATATTTAACTCTCCTTCTTTCTTTAAAGTATGTTCTCATTGATTTTTATTTGGAAAAAAACCCCTTTAACAGAACTGAAGAGAAGGCATCTTCTCCTGCTACACCTCCTAGAGCAGCAGTTGGCCAGCTCTAAGGGGTAGGAGGGAACGAGTAGCACACAAATGCTCCTCTTGGTAATGGATGCAGTGAATAGCCAAGCCTGTTCAAGTCATTGCAGAGCATGCTGAAGTGCTGTTTAATGAAAGCAGTGCTCTGGTTACCGTAAGAAAGTGCTAACTTTTGTAGAAGTTGTAAGCTGACGAGTCAGCCTGGTCAAGTGGTGGATCCCAGCCTGTTCTGTCCCTGCTGAAGCCACACATTGCTGCCAAATGTGACTTGGGTGAAATTCAAGCCCAGGATTTTTTGTGTCATTCTTTTCAACTGCTTCCATGGCAGACAAGCCCTGTCTATCAAAATTCTGATATTGCATTTTCAGTTCTTCTTCTACCCTCTGCCTAGAATAGGACAGTACAGCAAATATGCCCATGCATATACATTTATTTTGATCAGATTTTGACAGACTGAAATTGTATCATACTGAAAATACAACAGAAACAGGCAGGAGGGAAATGTGAGATATTCACTTCTCTGATGCATTTCCCAGCCATCAGTCATTGCTCACTATATCTAGGCTGGTCTCTAAAATAGTATTTTGTATGGAAAAAAGGAAAGACTGACCATCAGTTTTCTGTCTCTGCTGAGAGATGAAAGCCTGTTACATGTCTTGAAAAGAGTTTTAAAATCAAAGTAACGTGTTATCAGAAAAACTGCATGATTGGGAAGAGTATATTGAATTCATCCTTAGTGGTATTGGTCTAAAGTCATCTCTGTCTCCAAGCAAGAAAATTTACAGCCCTTGTGATGTAAAATACTTAAAAAAAAAATCCCCAACAAAACAAAACAAAAAAAACCCCAAAGAAATGTATGCCAAAATTTTCAGTATAGTTCCTTTTTGTGATACCCAGGACACTTACAAAAAGTGATATTAAAGCACACAGAACACACTGAAAATCATCCTGTGTCCTAGGTTGCAAACCAGTTCCCCACAAACGGATGAACTTGAAAACCCCAGCTGAAGATTAAAACCTGCCACAAAGGATTAGAATGCTTAGAAGCCTTTTGCAGCACCTCAGTTCCCCTCTGTTAAAGGGAATAAGGCTCTCTTCAGAAATAGTAGGTCCCTTTATTGTCCTTTAAAAACTGGAAGCTTCTTCAGGCTCATTTTACCAGACCCCAAGACAGCTGAGACCAGTTACAATGTGGTCCTCCATTGTTCTGGTTGTGTAGTAGCTATTTACATGTGAACACAGGGCTACTAGTATGAGTGAAGAGCTTTGACTCCACAGAACTCCTGCCTATGTGGCCCTTGAATATTAGTCAAGGCATGATCTTATATCCTGCATTTTTTCTATTTATAGCTAGATCCAAGTCTCTATGGTTCTGCGAACTGCTCTAATTGTCTTACCAATTGATCTTCCTAACTTCTTCAATTAAAAGAGTCTATGAAAAAGTCAGATTCCAGCAGCACAGCAGCTGTTTTTTCCCAATCTTCTCTTCCACTGTGAATCTACGTTATATTATAGGTATATCTACATTATCTTCAGCTTAGATTTAAGTCAGAAAACCCATCAATATCCTTTATTGTTACTTGGCATGCAGGAAATGCAGTTATGGTTCTAATGGTTCTACAGGTGCAGACCTGGCATTAGAATTTTGCCTGCTGCCTGTGACCCATCAAGTCTTGAGTTGCATTTGTTTGCTTTTCATCACAGTTCATCAGTTTCAAGACACAAACTGGGTGATACCAGTGGTGTGCTGCTTTAGATACCACCTTCCAATCACAGTGATTCCTTCAGTGTGCAACTGTCCAATGTCCATATTGTCAGTCCTGTAATTGCTCTTGTAATTGCATTTTGTCTGAAGTTCATTATATGCCAGGATCAGCTTTCTTTTCTTTTTCCTTTTTTTTTTTTTTTAAGATAGCTTAGCCTCTGCTGCTCATAGGATCCAGGAAAGAATTATCCATACAAACCCCAGTGGAATTTGGGGACTTAGATTTTTTTAGACCCCTTTGCAAGCCCCAGCTGTAATCAGCTATTTAAGGCAGAGATTTTAGTGTGAGAAGTGCTACATATCTTCCACTCCAAATGCAGTTTTCCGTACACAGGGCACTTTCTTACACAGATCTCTTGCTCCTGCATTTGGGAGATTATATATACAGCAGATTATATATACCTCTCTGTCAGGGACAAGTAATATTTTGATGCATTTTAATGCATTATCTCTGCAAATCTAGAATATCTGGGGAGAAGGGAGACATTACTGGATCATTTTCTGAAAACGTGAGTAATATTGTTAACTAGTCCATTTTCAGAGTTACCTGTTCAACCCCATTGTCCTCAAATTACCCTATTTCTGTAATTACACATTAGAAAACAAGCAAAAAGGATTTGTTGCTGTAAATGAAGGAAGATTTCATAACCTACTTTGAGTCTCAGATCCCCAGTGGGTTTCCAGAGCTGTTAATTTTTCTACTCATTAGCTGGAGAAGTTTTGATACATATAAATGTCATATTGCCATATCTACAGTGTATTTTTAAGAAGCAAGCTTCATACAGGGTAAGGTCCTTCACAGGTGAAGACCAATATGGTCAACAAAGCTGTCTGTCACTTGTGTTAGTTGAGAACTGTTTTTTTTCTTGTGACGTATTTTAATTCTTCAAGACACTCCACTGTTCTTTAATGGGGATAGAATAAACAAATGTGTGTTGTACTGTTGTCTGCCACATTGTCTCCTTGAAAAATGTTCTTTTTGTGTTTGAGTACAGAAGTGCCCTCAATAAAAATAAAGTAAAACAAAGATTATTTTAATGGTGTTTATGAGTTTCTTTCCTTGCTTAGTTGTCAGATAATTAGGTTTTTGAAAAGAATGTTTGTGCTAATTGGAGTATGACATTCACTGTTACTGATCTGTAAATTCCAGAGATGCTCTGTTCTTCATTGCACTTCACCTCCATTTTTATTCCCTTATGATAATCTTAAAACAAGTCTGGTTCTGCTGCATTAGAGATTGGTTTCGGTGTCTGTACAATGTTTGCTACTATTGTAGTGTGACTTATTTTTGGTTTTTAAAATTTGTATTGGTACAGCCTTAACCTACAGAATTAAAGACCATTTAAAAATTAATCAAAATAGTCATTGATGTCTGTGATAAGTGCATGCTTTATTCACAGTATTTTGTCTGTTATTACGTGTAGCAACCAAGTCTCATGAATTTAATAAACTGTTTTCTTCAAAATTGACTGCTGTTTTTAATCAAGTGAAAACAATTTACTTGGCATTTCGAAGCATGTTGTATAAAAAAAGCACAAGCTGTGTCTCATGCTTTTCAAGTATGAGTATCAGCGTAGCTGGGAAGTTCCCATGGACCTGTGGTGCATTTTGATTAGCAGAGTGCAATAGCCTAACCAAGAAATAGTTACTGTCATACCCTCTTTAACTTCTGTGGCTGTGTTTCAGGAAAACATTTAAGCAGTTGCTTAAATAAGTCCTTCCCTAACAAAGGATGTACTTAAAAGCAAGCTCGACATGTGCCAATTTAACCTCAGTTTACTAGAACTGAAAGCCTGCATCCTGAGAGCCATTTTGGAGAGCCTTTTGGAAGTCATTTTTCCAAACCTCATATGGTTGTACCCATTCCAAGGCACAGTTTGGCTTGA
Organism: Myrmophylax atrothorax; assembly: GCA_026770055.1. NCBI lineage: Eukaryota > Metazoa > Chordata > Aves > Passeriformes > Thamnophilidae > Myrmophylax > Myrmophylax atrothorax. The sequence continues at coordinate 44,744,494 of JAOXXN010000364.1, forward strand.
AATTACTTATTTTGCACTCAGAATTTCAGCAATAAGGTCTGCTCTGCACATGGTTTTGCTTTAATGTTCACCTAGAATACTGAAATGTGCATCCAAAAATACACATCTTCTAAGACTGTTGCTTGTCAGGTCTGAATTTTCTCTGCTCAAGAGATTTTAAATGAAAGGACCAGAAAACTAAAGCTAATAAAGCCCCCATATTGTGAAAGTGAAACATCCCAAATGAAAAAATGCCTTAAGAAACTACAAAGCTGTTGTTCATGGGTTGGTAATTATGTTTGAGAAGGTCAGGGTGGCTTGAAACCCAAAGGACCATGAGAAAAAGGAAAAAGCCAAATCCCTCAGGGAACTGCCATCTAGGGAACACTGGTGGATGTTGTTGTGATGTAAGTGCAGGACAATGCAGGGTCAGTTAAGAGCTAAGTGACACCATGGGTGAGTTACAGAGGAACATGATTTTCATCAAGTATTCTGGGACTACATTTCCATCACCTGGCAGATTCTGCTAAAAAAGTTCCCTTGCTGATCATTGGTGTTAGCAACTGGACTGTGCTCAGCACAGCAACATGTAAAAAGCATCCTGTCAAGGATCCTGCTGTTGTCCCAGTGACAAGGTGACAAGTGGAAATTAAAATCAGAGGCCTTTGGATGAAGAGAGACAGAGAAGTGAGGTATGGACAGCTGATGGACAGGTGCTTTCACTGTCCGTTGCACGTGCACAGTAAACCTGTTGGATTAAACCCTATACGTTGGATTAAACTGTTTTACCAGAGGCTGAAGTTAATGAGCTTACCTTTGGTCTAGAAGTGAATATACAGCTGGTGGTTCATGTGTTCAATGCAGTTTCAGCTAAGCAAATTGGTGATGTTCTGGTAACTCAGATGCTTTCACTTTTCCCTTTCTACACTGATTATCTCAGATGGCCACTTTAAGAACTGCTGTGCTTCCCTAGTCTGTGAGATGCCTGCATGTCCTCTCCTCCTCCTCTCACACCAAGGATAGCCAGCAGCAGTGTGTACATGCTGGGTGCCATCTCGCACTGTCCAGGCCTTCTGGCAAACAGCACTGAGGAATTTGGCTCAGGCAATCCGGATTGCTTCCCCCGAATGATCTCACAGAAGTGATAGAATCTTCAGAGCTCAGTTGTAGCTGAATATATCTGGACATTGTGTTCATGACATTGCTGAAAAATATCACGACTGCAACTTACACAAAAGTTGCTGAGGAACACTGTGGCACGCTGCTTTTTCAAGGAGGTTTTGAGGGTGGCAAAATGGGGTCAGTAGTTCAGTGGTGGTTTGCTTTGCAATATATGCTAAAGAGAAATGGCAATAGGCAGCTATCCCTAGAAAGACACACAATATTTCTTTTTAATGTAGCCTGATGGCTTACTATGTTACAGCTTTTCTCTACTGATACCTCTCAGAGACAAATTAGAATGAAACAACAACAACAAAAGACAGCTGTGTAAAATGGGTATGTATAAGAAGACACATGCTATTTGCACATGGACACTTTGTTCTAAGGTCCAAATTCCTACAGAAAGAGAATGCACACTCAGGACTGGCAGCACATGAGACATGCTTATTACTTCTTTTTTAAAAACTGCAAGGAAATGACACTATAGGAGCTTCAAGACAAAGTCCTGCATGCAGCATGAAAGAAGTGGAGTACCTCAGGTACTGGCATTAGAACCAGTGCACTTCAACATCTTTGTCAGTGACATGGACAGTAGGATTGAATGTACTGTCTGCAAGTTTGCTGACACCGAGCTGTCTTGATGCAGTTGACATGCTGGAGGGAAGGGATGCCATCCAGAGGGACCTGGACAGGCTTGAGAGGTGGCCCTGTGTGAACCTCATGAAGGTCAACAAGGCCAAGTGCAAAGTTCTGCACCTGGGCTGGGAGAATCCCCAGCACAAACACAGACTGGACAGAGAATGGACTGAGAGCCACCCTGCCGAGAAGGAGGAGAAGAACTTGGGAGTGCTGGTGGACAAGATGTTCAACATGAGCAGGCAGTGTGCACTTGCAGTCCAGAACGTCAGTGGTATCCTGGGCTGATCAAAAGCATTGTGGCCAGCAGGGGAAGGGAGGTGATTCTAGTGCTCTATTCTGCTCTTGTGAGATCCCACCTGGAGCAGTGCTCTGAGGCCCCCGACATAAGAAAGATGTGGACCTGCTGGAGCAAGTCCAGAGGAGGGCCGTGACAATGATCAGGGCTGGAGCACCTCTCTTACAAGGACAAGCTAGGAGAGTTGGGTTGTTCATCCTGGAGAGGAGAAGGCTCTAGGGAGAACTTATAGCACCTTCCAGTACCTAAAGGGGTTCTAAAAGAGAGCTGGAGAGGAACTTTTTACAAGGGTATGGAGTGATAGGTCAAGGGGGAATGGTTTTAAACTGAAAGAAGATGGATTTAGGTTAGATATGAGGAAGAAATTCTTTATTTGTGAGGGTTCACTTGCTGGCACAGATTGCCTGGAGGAGTCATGGATCTCCTATCCCTGGAAGTGTTCAAGGCCAAGTTGAATGGGACTTCGAGCAGCCTGGTCTAGTGGAAGATGTCCCTGCCCAAGGCAGGGTTGTTGGAACTGGGTGATCTTTAAGGTCCCTTCCAACAAAAACCATGACTACGATTATTCACCTCAAAGCTCCTTACTTGCAATAACTTTTAGTTATTCTTGTCCCCATGGAAAATGTCAAATGAAACAGGACGGGAGAAAAAAATCTGCTTCAAATGTATACCCAGGGAAAGGCTGACAGAAGCACTGAGTGCAGAGGAGATAGGATGCTGCTAACCATGTGTGGTAGTTTTGGCTTTAGTTTCAGCTAGGCCTCAGTTTAGGAGGCCCAGAGAGTGTACGTAGATTAGAGGGGACAGGCATCACCTGACTTAAGGAACCAAAGAGATATTTCATATCATTTAGACATCAAATCAAGTATAAAAGAAGGTGTAGGAGGTGCCTAGCTCAGTCCCCTCATGGCTGGGTGCTGAGCAGACCTGCCATCACTGTTGCTGGGGGTGTTGGGCCTCATCAGCATTTCACATCTGTTTGGTTTGGGAAGTACCTTTTTTTTCTTTTGTTGTTGGTTTTCTCCTCTCTTGCTGAGTATCCTTTGGGCAAAGTTTGTTGGAGTGTTTTTGTAGGCTGAAGTGGTGGAGATCTGTATTGTCTGGGTGGGCAACTCGGTGGTTGTTGTTGTTGTTGGTTTGGTTTTTTCCACATTTGTATATATATGTGTTGTATATATATGTGTTGGGTTGGGTTTTTTTTTTCTTTTCTCTCCTCTTCAGTTTTTTTTCCCTCCCTCCTTTTCCTGTGGTTGGGGGGTGGAGTCTCTCTCTGTGTTGGGCAGTTGGCATTTTGCCAGCTCAGCCTAACACATCATGGAACCACTAACCCTGTAATACAAGATGATGTCATTCATCTGCATTTGGAAGGAGATTTCTGTGTGTCTGGACCATGGTGAGGGACACTCAGAAATGTTCTTGGGGGCTCAGGGTGGCCAGATGTTCTCATATGCAGAAGGTTGCCCGAGGAAATGATTGAGTAGACAAACATTGCCAATTCCACAAAACAGACAGCTAAGGTATATCCTCTGCAATGCCATCTGCTGTGGGTCACCTCTTCACAACATCTGTGTCCTTCAAGCTCCTGAGTCTGGAGCCCCCCTAAAGTTGTAAACCATGGTCATCAAACTACTCAGCACAGACCAGAAATCAGTCAGGCTACACTGGTGCTATATCATGAACTTGGTGCTTGCAAGCCAGTAGGGAGCACAGGAATATCTCCTGCCTCACTCTGTGAGAGCTGACTGGTCTCTAAACAGCATTTGAAGTTCCTGTTCTTTCTGGACAACAGTGGCACCTACCAGAAGCCTCTGCTATGTCAGTGTCTTTGCTGCATGGGCTAGCACAGAAAAAAAGACAAGTATTGTTTGAATACACAGAGAGCCCCAGGAAAAATTCCTCACTCTTATCACAGAATATTCTGAGTTGGAGGGGTCCCACAATTAAAGAGTAGAATCTGGGGATTTTAGGAATATCCAGATATTGCAGATGTCTTTATCCTCTTTATTTAGAGTAGTTGCAGGAAGAATTAGTATGTTTGTTTCCATAGAGGAAGGATGAATACAGACCCCTGGCTTTTGTAATATAGTGCCACTGAGATGGTGACTGCTAATTTGCAGCACAAAAAACAACAGGCACTGCATGAGGCACTGTCTTTGCTTTAGGAGAAGCATGCAGACATGGAAAGAGACATCAGAGCTGACATCTCACCAGTTTCGTTGGCATTTTATTAGCTTGTCTGGCAACAGTCCTTTCCTCACCAAACACACACACACAGTGCAACTCTCAGCACCATCATGGAGCAAAGCATTAGGTGTGTAGACATTTACCATGTGCATTTCAACTTAAATGGTCTGGCTGGCATGGAAGGCCCACAAACCTTCAGATAATAGCACAGTTGTCTGCATAGATGTAGGGGGTGTGCATGTTTTAGCAAGAAAATAAAACTGTTTTCTTCCTGTATCATCCCAGTGACAGAAGTCTGGCAAGAGTGCTTGTGCCTGCACAGATGGCTGTTTTGTGTGATTTTGCAGGGTTTCTGCTGTAAGTATGGCATCAGGTGAACTGAATACAAAGATGACTTTTTTTGGCAATACGCTGTGAAATAGACCCCAGAGAAAGACAGTGCTGAAAGGCACCCTGAATTCTTGAGAGACTTGTTGGAGTTTAAAGTTATTGCATTTTCTCTGTACGGTTTGGAGTTCAGAAAGTTCTGTACCCACCTGTGGTCTCTACACCCCTGACATTCATTCCCCCACCGTGTGTTCCTGCTGTGGCTTTTCCCTAATGAGCAATGGTGCTGCAGAGGCGCCGTGGCAATTCTACCAGGCTGCACCAGTCCCACCCAGGCACGTCCCCTGCCACACGCTGCCAATGCAGCCACTGCTCCAGGTGCCCCTGCTGCAGTATCTGGGACCCACCGGCTGGTCTGGGGCAGCCCCTCCTGGGGGCGCCATCCCTGCACTGCACTGCTGGCAGTCTGCTGGAAATGCACCTGCCTCTTCTGCCCGTCCTGCCCCAATCCCTGAGCCCCTGTTGGTCAGTTCTCCTGTCATTTGACGGGTGTTTCCCCATTGGCTGTTTGGGTTGTCAGTTATCCATTCTGCCCCTCCCCTCACCCAGTTGCGTCCAATTTCCAAAGCTCTCCCCTCAGATTTCCCTTCTCTTTCCAGAACTCTGTTATTGGATTTTTAATGGTTACTGACATACTGTTTGCCCAATCCCTTTTCAGTTTCCACCACATTCTGAGCACGTTCCCTGAACTGACCTTTTATAAGTCAGCTCTTCCTTTAATAAAGTGCTTTTGGGGTTCACCCCCACGCTGAGTGTGGAGTGTTCTCTGGGAAGCCATTCCCACCTTGGTCGGTTACTGTTAACTTTTTGAAAGGAACCTTCATTGCTGAGGTGCTTAAGTGCTGCATGTTCACATCGCATCCCCTGATGGTGGTTAGAAAATAAGTCTTCCAGTAAGGTCCAGGAAGAGGGAGACAAAAGGCGTATTAAGGGGTGAGGGAACAGGACTCTGAGGTTTAGGTGCAATGTCTCCTCTATGTTTGTCAGTTGTGTACCTACAGCATCACTGAGTCTGGACAGCCAGGCACAGTTACACACATAAAAATTCAATCTCATAGCATGTGATCTAGAACCTTCTAGTGTTGATGTGATTATATCCCAGAGCACCACTGCTTACAAAGGCCCTTCTGGATATGGGATGTGTTCCTGGCCACTTAATGCTTTTCCAAATTCTGTCTGACAGGTCTGAGTGAGAACTCCTGTCAACATTCAGTAAGGGTTTAGGGTTTGTAAGTGTCTGCTGGTGATGGCCCAACAGTACTACAAGTACTTCATGAGGTGTTCAGATGTAACTCCTAGAGCATCATCTAGCTGCTGACAGGCAATGGTAGGCAAAGAGCTCTGTGGTTTGGTATGCAGCCACTGAAGTCAGTGATGAAGGCAGGATGGTAAAACCCTTACCTTTAAACAGAGCTCATGTTCTGGTGTGGTATTGAACCAAGATTCCAGACTTTTCCAGGACTCCTCCATACTGTCCAAGAATGAAGGGGATAAACTGTTTTCTTTCAGACAAAAGAAAGCAAATTATGTTGATTAAGAAAAAAAAAGTCAGAAGCATGTATGCTACATTTTCTGGAGAAGTTGAACACAGGATACTTCTTGTTCCAGCCTTCCAGTGATGCGACACCCTTATAGACGGTAGGTGACACCTGCCTGCCATCACAAAACAATAATTTTATTTTTATTTTGTTATCATTTTCTGCAAATATTGGAGCTACACACTGCTCACAGCAGCCATCGCTTTCTGATTTGGCTACTTTTTCAAGCCTTAGAGCAACTCATGCCATTTTTTGTAGTTTATGAGGACAATATATCCAGTGGTAAGAAAAGGAAAAAGTGATACAGATTTTTATGGGCATCACCATATGATATGAAACATCCCAGAATGGCCATCCATCTTCTGTTCCATTGCAGCATTTCACCCATTTTCCCTGTTCAGGACTGAAGTAACACTAGTAAGTTGTTACTTTTAGCACTCTCAAGTATGAGCTCAGCTCAAACCAGATACTCCAATTCTGAAAATCTGGAATATGGAGAAAATGAGAAGTATTACTTAATTTCCCAGCACATGATAAACCCTGCCTTGGGAAGCCAGAAGCAATCTAAGTCTCTCCCTACTGCTGTGGTTCAATAAATTGCCTGAGTGATACTTGTATTTAAGAAATGACCACCATAATTTTCACACTCAGGCCTGTTAGAAGTTAATTAATCCTTGTGCAATTAATTGCAGTGTGGTAATTTCAGTGAGGCTGGTGCTGTTATACCGTTCAGGACAACTGGCATTGTATAGTCAGGCTCTTGATTTTAGCAGGCTGTTTCCCAAAATGCTCTTGGTTCTCTCAGAAGTCCTTGGGTGACCTACTGTGAGTCAGTCTGTGGGGACAGGGTATCTCCTTATGAGATGGCCACTGTGATGGAATTGTAGTCTTTAAAAAAGCCCATGAAAGGAGTGCCCTACTGCTCACGCACCGGGAAGAAACTTTGAAATCATTGGTTGGGATTGTGTGGGTTCCCCAGCTATGCCAACACCCCCATCCCTGGTTAGAAGAGCGTGCATGAGCATTTCAATAAACAGTTCACTTATATGTCTCCCATGGAGATGTGGGTCCATGTCCACTCACTGTGCGTTACAGGGGCTTATAAGTTGTCATATTGCAAAACAAAGCAATCAAAGCCTTTCGGGATACTCGTCCAGTGACAGCATTCCGACCTGGTCAAGGAGGGACCTCCACAAAAAGCAACAAGGTACCACATACACACAGCCCCTCAGGGTTTGAATGGATGAAAAACTTGGAGACATGCAAGGCATAAGGATGAAAAGGCACAGGAATACGAGGGGTCAGGTCGGGATGGGGAGGAGGTATTTCCCACAAGCAGAAACAGACAGCCAAAAACAAAGTCACCTGTCAAACAGGCAGATGAAAAGCCAGAATTGTAAAAATAGCCAAAATGAAGTTAATAGTAATCTTAATTTGGACTACCTTATATATGCCAGGATTCCTGCAGGTCGGGACTCTTCAAATAACTGTTTGGCACAGAATTGGACAAAAATGGTATAACAAAATGGAATCCAGTGGCTCTGAGACCAGTGCAACAAGTGCAGAGTTGAGGGGATTCCCCAAGTCCTGCCAATTACAACATGGCAGGGCAGCTGCGTGGGCAGGCAGGTGGCGAATGTGGCTGGTGCTGCCGCTGTAGCCACCACACTGGTGAGTGACGGGCAAAGGCTCTGTGAAGGAGCGGGATCTGGGCACTCCACGATTTGCAAGTGCTCAGTTGCAGAAGCAGCGAAGATGGCCACTGCCATGTGAGGCGATGGCGGGAACACAGGGAGCTGTGTCAGCAAGGAGAAGGTGGAGAGCTCTGTCAGGTCTGGGATCCAGGCGGTGAAAGCCAACAAAGCTACAGGCAGCGGGGATGGCGCCCATGCAGAAGAAGCAAGCAGCAGGAGTGAACATCACCGTGCCAGCAGGGCAGCCTAGCGGATGTGGGGCAGAGGCTCTGTTGTGGGTTCACCTAGGTGGGCCTGGATTTGGGTTTTAAAATTTGGACTAGGCCTGGAATTGTCAGGTGACTTGAGCTGGGCTGGGCTAGCTGACAGCTGACTTCTTCTAACCAATGA
>JAOXXN010000364.1:44773207-44785096 GCA_026770055.1 Myrmophylax atrothorax
ACTTTAGTACACTCGAGTAAGCATATCTGCTTCTCCCATTCTCAAATGGAAATTATGTAAACCAAAATTTAGGGAGTGTAAACAATTTAAAATACTAATATGTTTCTAAAGAAGAGCGATGTCCCTCTACCTGGTTATTAAGGATGGTCAGAAAACACTTCTGATAAGTGTTTCTGTAAGTTTACAGCTCACTTGCTGTTTGATTCTTTTCCTGTGATGTAATAAGTGATGTCCAAGCAGATCTAAGAACATAAAATACCTGGCTCCAGGGTGATTTGTGGAAGACTGGTTTTGCATAAGTAACTTTCTCTTCTCCTTGTCTAGTTCTGCCAGGATTGCAACCCTATTTTTATTCTGGAAACCTGGTGGGAATGACAAAAAAGCATTAGAGATATTTATTCTATTTCTGTGGCCCACCTCTAACCTTGAGGAATTAAAAGCCCCTGTCCAAAATTACTTCAAGATGAATACACTAATCCTCAAAGCTTTGTACCCTTTTGAAAAGGTCATTAATAAAATGGCTTAATTTTTCCTTTTCTCATTTTGCAACATGCAACAGCTTCCATACACTTTCATACACATGAACACATTTTAAAATAGAGGCTTCTAACTCAAGTTAGATCCTAGCCTTTCCCAAGCCAGATCTGGAGCTAAAATCAAGGTACACAATCACAAAAAGTTAAACTTACCAGGTTCTAGACCTAAAATGCAGTCACTGAATGTTCCACTCAGTGATAACAATGGGGTAATATACTCATGGGGCCTAATTTCTCATGTCAGTGAACTCGAACTGTAACACAAGTACTATGTATGCAACAGGTAAGAATGGGCCCATCACTAAGCTTGCACATGTGCTTATACAAACAGTTACTGTCTTTCATTCAATCTATGCAGAAAGGTTTTAGTATAAATATACTGATATCCTTACATATACACACTACCCTTTTTCTGAGAACAATCATAATGCTGGAATAAAGAAGCAAAATTAAACTATCTGTACACAATACAAGAATGTGACCTTCATTTACTTTCTATTATCATTCTCCCAAAGGGATTTTGTATACTACAGAAGGGGTCAGGACGTAGAGCATTCAAGACAGCCCCAAACTGCTGCCATCTATGGATTTTTCAAAGTTGCCTTCTAAATTAAAACATGGCAAAACTGCTGTACTTACATAGGACTCATATATAAAGGATCACATTGCAGTCAAGTTTTGTCCTTTAACTCCTCCATACAAGAAGTCAAAGTCATTCCCACTGGAAACTGCTGTGTGTTGTGCCCCTGCCCTGAGTACTGTTTTAGTGCCAGCACTAAAACATGGTAGCCCACAAGCTGTTAGGAAGGCCAGACATGTAAGGAGAGCATTAGCATGTCAAGGTAAAATGACTTATTTTCAGTAGCTGCACTTGAAGTTCGTTCCCTTTGAGAGACCTTCTGTTCAATTATATAACACAGTATTCCTTTCATTTGAATGGCTCAATGAAGGAGACATTTACCAGACAGAAACCTCTAAGTAACAATTTGCATCCATACTGCCTTGCAATCAAACCCTGACTTTTTTCTTTTACCATGCCTAACATACACCTGTGAGCCCCAGGGTCTCAAGAGTTCTTAAAGGGAACAGTCTTTTGATTACATGTTACAGTGGTTTTATACAAGGTCACCCATAATAATATTTACATTTGTTAATAGATTTTTTAATTACATTTAATTAATTGCTGTTTTTTCTGTCCAATAATCTCTCCTTCCCACATGCCATTAACGTCACTTAAACTGTTTTCTAAGTGTATTGATTCAGGTGTTCAATGTTTCTCTGTTCTTCAGGTATTGTACATTGTCTCTTTTTGAACATGTGGCACTTGCAATGAATCTGAAACATTAAAACACAACTGAATATGTGGCCTAAGACATAAAAAGGCTAAGAAATCTTGCTAACAAGCTAGGAGTCAACATTCTGAGCTGCAGCTAGCCCAGATTTTACCTTCTTGTAAATTCTGGAGACAATGCCTTGATAAGATGACTGAAGCACCTCAAAGAGGATCTGAGCTTGTGCAATCATGTCTATAAGCACATTCTACACAGTTTTCAACCAAAAAGCTAAACACCTGACATATTACTCAGCAGCCTTTTGCTACTGCTTGCTTATCCTGAACTGCATGAATCTAAAGGCATGCTTGAAATTTAGCTGATAGCGACTGAGGGAAGAAAAAGCAGACAACTTTTTAATATAAGTTGCTGTGAGCTAAAAAAAGAAAGGCTAAATGTGCTTAAATTTATCAAGAAACAGATGGTATGATTCAGAAAGGCTTGAGACATTTTAATTGCTGTTTCTAAACTGCAATCTGAAACTGCAGAAGATTCTGTCTTCTATTTTAATACAAGTCTTGTACCTTATGGCAGAAATTCCAGAGGGAGTCAGAAGAAACCCAAGTATGTTTTCTTCCTTTCCTTATCTATTAAAAGCTTTGTGGTGGGTTTTTTGATTTGATTGGGTTTTTTTAAAGTGGTATTTTGCTCTAGAATTCAGACAGTGACCATCAGCAACCTGCTGTGCTGAAAAAGTCACTTGTTTAAAAGATTTTGTAAGTAGCAGGGAGAAAAAACCACGCTTGAGAAAGTGGAGAAGTACGCTGAACATGTACACATTAGTGCTTCTCAGCTCAGCAACGTCAGGTTTCTACAAGTATTTTAAATTTTTTCAAAATGCAAAGCAAAGTCTGTTCATTTATAAGTTAACGATAGGGGGGGCGAACATGAAAAAGCCATTTAACAGAGAAAATCTGGCATCCTTATGAAGTAATTAATTATATCTGGCAATATATAAGCAAGACTTTAATTTCGATTCTTCCCTTCCCAGGAACCCAAAGTGCTTCCATAAAGACCAACTTGAAACACCTACAGAAGTTTCTGACTTCAATTATAAACAGAGTAATTTTTCATATGTAGATTTGTTATGTCTGTTCTGTTTTCTAGTACTAAAAATGTGGACACGCAAAAAACAACACCCATCCCTAGTACAGACCAGATTCTAATCCATGAAAGGACCTGTAGATTTTAAAACACAGGAACTTCTAAAAAAAAACTTCCAGTTTTGATTTCCCTTGACTGGGCTCAGTTGCACACTATTTTGAGTTTGAACAGTTAATCAATATTGCAGTTCAGTAATATTCTTCTCCGCTTTGCAGACACAAGAGAGTCCTGACACAAAATGACCCATTCAAGGCAGCTAAATAGACACATTGGCAGTGTCAGATGTCAAACTGCCCTAGATCCCCAAATTACTCTCTAAGGTAAACAAATCAGGTCATTAAAAATTTAAGCCTTTCTGACACCTCTATTTCTGACATCAAGCATTGTATCTCTGCAGGAGCCAAGATTCCTTGCACTGATGTTCTGCACACAAACAGCAGAAATTCAGGAAGCTGAAGCCCTGCTGAGTAATAATGGCAGCTTTAAGAGCTCACAGCAAGCTTCATTCTTTAACCTAATCCTAACACATACTCTTACCACCCTATCTCACTGATATCTATGTCAGTTAGTTCTACTAATGTAACTCTACATGGCCTTTATCTCACCTTTATCTTGCTTTTCATCGCTTATATTTTCCTTTATTCAAATTTACAGTATGTGTAAGTTTTTTTCTAAGGTGCATTATTTATCATTTGGGCATAGACATGTAACAGCACAAATCCTGCAAAATATTACTGCAGAAGCAGAGTACTCCCGAGCACCTGCGAGTGATTTCTGCAATTTAGGAGCTGACTTCCACCCTGCAAAGTGTACCCCTCTGGTCTATGAGCTCCGGCCTGGACAGCACAAAGCAACCTAGAAGCTTTTCCATTTCTTTCAAATGCTGTACTCAGTCTCATGCACTCAGTGCCATGTGGCACTAACGGCCTGAAGTGTAAGGTTTTTTCATTCAATTCTCCTTAGTTTTGCTGCACTCATACCCAGCTCCTCCTCAAGAGTGCTTTCCTAAGAGGCCAATGAATAAAAGAATGTACAGTCCACAAAACATTATAGTCCAAGCCTGTAATCAACAGAAAACTCAAAGTAACTCCCAAGAAAACAGCCAGTACCGATTAAAAAGAAAACAGTAACTTGGTACAAAAAGTTAACAACACTGTCTACCTGTGCAGAAATCCCTACAGTTCTGCCCGAGTAAGTTCTACCATTCATAACCCTTCCAGTGAATGTTTCAGTAAATCTCTATTCCTTTTGGCCAAGAAGAGAGAAATGGCAGAATGAATTGCGTGAACAATACTAACATATATGCCATGAAGCAAACTAAAAATGCCACGTTAGTATTAATCATTTTCACTACTAGACTGCATGTGGGCAAGACAGAAGACCTGAACTGTTGTTTACATTTATCTGTTCCTTTATAATTTTCCTGGTTGTACTACATAATTTGGCTGCTTTGGTAATTAAACTTGATAGTGCTTCCCACCTGCTTAGTACAAACAATTTTCACATGGTAATTACAGAGTTCCTTTAGTGAGCCTCTAAAGCATATCTCAAATATAAAAACAGATTCAAAGGCTATATTAAATTTTAAGACTCTGGAATGTGGAGGGAAGCAAAGGTATGCTGGGACTAAAATCCCATCCTACTTCTCAGTACATCAACATATTTAAGATAAAGCCACTTTTAATTATGTATAACAACATTCTATTCCTTGCAATGATGCTGACTTGACACTGACTTGTTCACAGAATAAGGCAAGATTTACCAGTATGTACTAAAAACTTCTTGGAGTTAAAACCTGCAAACAGATAACTGCCTGCAATCTGCAGTACTCCTCTTCCACCACTTCACAAAAGCTAAATAAGGATTCCAAAAACTACCTTCTTTTTGTCAAGTAGCAAGTCAAAAGTGTCTTTTGTACCCACACAAGTCATCTGGTACCCCTCAAAGTATTATCTATCAACTCCTAGTTTTACAGGCCTGCTTTTCCAGATAGGGATTCACATATAGATGTGCATGAAGTCTCTGGTTGCTGGTAAACTGAACCCAGAATTCATTTTTCCTAACCAAATAAATGGAGAGCCATATCTGATAAGCTCCTTCTTCCTCAGCTCTTTCATAGAAGACAAGCCCCAGAGTCCCACTAAGGTTTCCAGAAAACACCTCTAGAGGATGATTTAAGACTCTCCTTCAATTTACCATGTCAAAACCCCAGACCCTCAGCTCCCTCTAACACAAGTGCCTTGGCTGGGTAGATAGATCATATATGTGTTTTTCACAATTTTAAGGATGCAATTCAGACGCATCTTTGTACAAAGGAATATTTGATCGCAGTTAGTATTATGATTTTAATTGGCTTTTCCTCCTAGGCCTGGTCACTTTGTCTGTCTTTGAGAGATATTACTCCCTGAGTCTTGCTGTTCCCATCACAACATGGAATACATTTGACTTCTGGCTGTTCCCTGATGTTGAGTGCATGTTCCATGCCTGGCATTGTAAGCATCTGAAATAAGCATCAGGAAATGATTACAGCATCACAGGCATGGCAGATACTTCCTAACCCAAGCATGAGGGTATGCTCAGTAATTGAGAGCTTCCCAGCCATCAGTGGTCTTTTTCAGTCATTTAATGTGTGTGTACCTTCTCCCAGGACTGCTGCCATTCTGCTGCTTTCTGCCCCACCTCTCTTCGCTGTCTTGATCCTTCCATAAAATAAACTTAGAGCTATGGTGACTTTACTGACATTTTGCACACAGATTTCTCCCTGGAATACTTAAATTAAAACCTACCTTGTCCTGAAGGATTTGCTGCCATCCTTCAGTTTTCAGCCCTTGTTTTATTCAACAGTAGTTCAAATCTTTTAACCCCCACAAATATCTGCAAAACAGGCACAGTATTAAGTTAAACATATTCCTTTAAAAGAAGAGCTTGGATTTCATTCTGAGATCTCATAAACATGGCAAGAGTTATAAAGCATAACCCAAACACAGCATGCACATGGCTTAAACTGTATTACACAGTTGATATGATTCTGATTGAAACCTTTAGCTTGAAATACCACAAGCCTTGATGAGTTCTTTTTCAGACTCTCGTACTTTCTGTTAGTACTAACAGTAATGTCTGTTCTAGTGAGAACAAACTTTAGAGTCATTCTGGAGTTACACACACATTTTCCCGACTGAACTTCTTCCTGTCAAGATATGTCACTCTACACCTAAAGAACCACATGAAACCACTGCAGTCCTTAAATGCTAAATAAAGCCTTTGAAAACCGCGGTTTAGGCTCTAACTCAAGAAAAACTGTTTGAGAAGAGGCCATTTAAAACGCAGGTACAAAGCCAGTCGAGGGTGGCTGCAGATCTGACAAAGCAAATAAGCAGCCTGTTCCTCAGCCACACGTCACCTCGAGCCACCACCAACTTCTGCTTCCATCCAGGTGCCCGGCTGGGAAGTGCGGCGGGGAAGAGCTCCGGCTCAGCCAGGCGGAGGGGACGGGAGCGCTGAATCCTGCGGAAACCGAACCAGGAGTCTCAGTCAAACTTCCACAGGAGACCAGGGCGCTGTCCCGCCATGGACCTGCGGGCCCCGGGGCAGCGGCCAGTCCAGGGGGGAAGTACCCCAAGGAGAGTATTAACCAAGCACAGCGACACGGGCGGGCGCGCTTCCCCGACAGCCCTGGATGGCCTGACCCACTCCCGCCGCGGCCTGCCTCCCCCACCCGCCTCGGGAATGGACCCTCTGCTCGCCGTCCCCCCCCCCCCGCTCCGCCACAAGGGATGGACGGCCTGTCCCGTCCGCCCCGGGCGGGCGGGGATGCGATGTGCGGCCTGGCATCCGCCCTCCAACACCCACCTGCCCTGCCCGAGGCTCGGCGCTCCGCTCCCTTCTCCGCACCGCCCCCCGCCCCTGCCCGCGCCGAACCACGGGAGGCTGACGCGCTTCCTGCGCGACGGGGACGGGGCCCGACCCCCGGCACCGCCCGGTACCTCCGCGGCACTTCCCGGTACCTCCCCCGGC
Organism: Myrmophylax atrothorax; assembly: GCA_026770055.1. Classification (NCBI taxonomy): domain Eukaryota; kingdom Metazoa; phylum Chordata; class Aves; order Passeriformes; family Thamnophilidae; genus Myrmophylax; species Myrmophylax atrothorax. Next base: position 44,780,193 of record JAOXXN010000364.1, read on the forward strand.
ACTTCATGGCACCTCCCCCGGCACCTCCCCTGGAAGGGCCGGGCCGAGGGCCGGGAGAGGCCCGGCCGTGCCTCAGGGCGCAGTACGTGGAGCCTTCAGGCGCTGCTTTCCAGCCTCGGCTCCTGCCAGGGACACCCGCCTGGACACGGGAGCGAGCGCGAGGGCCTGGCCCTCGGTCGCAGTGCGAGGTCTCCAGGCAGCAGCACTGGTAATAATACAAGTGGAAGGGAAGGAATCACAGAATCAGTTTGGCTGGAAAAGACCTGTGAGACTGAGTCCAACGTTTGACCCAACACCACCTTTCATCACCAAGTGCCACAGCCAGTCTGACCTTAAACACCCCCAGGGACAGGGACTCCACCACCTCCCTGCACAGCCCACTCCAATCTGATACCCTTCTCCATAAAATCATAATGGCCTTTACTAATTTTTAATCATACCTGTACTAACTTTGTATTTTATATTAATTTTTGATTTTAGCTTGTACCTTAGTTTATCTGTTACCTTAACCATGCACAACTTTAGACAAAGAGGAATTTAATCCTGTAGCTGTAAGATGAACTTTAAGAAATAAAGCAAAACCTTGTTTAGATTAGAGCCTAAGGTGTAAGAAATAAATCAGAAAACCTGTGTAGATTAGAGGCTTGAAGCTGTAACATTGTTTAGTTAAAAAGAAATATAGGACTGCAGAGATAAGAGCATCCCTTTACAACTGATAAGAGTCACCCAAAACATACTGCTTAACTTTGGGGAGGGGTTTTCAGTTGTAACTAAGTATAGAAACCTGGAAACACAAAAGTCTTTCTGAACCTGTCTTTGGTGGACTTAACCTTCCACTTTCCCAGTGCTGAAAAAAAGGGAGGATTTTGTTCTATTGTGTTGGAGTTGGTTGTTTCTTAATTAATTTCTGAGAATAAATTCATCTCAATGTCCAATCTGAACCTCCCCTGGCTGTCACAGTTCGTGTATGCGTGAGTTCGTAATAAATCTTGTAACATGAAGAAATCAGTCCACAGCTCACAGAGGTCACAGCCAAAGATAGTTTATTAAGCTCACAGAAAAGAACCGGTACTGGGAAAAACCTAAGGCAAAGGTCTCCCACCAAAAGACCCTTTCTCACTTTCCATTACAGAATATCTTTCTACTTTAATCCCACCCATCACCTCACCTCATAGGTTAAACCACAATGTCTACAATTCTTTCACAGCTTCAATTGGATAACACTTCAGCAGCTGTGCAACTTTTGCTGTGAGAAAAGTTATCTCTACATACCAAACTCATGAGCAAAATAACTCAAGGCCTTCCTATCTCCTTTGCTTTTGCTAGTTGTAGTCTTTTCCTCACAGACTAACCCTGCATCTGCCAGCAGGCCTTAGAACCTCGTCTGTTATTCCAAAAAACCTTCTTCTCAACTCAAAAACCCTTCCTTATTCCTACACCTGGCGAAGCTCTCATGCTGTTGGTGGTTGCCAGGGAGCCAAGACCGACCCCTCTCTGCTTTCAGGGGGCTGTAGAGGGTGATCGGTTCTCCCCTGAGCCTCCTCCAGGTGAAACAACCCCAGCGCCTCCAGCCCCCACACCCCCCATCTTTTTTTGTATCATGGTCACACGGTCTGTGTTTGAACACACCAGGAATATTGGGCATGAATTTCAGAAAGGTTTGTTCATGGCACTAATGCAAGCGTTGCTTCTGAAACATGAAGTAACAGGGCTATAGAGGAGAGTATTCTTAACTGAGTGATCTGGTTTTACCTGGAAGATAAGCCTTTGTTTTGTAACAGCAAACTGTGACTTTTCTCATTAAACACTTTTTTTTTTTAGCTAATTTAAAGATAAGTACAGGAAATCAGTTACATTTTTATTATTATTATTATTACTTAGTTCAAAGTGGGTCTACGTAGACACACTTTTACTGCAGGATATTAAACCTTTAAGGTTTTGATGGGATATGTAACAGGCATTTCTGAGCAAATGACACTTCTTTGTGGCAAGGGTGCTATTTGATGTGGTAGTCAAAACTTCTGTACATTGCAGGGTATTTAACTCCATCTGTTTCCTCTTTCATCAACTATTAGAAGTCCATAACTTCATCACTCTTTAGGTGTAAAGTGGGAAAAGGGCTTATTAAAAACTGTTGGTTTAGTTGTGATGGATCATAAACTTCAGTATTCAGAATGGCCACGGGCAGTTCTATTCACTACAGGCTGAGGTAAAATAGTGATTTATTTGTTGTTCCACCCCCCCAGCAAATATAGTATGTGCAGGGTGTCTCCTTTGCATCAGCCAAGATATTCCAGAATGCCACTCTTTTCTACCTTGCAGAGCTACTCATACAGATCCATCCTAAACACTACCTTTTATTTCTCTATTTATTGTTGTCATGGTTTGTCACAAAAAAAACCCCCAAATTCAAACAAAGTAGAACATTTTTGAAGAGTCTTTAAACATTTTAGTTGTATTACATTTTTACATCCAATTGCCTAAAGAAACTGTATCCATCCATAGTTACAGTCTTTCTCCTTGACTGGATTTTTGATTTTTGCTTTGATAGTCCATTGGCATGGACTTTTGCTTTCTATCACAAGTGCCCTATGTTCTCACAATCCTGTTCACTGCATCCCCATCAAACTTGACAGCTTTGAAGACTTTTGATAACAACAAAACTTACCCATTAGCATACACAAGTCCATGAACACTCATGTTGTGTGGTGTTGACTTGAAACTGATCCCATCTCTGCAGAGAGTCAATGGGTGCATGCATAAGAGGTTGGGTCAAAATCTTGCCCTCTTCAATCTCTGCACTACAAAACATGAGCTCTAGTAGTGTATGGAAGGGAGGACCTTTTCCAAAAGGCAGATGGATTTTATTTTTTTACATCCTCTAGAAAGGTCTTGTTCCGTATTAGTTTCCATGTGCCCATGTGCAGACTGACACAAACATCCTCTCCAAGGCAGACCAGAGTGGGGAAAAGATAAAGTGGTTGAGGAGAGGCTGTTGACAGTGGAGGAAGAAAGCTTTTACTGACCTTGACGTAGCAAACCAGCCAAGCCTGACAGTATGACTGTTGTGGCATTCAGCCTACCTTCTTGTTTGTACTGTTTGTATTGTGCTTTAGAGAAGAATCCCAGAATTTAGGCTTTAAATAGAATAGCTGATGAAAAGCAGGAGGTTTTTACACATCTGATCTAGTAAATACATACAACCTGAGGTTAGCCTCCTGATAATCATTGTAAACCCTATTGCCATTTTATGTCTCATTATCTGAACAAGAAGATGAAGATGCATTATGAAGAGAATGTTAATGAACAACTGAGAGTCCTTTTTGGGCTCACACTAAGCACTTTCAAAGCCATCTGCCATTATAAAAGCATTCTGAGTGGCATTATTGGAGTAACTGGCACTCTAAATCAGAAAAGCAGTACAAGATAAGTGCTGCCTATCTTTAAATTTGTAAACAGGTTTTCCTACAAGTGACCTGTAGATCTTTCTTCTTCCTATTTATCCAAGTAACAGTCCAAAGAGACAGCCTGCAGGATTTTGGCTTCAGTGATACAGAGATAGAATTATTTCCTTCAGAAAAAAAAGCACATGAAACTGGTGACCTTTGGTCTTAAATTGGTGAGATTCTTGATCCCCAGATCGACCATTTGTCTTCTTGCCCAGTTAGTATTACATGCATACCTATTCTGTTTCATCTTGTTTCTGAGCTGAAATGGTGTAAACACACTAAATAGGTAGGATTTTGCTGGAAGAGCATGCCAGTTTTTTCAGGTTAACTTGGGTTAAGATGTGGGCATTGATTAGCAGTCTCCTGTCAGCCTGTCACTGGTTTTGGTTTTCATTGTATTTTATTATGGTTGCATGTTTCTTTAGATTGGTCAATTTTTAACAAAACTTTCAATATAAAGGTTAAGTAAAATATTACACTCATAAAATTATACCACTACAGTTGGTGGTAAGGAGTAGGAACTGGAGAATGCTACATTACCATGTTTTAAATCACTCGTAATTTCTTAGCAGAATTAAGACATATTATTATTATTATTTCATTGCTGGTGTTACTAAAATAGACACTTTCCTCCCTCACTTTTTGGCTGTACCTCTTGTGCCTGGTGTTGGAGCCAGATGATCCAGATGTTGATGCATTTAGAGGTTTGCTATTTTTGAGTAGAAAACAATTCCCACAAGAAGCCAGCTACATAGCATACCTTTTTTTTTTCTGTTTCATTTCATGCAGAAAAGATTTGGAGTTCCTTATGACCTCCATTGCTAATGTGTCACTAGTTCTAATGAAGGTACAAGAATTTGCCCCTAACTCTAATGTCAAATGCAAATCTTAAAACTGTTTTATCTTCTGTCTTTTTGAAGTTCCAGCCCTTGAAATCAAGTACATGAGATTGTCATCTCCCATGTTAAAAAAAATAGACATGGATTTCTCTCATGGCTGAAGAGGAAGCTAAAAGCTCACCTTAGTCTGCAATATGAACTTGCAGAGAATACAGCAAAGGCCATCCAGTTGCACGGATTTTTCAAATTACACATTTAAAGTAAGATTATTCTATTTCGAGATATGATTTTTGATTTTTGAACTATTCTCATAGAAACACTGAATCACAGAATCACAGACTGTTCAGAGTTGGAAGGGACCCACAAGGATCATCACGTCCAACTCTTAAGTCAATGGCCCATACAGGGGATTGAACCCATGACCTTGGCATTACCATAACTAAGTTTTAACCAACTGAGCTAATCTCAGGGTGTACACAATGGTTTGGGTTGGAAGGGACCTTAAAAATCATCTAGTTCCAACCCCAGTGGACACCTTCCACTAGCTCAAGTTGCTCAAAGCCCCATCCAACCTGGCTTTATTCTCATTCTCAGTATCATAGTTTGCATCTGCTGT
>JAOXXN010000364.1:44794196-44810340 GCA_026770055.1 Myrmophylax atrothorax
TCAGCGGCTGCCCGGCCCCGGCGCGATGTCGGGCGGCGCGGCCAGCGCCCCCAAGCCCCTGCCGTCCTCCGGGCCCAAGTCGCTGCGGGAGATGCCGCATCCCCTGGCCACGTCCAGCAGCGAGGAGATGGGGCCGGCGCTCACCCCCAGCCCCGACCTGCTCCTTCCCCGCAGCATCGCGGATAAGGTACGGCCCGGGAAGGGGGCGCGGCGTTTGTGGGGGGCCGCTGCTGTGGAAGGGGTTTCTGCCGTGAAGGGGAGCACGAGAGGAGGGAGAAGCGCTGTGGGTGTGTGTCTTTCCACGCCACATCCCTTTTCCCGGCTTCGTCTCCCCGCGGGGAAATGAAGCCCCGGTCGCTGCTGACATGCACTGCAAGAGCTCGGGGCTGCTCGAGTGGGCAGAAGGCACCATTTGTTGAGGCTGGAAGCATCGTGTCCCTCGCTGAGAGGGACCAGCACTGTCACCAGGGTGGTTACGAGAGGCAGTATTTTACTGCTTGTGGGTCGTATCCTCTACAGATAGGTGCTAACGCTTCAGGAATTGCTGCAGCTCCTGTGCTGCCTGTCTCCTTTCCGTAGCCCTCATGGGGAAAGCCTGAAGCTGGCGTTGTTTCCGTACCATCGAGCTTGCTATCAGATTGTCTGTGGTTGTCCTTCCAGGCTGAACACCTGCTTACCTCTTCCCAGCACTGTAATACAGACAGGATGCTGTTGCAGGAGTGTGTGTGCCCACTTTCTCTGTCCTAGCTCTGGCACGTGTTCACAGGGCACTAATGGACTTTGTGAAGTGCCTTCCCCATGTATGTGGGCCTTGGATGTGATAATTCAGTAGTGGCAGCACTGAAAGCGCTAGTGGCAGTACACACTGCAGCGCTGCCGAGACATTAGCTACACTTGCAAGGACTTGGTATCTCTGTAGACAGACTTCCTTAAACATGTAAGGTAGGGTTTCCTGGGAGCAAGAACTGCAAGCAGTGATACTGGCTCGAAACTTTATAATAAGTAGTTCCGGGGCAGCTGGTTTGTGCCTGTAAGGTGTTACGGATGTGCTGGTGTCAAGAGGTGCTTCTTCTATGGCTGTTGTGCTGGGGGAGCTGCTTTTGGGCAGGATGGATCAGCCTTGGGCAGTCAGCAGTATCTGGCCTGATACACTCCCATGCTATAGGAGAGTGAGTCAAGGTAGCCTGGCCTCCTCCATGTTTCACCTTCTGCTGCCTGCATCCATCATGTATGGATTCAGCACTTTTTCCTGCCCATCTAAGGAGCTGTCTCCTTGACACTTGCCCACTGTTGCTCCAGTGAGAAGCCAGGCTTACCTTCTTGCTGGGAACATATGCCTTCATCTAAGAAATTTGTCAAAGAGTTGATGACCTGCTGAGATACGGGTATGTGACTAAGGTGGGTGTAGAAATTGTGAAGGCTTTTGGCTGTGGTGGATTGGATTTACTCACGTGACTTACACTGCTGTCTGACCAACTGCAACAGTAGAAATTGGCAGTCGCCTTTACAGGTCTTCTTGCAGCTGAGGGTGCCCTGGTGGTACCGTACTCACTGTCCATCCACACTGCTGTGTAGCTGGTGAGAGGCAGTTCTGAGGAGTAGCTCACACCATGTAACTTCTTTCCTCAGTTGTATTAAATAACTTTTTTGCTTTTGGAGTTCAAGCCAGCTTCTCTCTGCTTTATTACTTCAAAGTGTCTTGAGAAGTGTATCAGTATCCCTGGCAACCTAAAATCAGAAAAACCTCTCTAGCCTCAGGGTTATGGTCAACTACCTTATCAGCAGGAAGGTTCTTGCCCAGTTATTCCATCAGCAATAGAGGTGAAATCAATCTTCCAGTACCTGTATGTAGCACTGTCCTACTGACAGCATAGAAGTACGCTACAGGGGAGAGCAAAAAAGTGCTGTGGTAGGCGATGTTTAGACTTCAGAGTAGTTCAGTGGTTGATCTGGAAATGGCACTAGGTTAATGAAGAATAAAAGGATTTCCAGTAGGAAGAGAATAGCATTCTTTTTTTCGTCTCTAGATGAATTAGCAGAAAAAGTCAAATGTTTTATCCTCCTGATGGAAGGAGTCCAACAGTTCTGCTGTGTATGGAATGTCCCTTCTTCTGTGTAATACCTCATGCAATGGCAAGAAAAAAAAGTGTTAACTTTTTTCATACCTGAGAAAAAACCTAAGCAACCAAACAGGTAACTTTAGACAATAGTAAACTTCTGCTGTTTGCTCTGTGTATTGAGTAGCCTAGAGAGCTACTAGGTAAGTGCAGAGCCTAGGTAAGTGGAGGTAAAACAGGTAAAACTACCTTTTAGGTGGTCAGTATGCCTCTTAGTCTTAGAATCGTAGAATGGTTTGGGTTGGAAGGGACCTCAAAGATCCTCTAGTCCAACCCCCCTGCTGTGAACAGCTCTCACTAGACCAGGTTGCTCTGAGCTCCATCCAGCCTGGCCTTGAACACTTCCAGGAATGGGGCATCCACATCCTGTAGTCTTAAAAATCTTAACCTCTGATGGTGGGTCATTAATATTTTGAAAGGCTGGCCCACTAATCAACTAAAGATTTTGAGTAGCTTCAATAGTTGAGTAATAGAGGGAATTCAGCATTCAAGTCTGATTTAGGCTTAAAACTCATCAGCTGTTATTTACTGATTCCTGAGTAGGAGCTGTGCTCATCTGCCCTCTTGGCCTTTCCAGGGGCCTTGCTGGAGAGTCTGATGGGGACTGGTACTGCAGAAGTTTTGGTTGAAGTCTCCTGCTTTAGAGTGGCTCTGGGTCGATTCTTTAAGGACTACTCTCCTTATCCAGGCCTGTACTAGGGCATCCTTCTGGCAAGAGGGCTAGTGACAATAGCTGGCCCAGCACCGTGAAGTGGATAACTTTGTTTTCTGAGTTCCTCATGCCGTTTCTGAGCAAACACTTCCTAAACACTGCTGCAAGCTAAAAGTACCTGAGACTGAAATCCTCTGAGTGGAGAAAGTTTGGAAATAAAGGAAGATTGTCTGTCTGTAAAGCAGTGCTTTAATTTTCACTGTAACAGAAGTGCAGCCTGAGGTGGCTGAATCTCTGCCATCACTGCTTTGCATCCTTTAAAGCATGCTTTTCTTGCTTTTTTTTTTTTTGCTGTTGAGTAAGAATAGTCCTTTATCTGAGTCAGAGAAACCTGGAGGACAGGAACACCTGCCTGTGCGTATCCTGTTCAGTCTTCATTCTAACTTGGGAATAATCTAGTAGTGTAGAGCCTGTGTAACTTTTAAGTCTCATAAACCTTAGGTTGCTGTTTAAGAACAGTGGCTAATGTTACTGGAGCAGTGGGTCATGGAAAAGGAAAGGAAAAACTGTGCTGTTTTCTGAGGCCATTTAAGTAGACTAGTCTCAAATTTTCTGAGTCCTGTGGAAGAGGGCTCTGGAGCTTTTGTTGTCTGAAGTAGCGTCTTCATTCTGACTTGTAGTGGAGAGCAGCTTTAGGAGCCAGGACAGCTTGACTTTCGACAACATCTTACCTCTTCAATGAAAAGGACGTTTTAGCTCAGTACTTGACTTTCACAGTGATTCCGCAGCAAACACGAAACATTTGAGTTGTAGATTGTTCTCTCTGAAACATTTATATATTGGCCAGGTCTTTCTGTAAGGATCTTTCTGTTCCCCTGAAGTCTTATTGCATAAAACATTGTCTTAATACCTGATCACCATCAGTTTTTTTGAGCTTATTCTCCCCTTAACCTTTGCTGGCTTTCACACAGGGAGACAGCTGAAGCTGAACCTAAGTGCTACCAACAGTGTTTGTTTTGGGGGATTTTTTTTGGTTGTTTGGTTTGGTTTTGGGGTTTTCTGCTTGTTTTTGTTTTATTTTGTTTGGTTTTTTTTTAATTTTTAAAATTGTTTTATTTGGTTGCTTCTTTTAACATCAGGTAAGAATGGAAACAGGCAGGAGGAAGCAATTCCTCAGGATGCATGCTCGGTTGCAGAGTTAATTGTAGAACAGAGGTCTTGCTGTTTTAACTTTTGGAACACAGGCAAGCTAACTGAGATGTGGTTTTCAGAGCAGATCCTCTGCTGAGGAGGGTAAGACAAATGGAGAAGTGTCTGGATTTCTCTCCTCTTTTTCCTTTGTTTTAAAAAAATAGGAAGTTCTGCTTCCACATGACTACTTGACTCCAGTGCACTAGTTTGTCACTTTCAATAGCGACTCTGCTCTGTGCACAAGGGCAAAACACTTTGACACTGAGGAGAAAAGGCATTATTAATGGGCTGCCGAGTTCGGAGCGGAGGTGAGAAGTAGACGGCGTTTTTGCTATGTGTGGATTCAGCCCCACTGAGGCTGTGAAAATTTAATAGCCTGCTACTAGGTGTTGGAAGTGCCAAGCTTGCAGAGTTAGAGGGAGTGTTCTGTAGGCTTACTTCCACTGTCCTCTACCTGTGGTCCCTTAAGACTTGTATCATCAAAGTATCTTCCTAACACAGGGGTGTTGACTGTTCGTGCTATGGTCTACCTTGAGCCAGGCAGCCATCTGATGAGAGTCTTGATTCACAGCAATGGTTTCTTGCTTAGCAGTCCAAAACCTTTCATATCCTACTTATCCTAGGACTCAGATTCCTTGTCCTTTTTCAGACATCTGTGACTACTCAATACTGTACATTGGCCAGCTAACTTTCTCAACCTTTCTTCTTGGAAACTGTGCATACCTTTCATTTGCCTCAGTGGACTCTAGACGGCTGATGTGAGCTTCAAGGCTGTTTTACAGATAGTAGTATATCAAGGAGATATCAGAGCTGATGTGGAATAAATATATCAGGTTTGCAGTGGGTGCATAGCTTGAATTTGCTAATTCATGGAGATAGACATTAAAACTCCTACTACAAATTTCTCATTTCTAACTGAAAACTTTCTTGCATGCTCATCTGCTTCCCAGCTACCTCCCTGGTGAATCCCTGGACTTCTTATTAGCACCTGATCAAGTGTAAATACTCGGTGTGTTTCCTGGAGTGCTGTTTCTTAACCCTCATTCTGAAAGGGAGCTTGGCACCTCTCCAACTCCAGAAAATATACTGAGAGTCTGAAACTCTACTTCCAGCCTCCTTGGTTGCTATCTTATAATTATTGCTCTTAACTTTATCCACCCACAGATGAAACCAGTATAATCTGAAAACTTAAAATAGATCTGCCTGAGCTTCTACAAACCCCTTCCTTCTCTGACTAGATGAGAACTTTAACAGTGCATTGTTCTTAAAGGAAGCTGGAGGTAAATTCTCGGGTTTGAGAGAGACTGAAGACTGCAGAAAGTCAAACTGAAGTTGGTGAACTTGTGAAACAATGTCAGTATAGATGGATTGATCTCTGAATCTACAGGAATGCAGAACTGACAGTCACAGAGAAGCTGAGGCTGGAAGGCATCTCTGCATATCTTCTAGTCCAGCCTCTTGGCTCAGGTAGACCAGGCTGATCAAGATGCTGTGAAGTTGTTTAGTGAACATCTCTTTGGGCATCCTGTTACTCCATCCAGTCGCCCACAAAGTAAGGTATCTTTTCTCATGTCTAATGGAAACTTTGAATATTTCAATTTGTGCCCATTATCTCCTGTTCTAGTATTGAATCCACTGAAAAGAGTCTGCCACCTCCTTCTGTACACCCATCAGGTATTTATCCATATTGGTAAGATCTCCTGAGCATTATTATCTCTAGGCTGTTTGCCTTCTTTGCCTTGAGGCATATTGTTGGCTCTTGGTCAACTTTTTCACCCATGTCTGTGTTTTGTTTTTTCTTTTTCATTCTACCAAGCTGCTTTTCAATGAGTCAAGCCTCCAGCTCATACTGGTGTATGGGATTGTTTCTGCCAAGTGCAAGACTTTTGATTTCTCCATGTTGACTTTCTTGAGGTACCCAGCAGCCCATTTCTCCAGGCTGTTGAGGTCCCTCTGAATGACAGAACAGACATTTGATCTGTCAAGCACTCTGCACAGTTGTGTGCTCTCAGTACACTTGCTTAAAAGCCACCTTAAACTTGAGATGAACTGTGTTAAAGCTCCCCTTACAGACCAGCCCAGGGATACCTTCATAGCTGGTGTTGGATTGGTTAAGCATGACTTCCCTCAAGTCCTTGTTGACTGCTCATTGTCATGCCCTTTGTGTGTTTGGCAAGGGCTTCTCATATTTGCGTGATCACCTTTCCAGAGGCTGAGGTGGGGTTGACTGTCCCGTAGTTCACTGTAACTGCCTTTCTAAAGACAGGAGTGAGCTACGTTTCTTGGGCCAGGGAGCTTTTAGGTACAGTTGTCTGCCATGTGCTTCCTGAGTGGGCCATCAGCCCTCGAAGACGGAGCTTAACTGAGCTTAGTTGTTGTCTTGTCTCTTCTGTTGCGCTGTGTGTGTGCATGTCAGGTAGCTCTTTTCTAGTCTTCTGGTTAAAAGAACTTAGTTAAACCTAGCATGGCTTTCAGCAGGCCATCAGTGCTCTGTTCACAGTCAAGCTGCTGGCTGAATCCATTTTCCCATCTTTCATAGTAGTGGTAACTAGAGCTGCTTTCTGTAGCTATTCCATCTCTGAAACTTGTGATGCCACTTGGATAGGTTAGTGCCATGGTACCTTACTGAAGAGATAGGGTGCTTCTATCCTTTTTTGCTTGTAGCCACTCTGGAGCTTCGTGTTGTAGAAACACATTATAACAGAACGTTGATGGGCTTGGTTACAGTTGCCTTCTTCCCTTCCAGAAATGGATAAGGGTGCCGTAATGGTATCTTACAACACAGGCCCTGCGGTACTGTTGTAAAACTCGGTGGACTCTTTATGGAACGTAACTCCTCAGTGAGTTTCTCTGGAATTGGCAATTCACTTCTGAGCAAGATGAAGGATAACTAACACGTTGTGACAAACAGTTGCATCAGCATAATTGCCTTAGTACCATTACTTTTTTATTTTCTCTTTCTGGTAGAGTTAACATAGCTTCTACTGTGTAATGGTATTATTACTTTGTGGCTCTTACTTCAGTTTAGTAGAGGGAGGGGTGTATACTTTGAGGTTGAATTCAGTATTGCACAGCTTTCATAATCTTTTCAACAGGATTGCTTCATACACGAGACAGGGGATTGAAAACAGATATTCAGAGCATACGTAGAGGAACTTGGTTCTTCAAATGGGTTTCAGAAGGATGAGTCTTGGCAATAACTTGTGAGCCATGGTGGAAAAAGTTATGCTTGGTGGTTGGAAAGAATCCTCTGGGCTGCCTGTGCTGGAGTGCTTCAAACTTACCCGAGTAGCTGAACACATTCTGAGCTCCTTCAGGGGTAGAAAGGGATAACCAGATTGATAAAGAAGTTCTTTTACTACCGTTGTGTGGGCACCTCCTTATTCTACCAGTGCCTCAGGCAGCGTGTTCCTGCAGTTAACTGTGGGAGAGGTGTGCTGCTACATAGAAATCTACTTGCAACACCTGAACTACATCTTTGAGACTGTAAGTTGCATGTGCTTTCAGTCTGCACAGACAACACACCAGTTGAAAATGGTGTTTGATCTTGTGTGTTTCTCAGAAATAACTTCACTGAGCCTTGTTGTGTGCTGACCTTGAGCAAGATCTTACATGCTGAGCTGTGCTGGCTCCTTAAGCTGTGTCTGACTTGACTGCCTGAGCCTGGATTGCAGTGCAGCTGAGACTCTCACATTCTTGTGGCTGGGCAAAACTGCCCCCATCATTACAATGTAGTAGGGAAGAAAGCCCCAAACTCCACCTTGTAGCTGGTGGCATTTGCAACTGTTAAGTAAGAGCTGTAAGTTACTCTTAGTAAATTATTGAAAAACTATTGGGAGCCTGTTTCTCTTCCAGTCATTAATGTCAATTAACTGACAGCAAGGTAGCTACTAGCAATAGTGCAGTAACCAAATGAAGATGGAAAACAAATCCAGTGAGCTGCAATTATTTTAATGAGTTGGTGTTTCCAATGCCAGTCCAACTTAAATGGCCTTCAAAAAGGGCCAGAAGGAGGACCTAGGGAACTACTGACTAGGCAGCTTCACCTCAATCCCTGGAAAGGTTGTGGAATGCCTCATTCTGGAGGCTGTTCTATCCACAGGTATAAGGAGAAGGTGATCAGGAGTAGTCGCCATGTATTCACTAAAGGTACATCATGCTTGACCAACCTGATTGCCTTCTACAATGAAACAAAAACCTGGATGGTTGAGTGGAGAGTACTGGATATTATCTACCCAACTTCAGCAAGGCTTCTGACACTGCCTCTCACAGCATCCTCATAGGCAAACTCAGGAAGCGTGGACTGGATGAGTGGGCAGTGAGGCGGATTGAGAACTGGCCGAATCCCAGAGGGTTGTGTTCAGTGGCACAGGGTGTAGTTGAAGGCTCTTCTCAGTGGTGCCAAGCAATAGGGCAAGAGGCAATGGACAGAAACTGATGCACAAGAAGTTCCAGCAGAATAAGAGAAAGAATTTCTTTACTGTGGGGGTGACCGTGCACTGGAACAGGTTGCCCAGAGACATTGTGGAGTCTCCCTCACTGGAGATACTCAAGAACTGTCTGGATGCAATCCTGTACCATGTGCTCTAGGAGGACCCTGCTGGAGCAGGGAGGTCTGACCATGTGACCCTTCCAACCTTACCCGTTCTGTGATTCTGTTTTTTTACGCATGAACCTACAGGACAAGTTTTGTTTTCTGAATTGGGTGGGTCAGTAGGTGGAAAGAGGTGTTGCCTTCAGCTGTAGGTGATGTTATAATGCCAAGACTGTTGATTCTCCACCAGATACTTCACTGAAATCGAGAAGTATCTGTTTGAATAAGGTGACATGCATTCGTGGAACTACCGGAAATTGCTCTGAAAATAAAAGCAATAATCCAAAGTTCATACAACAGACAGGAAAGGAACTTAGCCAGGAGCTGTATTCAGAGTGATCTTCGTAACATTAATTCTCTTAGAGAGCATTACTGTCTCTTACAATCATGTTCTTCTACACTTCACGTACTTCTACGCTGCTGCTTCTGTGAAGTGATAAGCAGTAGGTGACATGGTACAAGTGATGGTGTCTATAACCCCTAAAGACAGGTTTCAGATGGATCCAGGTTTGTGGTTTTAAGTATCTTGGTTGAAGACAACTACTACAGAAGCATGTGGGAGCAAAGACATTGCAGAAACATGTATTTCAGTTTTCAGGAAAATGTGCAAAATGTCAAATGTAAACTTGCTTCTAGATTATATCTCAAATTATGGCAAGCAGATGCTACTGTAAGAGTGACAACCTGTGCCTCTCTTGGAGTAGTCAGCAATATTACTAGTGCAGTGGTCTATAGTGTCATTAGAGATGGGTTGGCTTACAGCACTGGAACATGCCTCATCCTGGTGTTTAGTCTGTGTTCTGACCTCATGCTGAATTTAAGACTGAAAAAACCTCAAGCTGTTTCAAACCACCCTAATGCTGCATATCTGTTAAGGGTTGCTAGTAGCCTCTTAAACCCAAAAATGCTATCAAGAGATCAAGGTCTCTGTCCCATCTGCCAGGAAATCTGTTACTATACTGATACAATGCCCTTGTCCTTATGGGCAAGTGTTGCCTTATACTTGCTTGAATGAAACTTGTTGTGTCCTTCTCAACGGCCTATGTGGATATAAACGCCCCTATCCTAAAGTTTGTCTGAATAATTTGCCTTACTTTTCCAGTAAGCTTGATGTGATGTGTTCCTTGAAAAGCAATACGTTGCACAGCAGCTGTTGCTCAAGGGCAGAGGAGCCTCTTCCCTGTCAGTGCTGCAGATTGTGTCAGCAGCTTGGTGGTGAAAGCAGAGACATCAGGGAACGGGGTGATAGCCTACCCCAGGCAGTACTCAAACCCTTGCTTTTCTGGGTAGAACTGACATCTTTGCTGTAATGTTGTAGATGCAAATATAAGGCAAATTGAATCTTGAATACTGCCAAGATAAAGCTGTGTTTTGGATGGTTGCTCAGAAAAAAATTATATTGATTAAAAATATACATGTAATTGCCAGTAATCAGATTGACCTCTGCAGGATTTGTATTCTGACTTCTAGTATGGTGACTAGCCCATTCCTGCATCAGTATACCTCTCTTGAAGCCATGTGTGCTAAATGCTTGTATGTGCCTCAGTGGCCATCATAAACATAGATTATTAAATAAAGGGTGTTTCTCATTAGTCTGTAGATCTCATGCCTTGTTTCTTCTGTTCATCAGTCTTTATAGAGAGTTTTGATATTGTGAGCAAATACTGCATAACTGCTTTTCCTCAGTTGCTGTCCTTAAAGCAGGGAGTGAAGCAATCATACTGTGTGGTTTTTGGTTTAGGTTTTTTCTTTTTTCGGTTTCTTTTTTTCCCTTCTAACAGGTAAGCACTTTGCTTATTTTATCCCTTTGGGAGTAAATGCCTTTCTGCTGGAAAACATCTTGTCTATCAGGAAATGTGATAGAGGGTTTTTGCTTAAATTGCACCTGCATAAACTAACCCTGAGAGCTTATCCAAGAGTACTCTCCTCCAGCTCTTGCAGGATTTGAGATGTAAACTTAAATCCTCCCCGTTGAATATCTTTGCCTCCTTTACTTGCACAGTGATATCTTGTCAGTCTACTTTGTTTTCATGAAACCTCCACTGGTCTTGTTGGGAAATGTTTATGCAACTCATCTGAAACAGAGAGCATGAGAAAATCCACATTGTAGTGTGTGCATATTCTTGTTTAAATGACATATTCACCACTATGCTACAGTAATTTCCAGCCCTCTATCATCTCTTTCCCTGCTGCTTCTTCTCTCTTTCTCCCCAGTTCTTTACATCTTTACACGTTAAAAAAAAGATACTAGTTTGTTCTCAAAAGGCTGTCAGCCAAATTGGCAGTTTGATGACACTGGGTATCAAACTGATGCAACTAAACGTGCTTCTAGAGGGTGAACAGAAGAAAAAACTTCCACATGGTATATCTGCAGGAGAAAGCAATTTAGTTTGGACAATCTTAATAAACTGCTCCATCTGTAATCAGGTATAAATCTGGTTTCCTGGCTTAGGAATGATTCCTAGTCATATGCTGGATTCAAGTTTTCCTGCTCATGGCCTGAAATCCTGGCTGCTGGTTTGCTGTTTAGAAAGTCAGACCTCAGGTTCTGAAAACGAAGCTTTAAACAAAACACTGAGTGTGTAGGCTTGTTTGTTAACAAGGTGTTCTTTACCATGTTAAAATGGGTTGTGATGTTTCTGTGCACAGAACTGCAGAACCCTTATAACAAACAGTACTATTGAAATAAACTCCTTGCAGACAGACATGGAACTTAACGAAACTACAGAGGAGAGTGACTGGAGACTTGATGCAAAAGATCTGTTCTTTTCTACGTGTTTCTGAGAACATGCAGCTTCTGCCATTTGTGGAGGCCTTTGAGCTCTGAAAATAGAGTGGAGCTGGTGCTTGTTGCTCTCTGCTGAGAATGTAGAAAGAAGGAGGAACTTACAGCTCTGCTAAATGATGCAAATCCAAGTCTGTCCAAAACTTAAACTCTTTTGTTTTCCATCAGGTCACAAACACTTTTCTACTACTTTCTACAGCTTAAACATAACAGAACTAATTTTACTGGACTGTTGCCAGCCTGACATTTTCCTTGGGAAGATAGATAAAGCTTTCTGCAAGGACTCAAGTGCTTTGAAAACAGATGTGGAAGCTAACCTTGAATCTGACACTGTTTATTTCAAGGGAGCAGTTCATCCTCTGGATGTGTTAAAATACCTTTTGACATCTACCACAGTAGGGAAGGTGTAAGATGTGGCAAGTGTGCAGTTACTCCTCCTGTTCAAAGGATATGGGGAAGTACATGTCAGCTTAGTGAGACTTAGCAAGTCAAAAGCGTGTCTTAGACCTTTGCATTTTGCATAATTAATGTCTGCTGCAAATTAGCAACGCATTTCATCTTCCAAATCCCTGTCCCCCAAAGGCTTTTGGCCTTTCATGCACAAAGTAGCACAGGAATATGTCTCGTTACTAATATCAAAGAGCTTGTCTTAGCTGCTGTAACACATCTATGAGGTGCCACTCATGTTCCTCATTTTTAGAGTCTAAGCTGAACCACATTAAGCTTTAGTGTGGTACTGCACAGTTCCCCTTTTGGACTAGGAAAAGAGGCCACCCTCTTAAGGACTGTGAGAAGACAGACTTGTAGCCAGACTCTTATGGTCAGATGGTCTGATGTGGTACTTGACACCTTCATGTGACACTTGCCTTTACCCTGGTGCACAGGAAGACTGAAACAAAGCCATATTGTAGCTGAGTCCCTGAAGACTTCAGCAACAGAGGCAGGAGATATCTATTAGCTCTTGCTGAAAATACTGTTTGCCACAATGCTTCTGTGCCCACATTCTTGCTCTGTTTAGTTTAACTGAGAACTTACAGGAAGACAAACGACAAAATAAAATAATCCATCCTATAAAACTTGGCTGTTGACCTCAGAAATGAGGTGAGAATCCTGTGACCTACGTGAGAAGACTTGGAAAGTGCATGTGTCACGCATGTGGCGCCTGTGAGGCCTGTTCCCGTGTTTCTTTGTCCAGCCAAAGTGCAAAGAAGCACTATTCCAATTATGATACCTGTATAAGCAAGAATGCTCCCAGGTTTTGAGTGATATCATGATTAGCTGCTGCATTTTAAACTCATTTTTTTCCAGGGATGCTGAGGAGTCTGTCTCTAGGCAACTCTGACCTACAGGGCAGTAACAGTAGTTCAGATGATGAACACCAGAACAGTGTCATTAGACTCATGACTTGGCAGCATGCTGTACTTGGACACCTATTTAAAATAACCTGAAGGAAAATTGATCCAGTCTTTATCTGGTGGCTTTTTGGTTACATGGGCAAAATACCAGTGATACTGCTGGAACTTTTGAGGTGAGGCTTGGCCCTGTTATATTTGGGGGCTTTCTGCCCAGCACCATAGAGCCCACAGACTTAGTGCGTGATACCCTCCAGGGCTAAGAAGGGAAAAATTGGGCTTAGGTTCCTCAGCACCCAGCATTGTTCTTCCTCTGCTGGTACATTTTTAGGTGAGAGCAAGAGAAATTGCTTCTGATTTGAGCTTAGTCTGCGTTGCTCTTAAAACAGCCTCAACCTTGCAGTCTGATTCTAGATGATATAATGGAAAACACTCGTATCTTCTGAAAGTATCATCTTAGTCCATCCACACAAACTGTACTCCCCTTCAAATTAGGGGAGAAGGGTATCAGGAACTGGTGTACAAGTAACCACTTAACATTTCCCGGGGGGATAAGTCAAGCCTTAGAAGTTGATTCTCACAGGTTGTCAGTTCTTGTTGAACTATTATCTTGCTTGTGGATCAGTGTAGAAATGTGATCCTTCCTCCTGGGGATGAATAGAATTTTTGAAGTTTAACTGTGGGGATTTTGTGTTGTTTGGCTTTTTTTTTTTTTTTAATTCATACCCTGTAGAGCGTGACTCCCTTCCCTGCTGCATCCACAGCATTCTCCCTTCTCTACAGTTTGTATCCCCACTTCAGTGCCTTAAAAAACTGACCAAAATCAAGGGCAAGAGGCAGGGACATGCAGTATCTCAAAGCTACCTAAGATGTGCAAGGAAACAAAAGTGAACTCTAATAAACAATGCCTGATGGAGAATGAAGCTGAACATACATAAAAAGGGAGAGCAAATGCCTTTTCTTCCCTTGGTCTCTATCTAGCTGGTGTTGGATAATAGTCTTGTGTAGACTAGAATTTCACTATACAGATGCTCAGTGAGATCTTCTAGTAGGATACTGTACTTACTGTCACAAATGAGCTGATCTAGATGTACTGGAGGATAGAAAAGTGCTTTTTCTTTCTACACATTGTTGACCTGTACAGACCATTGGAAGAGAGCTCTATAAACAAAAAGTACCTGCATTCAGAACTTGCTGTGATGGGACAAGCAGTGCTATGAGCAGGTCTGTGAAAGCCAAGTTAATGTAGGCTTTTATAGTGTCCTCGGGAGTGTTTACATCTAAACCACTTTAGAGTTCCAGTCACTGGCTGCCATTCTGCAGTGTTTTCTTGTAATGCACTGAAGGTAGGTAGATAAGAGTGCTCCAGAAACCAGTTACAATTGTTGTGTGGAATTGTTGTCTCCTTAACATGACTTTGTCTGTGATTATGTCTCTGGGAACTGGATGGCAAAAGCATTGGAACACCTTGAAGCACAAGGACAGTGAAGCAGTGAGGTTCTAGGAGCAGTACAGGCGTGGCCCTAAGGTGGTACATTAGGCAGGGGTAAGTACACCACTTGCCTCTAAACAGCGACATTTCTAAATGTTTGTTACTGTCATATAATACCTGTTGAATGGCAACAGTGGGCGTGCAGCATGACGTGATTTCAGGCTAACCCTTTCCAGACATGAGCTTTTGTGTGCTCGGAAGATGCAGCTGAACCACATCTTCTGCTTCCTTCGTGGGCTGCTGCTGAGAGAACAAAGCTTTGTGGTTAAGCTGTACACTCGCTGTGGCAGGATAGGTGGAAACTAACATTCAGTTTGTGGAAGCTGCAATATTGACTAGCTGCATCTAAGTCAGCAGGAAACTGTTGTCTTCACTTGACAATAAAACAATGCTACAGAATTTTAGACCTTTCATTTAGCCTTCAAGGGCTGAGTACTGGATGCTTTCTCTGGTGTACTGCTCCACTGGGGGAGGCTGCCATCCAGAAGACTGGATAGCAAGCTCCTTAAATTTTACTTTATGTGGATCTAAGCTGCTCTGTGAATGGAATCTTGGAAAATCTCCTGGGAGAAGACGACAACTGCTGGAAACCTTCCAAGTAATTTTGAATCTCACATGCCGACTTCTAGTTTATAAAATTCAATTGAATTTTAAACTTGGATGAAGTGAACTTCTTGATAGATTTAGTATCTGTTTCTGGGCAGACTAACTGGTCAAGGTGTTTGGACATAGTAAGACAACAAAATAATGTGAACAGCCTTACCAGATGGTCTGCATAGTTGGCAGGCCTTGTGCATTTCCAGCACAGGCAGTTAGTTCTTAACTTGCCTGGCCCTGTAGGATACTTGCTAGAGTCATGTGATCTCATGTACCCATAAAATTGGGTGTCTTGAGGGATTCTAGAAACTTCTAAGGAATGCATGAAGGGCCTGCCTTGTGGTGGTTTTACAGCTGCACACACGAGCCTAGTACTTAACCTGAAAGTCTGAATGGCACACACTTTCTACTGTAGGTTGTGATTCAGGCCTTGCTGGGCCTGCACCTGACCTGCTTCAGCAGGTTGACAAAGCTGTGAGACTGTCCTGAGGAAGTGAGGGACCAAGGCTAAGGATCTTTGCTCTTTAGAACAAGCTTTGAAACTTGAGGAAATCTTCATGGATGCTGCCTAAGATGCCTTGACAAATGGTGTCCTCCACGCCATCTGCCTGGCTGCCAGAAGCAACCTCCCTGTCTGTCCGCTGTGCAACTGCTCAGGTTTATTGCAGGCTGACTGTACTGTGAGTAACAGGTGCTTTGACAAAAAGGCTTTGTAAGCCATAGGTACCTGCTGTGACTTGGACTATGCAGATCTCTGATAATGTTTATGTACTTAAAACAGTTGATGGGCAGCTGCTTGGTGCACTAAAGGGGAAGCTGAAGTCCTTGGCACTGAAGTCGGACTCTGTCGTATAAAACAGGTAACACTAGCCAGTATTTCAGATCCTTGTGGGTATAATAGCTATACCAACATGTAGAGAGACAGATGGCTGCAGATCTTTCCCTCTAAGGCACTGCAGGACATACTCTTCTTTCTGTGGTAGAAGCAGACTAATACAGATGATGCAGTCTTTCTTCCCCAACTGTAAAAAAAAAATCCCCCGAGTCCCATGAAAGAAAGCCAGTGCTAATTAACATGACAGGGAGGTTTTCTGCTAGTAGGACTACAGCTTGAGACATTTTAGGTTGCTGGGTCTTCTGCTGTGACACTTCAAAGCCTACCTCTTTCTAGCAGTAGCATAAGACTTCAGCCAGCTGATCCTGCCTCCTGTTAAACAAGGGTTCAGCCGCAAAAAGTGATGTTCCTTGTGCACTTAGCTAGGAGGTTCCACCCCGTAGGAAGGAGAAATATTTAGCTTCTAACTTGGCCTTCCTCTCCTGAGAACTAGCAAAGCACTGAGGTATGATGCCAGCTGTGACTGCCA
>JAOXXN010000364.1:44810440-44829147 GCA_026770055.1 Myrmophylax atrothorax
GAATCCTGCTGTCGTGGATGAGGCAGTATAGCACAGTAATACTTCCAGTGTATACATATCTGTCCTTTCCCCGTCACCACAGCTTGCAGCTCTCCTGATCTGAAGCACAGCTGGTATGGAAGCGCTACTTGATCCAGATCTGGGGTGTTTCATCCAAGGTCAGACTATCACAGCCTTTAAGACCTGAAATGTTCCACAGGACCCACGACTGCAAGAACATACTTGAGTACAATGAAGTCAATTCAAGCCTTCACAGACTTCTGCCCTGCTTAAAATGTGTAAGACATTCTAATGTATTGTTATTTCACAAAAGAATTGGTGAAGAAGGTTGCTAACTTTATGCAAGTGGATGCAATCTCTCTCTGATCCTTTCTCCAAATGATGTAGAGTTCTTGCATTTTAAGCAGATTCCATCATATTCTTCAAGCTCTCTTTTGGAAGAATTTTGTTATAAACTTTTGAGAACTCCTGTGCAACCAAACTTAACCTGTTTGTGCAAGTTAATTAATTTCCATACTGGAAGCTTAGAATTTGACTAGCTGCAGTTCTGGCACAACTTGTCATACACTAATGCTTATTGCATATGGGCAGTGATGAGCTGTCTTTTCCTTTTGGAAAAAGAAATGGATTTGTCTACAGCTACTGTGGTATCCCAGGGATTGCTTTGTTTTTCACTCTGCTCAGCCAAATTCTCCTGTCTAGCTGAATGTCAGGTTTTCTGAAGCCATGTCCTGTTGCTAATCTGATCCTGTCTTGTGCTTATTCTGTTTGTGTAACTTCAACAGTGCTCGTTATCTGCGGAGGTGTTGTGCCATTCCATTGCTTCTTCCTGTTTTACATGCTTCTGCTATGCTGAGTCTGAGACAGATTCTTGTGTAGTTTGAGCTGTCCACCTCATGTCTGAGCTGGCAAGCTGTGCCGTGCTCATCCTGCTCTTTTGCTCTCTTAGAACAGCATTCGAGTGCCTACCTACTCTTGCTCTCTTACCAGCCCAACTTCAAACCTTTCATCTGTTGGCAGCCACTTCTGTACATTAGTTGAGAGAATGCATCTAAACTGTCTGTTACTACACAATAGTTTAGATCACTCCCTTCCCAAAATGTCCAGGTAAAATATTATTTTCTCTATTTCATAAGGTAGCCCTCAAGGTGAAGAGCAATGCTGCCACAATTCTGCAGTACTGCAACAGCCAGATGGCTGTCTGTGAAATCCCAGTACTCCCACGATGGGTTTGTGACAGTGACTAGTAGGAATTTAGCTTTATTCTTAGCCATTGTCAAAGGCAGACCTTTGTAAGTAGCTTTACCTTGAAGCTCTCCCCTGTAATTCTGAATCTTTGAAGAAAGGACTGATCAACAGAGCATCTCAACCAAACGTGATTGATTTGCTAAGACTACATGTTTTGTTTAGTCTCTTAAAAACTGTGGGAGGCTGGGGCTAAGCAGTAATTGTATAACTAAAATACTTCTAGTTACTGTGGTGCTTACTTGAAGTGGTGTTTTTCTGTCTGGCAACAAGGGAAATCACTCTGTGGATAAATTTATTCCTGTGCTACTAGTTAAAAGATGCGAACAAAAAACCCCTCTTTTCTGAAAAGGAGAAACACGGATCTTTAGGAATTTCTAATATTGTTGTCAGCTGTTTCTGTCCTATATATTATTCAACTTGTTACATACTGTCAGCTGTCTGCTACGAAACCAGAGCGGAGAACATGTGAAGTTGCTGGGATATTCATGCAAGTGGAGTAACCACTGTTATGGAGTAGTTGGTCTGTGTTCAAATGTGAGAGTTGAAGATGTGTGAATGTACCAAGCTGGCAATATTTTTTTTTGGTTGGTTGGTTTGGTTTTTGGTCTCTTTATTTCTTTTTTTTCCCCTACTCCCAAGTCAGTTTCAAGAAATTGCAGACTTCTAAAATTTTGTATGTTTCTTCCTAAAATACCCACTTGCTGGATCTTCTAGCCTTTGTCTTTTTTAGGCATTGAATGATACTCTTGGAGCTGGGAGGATGGGAATGAGGACCATTCCAAGGAAAAAGTAGTGTTTTCCTTGTCCTTAGCACTCCAAAAGGGAGGTATGCCTAGGCACTGGTGCAAAAGGGTCTGATCTGTGACTGTCCTGTAGTGCAGTGGTGGCAGTTCAGGGTCTGACTGCCATCAACATGCCTGGAAGTTGATGGACTGGATGGGAAGGCTCTGATGAGAGTTTGCCCTCCTTCCTCTACTACAGGAGTCTCCAGAGGTGAATGCTGACTGCATTCTAGATGACTGAACTGTTGCCACTTTGCCTGAAGGCTGTCTTACAAGTAGGTCTCTTGATTTGCCTGTCTTGTTTTCAGTGTCTGAGTTGGTTCAGTCTTACCAGGAGTTGCTGGCTCAGCAATACTTCTACTTCCCTGTGAATAGGAATCAGGTTGCACCATGCTAAGGGGAGGTATGGTGGTAATTTGCTTTCTCTTCAACTTGCAGAACAACCTAATGCTCAAAGCTCAGACCTTAGGGGGCTGCTCAGGTGTCCTGGAAAAGGGTCATCCTCAGAGCTGCTGTAATAAATAGCCCTTTTAATGTATCATTGAAGCTTGTCAGTGGCATCTTTGAAAATACTCTGCTTTACCTTGAATCTGCTAAGC
Source organism: Myrmophylax atrothorax (assembly GCA_026770055.1). NCBI lineage: Eukaryota > Metazoa > Chordata > Aves > Passeriformes > Thamnophilidae > Myrmophylax > Myrmophylax atrothorax. The sequence goes on from JAOXXN010000364.1 coordinate 44,813,070, forward strand.
TTATTAAAACCTTCCTTTTTTTTTTCTCTCCAATACAGGATCTTAGTCTGCCCAATGGCACGCCTGTGGACACCTCTAGCCCAGCCTCTTCCTCATCTCTCCTTAACAGACTGCAGCTGGATGATGACTTGGATGTGGAGACTAGAGACCTCTTTGTTACTGTTGATGATCCCAAAAAACATGTGTGCACAATGGAGACATATATCACGTACAGGGTTACAACAAAGGTACAAACCAACATTCTCTTTCCTAGTACTTCCTTCTTGAGGAATCATTTTAGGGCCTGTTCTGGACATTTACATCTTGCACTGTATTTTCTTATCTTAACTTTGTGTCTTTTGGTATCTTGTGAGTATGTTGAAGATGTTACTTCTCTTAGCAGAAGGTTACTTCAGTGTACTGTGAAAAAAATTCTAATGTGTTTGTTTGGATTTTTTGTCTCCGAGTCCTAAACAGAGTTGTTTGTAAACTTGAAAGGCCCGTTTCTTTCATTACATTGAAAGTTTATTCATTTAAGTAATCTGACACCCATTTGGTTAGAGTTCCCTTGAGGGGAATGTGCCTTGTTGTTGATTCACTGTTAGTCACCTCACTTTTTGTGTCTACGCTTTTCTGAAATGCTTTAAGCTTGTTACTTTAAGTGTTTACCACACTTCCTTTATCAGCCCCTTAACTGTATCATAATCTTTATCCTCAGCCATAAACTGGCTTCCATGCTGTTGCTGGTTCAGCAGGCTGTGCAGCCCATAGCCAAATTGAAGTATCTTAAGGATGCTACTGCCTACCAAAAGACATATGCTAGAGATTTTTTCAGCATTTCTTGTAGTTCAATCATTAATGCAATCTAATTATATTAATAGGAAATGTGATCTTAGAAGTCCATGGCATTCACAATGAAATGTTCATTTCTGTTCATTTACTCATTATCATCAGCTCCTAGATGATGGTGACATCTGTTTTGGGCACTTGTAGTTAACTAGAGCAAAAAGCATTCACTAACTTCACTAGTAATATACTTGATCCACTTGTGGAAAAAGATTAACGTTCCCCTGGCCTACTTAGATGGCAGTATATGCAGTATATGTAGCTTCTCTAAAATAGTAGCTACCTCTTGCTACACTCTTAACATAGTCCTGTCATTCATTCTTGCTCTAAGAGTCTTAATCTTGCAAGAAACACTGCATCTTAACTACTAAAAATGCTAAGGTACTGTAGAAAAGTCTTGGTTTTTTTTCTATAACTTAGAATAACTTAGCCTTCAACTATTAGTTGATCAGAAGGAATAGGAAGCACAAAATGAGATGCAGCTTTCCACAGGCAAATGACTAAAATTGACTGATGTTTCTCTCTTAAATTAGGAACCGATTATTCTGTCAATGTAAAATACCTCTATATAGTGGCACCCTGGTAATGTCCCTGTGCTTGGAAGCCCATGTTCAAGGGCTCTCTTCCTTCTTAAAGCAGAACTGTGGAATGTGGCTAAGGTATCTACCATATTTAGATCTGATTTATTACCAAAGAGCATCTTTGGTTTTTTAATTAGAAAAAACCCCATCCTGTACTTCTGATTTTGCGCAGCTACCTACCTGCCTGTTAATACTTACTTTATTTTGGATCTGTAGCACAGAAATCTGCTGTATTGTAGCATTGCAATACTATTAAGAAACTGTGCATGATTTATTCTTCTCAATCAGCACGAAATTCTCACCTCTTTGATTTTATTATATTTGTAAACTTCTGACTAATCTTAAGGGTCAGAACCTCTAGCACTATCTGCCATTGTTTAAGAAGACTAAGATATTAATGGTCTAACTCATTCTTGCCCTACAAACAAGGCCTCTTCGATGTCAAGCTAATTGCCCAATTAGCCACTGTAGCTGAGAGCAGTAATTAAACATGGCAAAACGGCTGCACAGAAATAATCTGTAGAGAATGATGACAACTTTCCCAACACCTCCCTTGCAGCCTTGCAGGAAAGGCGTTTGAGACCTCTAAAGGGTCTCCTGATGCCTCTGAATGAGGAGGCAGGGGTGGCTGTTTTGGTTTTCTTTCTCCACTTAAGAATGCTTCTGGAACATCAGAGGTTTGAATAAATGGAAGTCTTAAAATGAGTTATTCTGAAGACTGAAAAGCAGCAGCATTAGATGCAAGAGAGCAATTGCTAATGCTGTGGTGTGTGCTGGTGGCTGTTACAAGATGCCCGTGAGGGGAACAGTGTTGACTGACCACAGTCTTGGTTGTGTTCTGTGGGGTTTTCTTCCCTCTTTCTTTATACAGGTCTGTCATCATAACAGTAAAAAAAAAAGAGAAGTCTTGCAGTGTGCCCCAGCCTTTTCATCTACTACTGATACTTTTGTCAGAGGTGGTGGTGACTGAGGAAGGGACTACAGTGACATACAGGGAAGCTGAGAAGAAAACTTAAGAGTTTACTCAATCTTGCATGTGTCCTTGTTTTCACAGCCTACTAGTAAGAGCAAGAGCCAGGTAGCATTCCCCAGCCTATCTTCTGGGCAAACACATTTAAAGAATACAATGGGAATCCACAAGGACAGTGATTCAGAACTGACCCTCTTCACGCTTTCATTTCTTGTTTTCTTCTTGCTAACAGCAGTTTCCTTAGGAAAGGCTAGTGAAACCAGTAAAGGTGGGTGAAGCTTTAAGTGCTGGAACTTAACTGATCTTGACTGTCATGATTGAAGTGTCTTGAGTGTTCCTGATGATTCATCTTCGTGTTCTTCAGACAGACTGATGTGCATTCTAGGGGGATTTTATCAAGCAGATCTTTGTGAGGAGGGAGAGGGAAAATAAAGCTTGTCCTTATGTTCTGTAGTCATACCTCTAGAGGGAAACATAAGTAGGTATATTGCTAACTTCACTTCCTGTTGTACTTTCTAGGATGGTAAGGCCTTCTTTTGTGCCTTTGCCCATGGAGGTCTGAAAAGTTGAATGCCGTTCCTCAGTCATGCAGTTGCTCTGCAGGCTTGAAGGGAGAGTCTTTCAAACCAGTCAATACTGAAGTCTTTTCACTTTCCTGTCCTTCTCCTCATGCTTCCAATGCATGCATTGGGTAGATTACTTGGGCACATGAAGCAGCTTGGTTCCCTAGAGAGGAGCAGGTGAAAATGATAGGTTCTCTTTTTCAAACAGGCTAAACTATTTGAGGCAAAAGAGATGCTGAAGTGCTAAGAACTCAAACCTTGCTTCCTTCCCCCCTTTGCCATTCTCTTCTTTTTCTAGTTGAAGATTTTGCCCCAAACTTAAATGGAAGGGAATTCTCAATCAAGTCTAGTAAGAGACTAGAACTAAGGTACAAAAATACTTCCGTATAGTCATCACAGGCTACCTTTAGGTTTGTCTGCTAACTCTTTTCAAGAAGGACAGGAATCTTACACCAGACCAAGACTTGGTGATTGCCTTAGTACTGCCTCAACTCAAAACCAGTCCAGCAACAAAGGTAAAAGTGTCTGCAACCCTGCCTGATTTCCAGGAAGTAAAACTGAGCCCAGAATGCTGCAGTGCTGACTTAGTGGAACTGTGCTGGAATCTCCAATGAATTCCTGAAAATGTCTTGCCCTTTATTTTTTGGGAAGGTGAGATCTGCCATATAAGTTTCTCAGGTTCCTTTGGCGGAGACATATGTCCTTATGAGATGAGATTTATGAATCCTACTAAGGAAGCAGGAGGAATTCAACTGAGTCAAAGCACAAACATTTCTCTTGCTCTCTGTTAAGGAAACTGTCTGACGATCCAGGAGCCACTATGGCGGTAATGCTTGATCCAGCTGAGCTAGGACCAGGGCCCCTTCCCAGTTACACCCCCCACAGTCACATTGTCAGACCAGGTTTTCCGTACAAATTTGGTCCCAAATTTCCCATAGTCGAGTCTCAGATGTCTAGATCCTTAAAACAGTTTAATCTTGGTGCAGTAACAAAATAACAGCTCAAGGTGGTGCCTCCAAGGAGGGACCTGGAACAAAGGAATGCTGGGCTTTTATACCCTCACAGTCTACATTTGCAGAATCCTGGGGGTTGATGCCCCTGCTGTTTCTCTCAGTGTCTGGTCCCCTGGCTGGGCCACAGGTCCTTAGGCCCTTTGTTGTGTAAAGGTCAGTGCCAGTTCATAGCCTGTTGCCTGGGTGTTGCCTGGGGTTCCCACCACCCAGAGCTCAACCTGCAGCTCTCGCTGTAGCTGCACCTGGAGCTGCCTGCACTAAATATATTCCTCAACACTGTCCCTGGACAGTGGCAAGACCTTCCTCCCTCTTATGTGCAACCTGGATAAAATAACTTGTGCTAAGCTAATGAACAGTTGTCAGATATCTTTTAAGAGGCTTTTGGGCAGTGACAGCCAGTTCACAAAAGCTGTCCCTTCTGCTAAATAATTACTCGCTTCACCCCCTCTTTTTTTTTCCTTTCTTTTTATTTCAGCTTGTCTTCTGCAAGGCTAAGGTATAGCTGCCCAATTAGGAGAAAAATGGAGTCAGCACTAATGCCTGATGAGGGCTGTCTATATGTGCATGAATTATTTGTTCTAGCATAATGCCATTCAGTCTGTTACTCAAAACAAGTGGAAATTATTCATACGAAGTCTCAGAAGTTCAGTTTGTAGTGTGGCACTCTAATGCACTGAATAAACTGGTGTTACTCTGAGATGTAGCTGAGTAAAGGACAAATCTGCAGTGGATATCTACATTTTGGTGGCCCCTCATCTACAAACACAACTGCTCCATTGGTGAGCATTTGTTAGTCCAAGGTCTAACCTGTATATTGCTTACCATAACTAGCGGGTCAAAGAGGGGAGGAGCTGATCCCGATTTCTTTTTTTCTGTCTCTCTTATGCCTTCCTTTTCTAGGAGCCAAACCTTTTCATAGATACAAACACATCAGCATGCTGTTTATAGTACCCTACAGAGCTGCTGGGCTGTTGCCTTTTGCAACCACTTACCTATCCCACATCGGCCTTTTTACCCACCAGTGCGCTTGCAGCAGGCATGGGTAGAGCCCTTCCCAAATCTTCATTCACAAAGCCTAGCCATAATGATGATGATAGAGCTGCTGTGCTGTTGCTAGCATGTTAAGGCTGGTGACTTCCCCCTAGAAAGGTATTTCTGGTGTAGAACTTGTACAGGATCCCCAGTGGCGACTGGTGAGAGTAAAGTGCAGTAACTGAAGAGTTTGAGCCATCCAGAGAGCAAGTGAAGAGGTGGATTGCATTTAGAGGCTGCTACTTGACTTTCTCCAAATATGTGGCAATTGCTCTCGGTCTGAAAGTAAATGGATTCTGCTGTGATTTTATCAGGCAGTTTTAATGGGTAGGAGTAGCAAAGCAACCAAGTGCTGGACTCCAAGCCAGTTCAAAGCTACACTTGCTGATATGTTTTCCACAGTGTGCTGGTTTTCGTGTCTAAGTGTAAACACATAGTGTGCAGACCCTTCATTGCAAGATGGTCTTGATGCTGCAAATAGCTTAAGTACAGCTCTGTATGGGATGTAACGATAAGGGCACTCAGCCTTCTAATCAGGGCTACTGCAATACCAGGCTCTTTAGCTGACACTCCTAGTTGGTACACAGTTTCATGAGTGCTTTTAGGCAGCTGCAGTATGTGCTGGGCAAGAGCCACACACAGTCAGCCTTCCAGGCTATGGACTGTTCAAGGACTGGGTAAAACGCTTGCCAGTGTTTTCTCTGCATACTTATTTTGCAAGTTTGACTGCTTGCCCTAAAGAATGAAAATTTTAAAGATTTCATTTAATGTACTAATATATCTAACCAGGCATACACAAACTTAATATAAACAGACTGGTTTCTTCCTCTTGGAAATCAACAAAAATAATCCTTCATCAAACCTCACAGTGGGTTGTGCTCTAATTGTTTAGACTTGAAGGACTGTGATAAGCCTGTCACTCTGAATGCAGGGCAGTGGTGAAACGCTTTTTCACCCACGGATAACGCATGTCATAGAATAAGCAAGATCAGTAACTACCTTTACTTTTAATTCTTGATGGTCATTCCAAGCCTTATGCTCGGAATGAGTATCTCACACAGTCTTCCTTGCAATCTTGCCACTGCCACAAGAGTAATGTGGTGCGCCGTGCTCTCTGCTCCTCAGACTTCTGTAAAGTTTATCTGAGCAGAACATGTAATGAAGTAGATCTTTAACATATTAGCTCCAAGTAATCGCTTTTCATTTCCACTGCTTGAAAGGCCAGATGATTTTTCTCTCATGCTGGCTGCACAGTGTTTGGGGTGAAGAGCCACTGCAAGGCTTGTCTGGCTTCACCCTTGCCTGGAATGGCTGTACTGCATTTACTGCTAACATCTGAAGTGAGAGGTTTTGGTGCACATTATTAAGCATATCCTTTTCTTTTCCAGACTACACGAGCAGAGTTTGATTTGCCAGAGTATTCTGTCCGTCGGCGGTACCAAGACTTTGACTGGTTGAGAAACAAGCTGGAAGAGTCTCAGCCAACGCATCTCATTCCTGTAGGTAGTAAGCAAGAATCTGCTGTTAAGGACAGTTGTGTATCTGTCTTCCGAGGCTGATATTTGGGTGATATGTCTGTAAATTTTAAAAACAATACTTAATTCTCTTTGAGTATTTAGATTTAGGTATGGTCCTTTATTGTCTTAGAGTGGAGTGGGAATAGCTTCCCATTTTTAACTGATCATGAAGCTTAGACTTTTCTTGGGTGGTACCCCTGAGAGGTGAGCTTTGGCAGCCTCCTGTGGGGCAGTATGTGTGGTGACTACATTTTTGTGACGTAAATGGAATGCAATTCATCTGTTTGCTTAGTTTTTATTCTGTATTGCAAAGCAGCTGAGGATTATGAAGAGCCACACAGATACTTCAGGTTCTAGTCTCAGTTGTTTTTCAAGATGGCCTTTTGAGCTGGTTTTACGGAGTAATTTAGAACTATTTATGCTAGCACTTAGTAGCACTGACGTGTGGTAGTGCAGACTTAGAAATCTCAGCCTCTGCTTTGGTAGCTATTGCTTGTCTTCAGTAGGAAGAAGTTTGGTAATGAGATTAGCTAAACTACTGCACCCTTTTTTGCTGAAACCAGCAATCTGACCACCTTATTTGATGTGAGAAGGTTAATACTACGTTATGTGATGTGTTTTTCGTGCTGTAGAAGATGTGAATGTGTAGGAAACCTGTGAGATCACCACCTTCATCTCTTTTGAACAAAGAAATTAAAAGAGGCCTGTAGGAGGGGAATTGTTAGGAAATAGCAACACTACTGGCATACTTTAGCTTCCCCATATGGGGTTGGGCTGAGTGGTGTGGTGGAGGTTTCTCTTCCCTTCTCCCTCAGGAAGGACTGCATGTGAAAAGTACTCAGCCAGGTGGCTGTGGCTTAGAGTGCTGTTTAAGTCCTTAATTACACTGGGACTTGCCTCTAAGTGAAATAATAGCTGATTCTCTCAAAGGCAAAGAGTACTTTATAAAATCATGTGATACCACTACTTGGCAGCAAATATGTTTACTGAGGGGTAGGGAAAAGAATGGCAGTGAGCTTTGTTGGATAAGGTTAAGACATGTATTACTTTAGCTGCCTGTACCACCTTTTCTTGCTCTCTGTTCTCTGAACAGCTGGAACTATCACAGTTAAGTTTCTACAGATTCTTGAGTATACTAACAGGTTTGCCAGTCCTTGCTGAAGGCTGCAAGGCAATAAATAGTAGTCTAGTAGCAGAAGGTGAGTCATAGTCAGGGATTCAAGCTGCTTTGCTGTAACCTGGAATTCATTGCACACAGAACAGCAAATTTGGCATGAGAGACTCTAATACTGGACGTGAAACTGGCTGCGGAATGAGGTAGTATCTTAAGTGCCTTTCTTCTAGAAAATCTGGAAGTATAAGGATGTGCTGTTCTGTTGGATACTTGGAGCCATTTCTGACTGCAATGAACTCTGCTCACATGAGTATTAGTAGGGAAAAATAGACTATTAAGGTGGAAGACTATAAGGTAGATAATTAACACACAGTTAAAGCAGGATATTGGTTACTAGCTGTGTGTACTGACTACTTGGAAGGGACCTCCAAAGGCCTACAATGGAAAGGTCTGTAACTACTGCTGTATGTGAAACCAGGCTAAATGGCAGAAGTGTTTGTAATAGAGGTGCAATCTTCTGTGGGTCTCAAATGCTCAAACTTTAGTGATTATTCAGTGCCACACTTCCATGTGTTTGGTTGAACTAGGGTTCTTTAAACTAGTTCTTTAGTTTGTCCTTTTCCTCCTGAATATGGTGCTGAGGTAGTGACTCCTCAGAGTCCCAGCTGAAGTTTACAAAGCAAAGGAAGCGTTTCTTCCTCCCTGAAGACAAATGCAGCGAGCATTATACTTCTGAAGAAGTCTAATGATAGTATACCTACGTTGGTTTAACTAGCATGACTGATCTGAGTGCTAAGCACAATAACATGAGTCTTAATCATAAGAATTAAACACAGTGGTCAAAATGTAGCTGTGTTGCAGCTAAGTCGTGCTGTCTGTGCTTTTCTAGGGGATACAATCTTCGTGTACATCCCACATCATCTAGGGTATGGTGGAAAAGAATTTTGTTTTTTCTTGAATTGTTTTTGTCACAGATTTTAGATGACAAAGACTCATTGTAGAGGAGAATCCTACTTCCTGAATTGGGTGAAAATGGCTGTTAATGCTAGCCAAAAGTAATCAGATTGTCTGGATCAACTGCTTCACAATGAAATGCAAAGCAGAGTTTTAAAATGGATATTAATCTTAAATTCCATGGTGTCTGGATAGAACAAAAGCAGGTCTAATGGTAGAGCTGAAACTAACTCAAGTGGTACTTTGAAGTCTGTAGCTTAAGTGTAACAGGAGAGAAACTGTGTAACTCTTAAGTCTGGATACAGTCTTGGGCTAACATCTTAAGCTGAACTGCGTAAGTGAACCGATGGATTCAAAATAGTAAGATGCAAGAGTGGATATGTTGTCAGACCTTTGTCACTTACAGAAACATACTTAGGAAAATTGGCTGTGAGAGATGATCAGGTGTGCCTGTACTTCAGAGAGGATCCAGCCTAGATTACTCAGGCATTTGCTGTGTCAAGCCTGCTGGTCTCTGCTCAGTGTGGTGCTGTTGGCTTTTATAGTAGGGCTCTCTTCAAAAGCTCTAAATTGTTCAGAGGGGGAGTAAGCAGAATGATCAGATTTTCTGAGTTTCTCTGTTCTAAGCAGCCTTGCCTCAACATTAGGTGTTTGGATGTGTGTGTGTGTGCACTGCTGTTGTGAATATCGTGCAGCTCTTCTGGCATCTCTTTAGAGCTAGATCTTGAACGTGAATTGCAGTAGGGGGAACAGTCTAAGCTATGCTACAAATACGTAGTGTGATTACTGTCTGGGCTTCCCTGATGTGACTCAACTGAAGCTACTCAGTAGAATTGCTAGCATTAAACCAGAGCATCTAAAAGATAATTCCAAGCATGGCTTGCTCACAATCTGATGCATAGTTCCTGTCAGCAAACACAACGTTTCGGTTCCTGATGAGACTGGTGTTTGTTTGCTTTGTTTCCAAATAGCAGAAGCAAGTTTTTGGTCTTTTTAATCTTGTGCATTTTGCTTATCTCTGACAGCCTCTTCCTGAGAAATTTGTGGTGAAGGGTGTTGTTGACCGTTTTTCTGAAGAGTTCGTGGAGACAAGGAGGAAAGCATTAGACAAGTTTTTGAAGAGAATAACTGATCACCCAGTGCTTTCTTTTAATGAGCATTTCAACGTGTTTCTCACAGCCAAGGTAAGCGAGTAACTTCCAAGCACAGTTGTTGACAGGGATAAAAAACCAGAAACCTTTGCTATCTCTTCTGAAATGAAGGTAAAAAGACCTTAGTAAAGACCTTAATAAAACGAGATGTGCAGATCAGAACTCCTAAAATAGCGGAGTTGTTGGGAACCCTGAATATTGTATGTGGCAGACCAGTGATAGGTGTATGGGTTCCCTTGACTTGAAGAGAGAAGGAATCTGGTCTGCAGATTGACAGATTCTCCAAACCTGCTTGTTTTGTGGCTGTATACCTAGAATATATTCCTATTACACCCCAGAGGTTAAAAATTCAGAAAATTGTAGACCTTAAAATCCTTTTTTGGGGAGGAGGGAAGCAGGAGAGGAAAAGAGGTCTCTCTTGCACAAAAGCTTGCAAATTTCTCAACGTTTTTTCTTATCTGTTCTTTTTATATTGCTTGCTCTTGCTTCCCTCAAAACTAAGCATGGAGGCCTCATTCTCATTTGTTCCCATTTAACGATTTCATGCTCATCTTCTGCATGATTCATGCAGCAATGGTGCAATTTTCTTTGGCTTTGTTTAGAACTGCATTTCAAATGACTCTTGGAGGATCTGGAGTTATGCTTGGGTTTAGCCTGATAGTTGGGGGCAGCTATAAAAGCACATCTTTCCAATGTCGCATTAATCTAGCTCAGTCAAATATCGTGTTTAATTTGAGCTCACGTCAGACTCATGCTCTGCTTGCTGTTAGTGTGAGAGTCAGTCTCCAGTGCTCTTTTATTTCCCCTCCATAATGAACTTAACTGCTTTGACAAGCTAGAAATGCAGAATTTATTCAGCACCTTGAAAGTTAAATGTCAGATAACTCTGTTCTGCTTTTCAGCCGTCCAAGCATTATGCAGCTTTCTTGGCTGCTTAGTTTGTTTTTTCCCACCCATTTCAAATGAATGTCACGGGCTTTGTCCTCAACTCTGAGCAGAACTTTCCTAGAGACAACGGGGCATCCTGACTGGTAGAGGGAAAGGACACGTATTCTGGTGACTGTCTCTAGTGTTGGAACTTGCTCTATTGGTGCAGTGAGGTGTCAGTTCAGTATGCTAGGACTCCAGAATTTAGTTACTACAGAAGGCTGTAAGATCACCTTCTGGCTGAAAAGAGAAACCAGCCTTTCTTCAGGCTCCCTGCTTGGACCAGGAACACACCAGAATGTTTGAGAGAGTGAGTGGATAATTTTGAGTTCAAAGATCTTTTTCTGATGCCTGCTTGCAGGTAGTGCTTAGGTCATTTGAAAAGCAAGAATCAAGGAACCCCACTGCATTTAAATGCAAACTAATAACTAAATTTAAAATTACAGTAGCTGCCAAGATGTAAGGTTCTCTTAGTCAGATTTACATTTGACTTAAGTACTTGTAACGAATACTGTAGTACAAGTTTTGAAGATGGCTACTGGTTTTGAGCTTTTTTCCATGAACAGTTGTAACAGGGTGGGTTCTACAGGTGCTGGAAAAAGTGAGGCTGAGCACCGTAGAGAGTTCAGAAAAACAGTATCTTTATTAACAGGAGCGACCAAATAGCAAGAACCCAAAGAGAAGGGGAAGAGGAGGAGGGAGACTAAAGCACTAAGCACAAACGTGTAAGCACCCCAGTCATGAGAGTTACTCACGTGAGGTTGTCTTACCAACTTGGAACACTCCCCCGAAGGCAGAGGCTACATCTTCTAAGCGCTGTCAGACAGTAGGCGTCCCTGCTGTCTTTTTGGGGAAAGAACAACCAACGCCAAGGGCATGAGCCCTCTCACCTTTTTTTGAGCCTGCTGGAGACCTCTGCCTAGGGGAGCAGTTAAGCTTCTAGTCTGGTCCATAATAGCATGTCTGAATTTTTGACCTCTTCAGGTCTACTTAGTTTGAGCACATCTCTTCTTCCAGGTGTACAGGATAGTTAGAGATCCTAAACCTGTTTTGAGGTGTTCAATACTGACCTCTTCTGGAAGGAATAAAATGCAAAATGGACCTCATTCTGGCTAAAACCAATTTTTTCTAATGCGCTGTTGAGGTGAAATCCCTTGAAGATTGTAGCCAAACAGCCTTGTAGGTTATCTGAATGTTAGTTTGCACAAGTGGGTAAGATGTGGCTAGGAAGCTTGGACTTTCTGTGCAGGCAACATGGCTACATCTGGCCCAGCCTGAGCTGCAGTCTGTCTTGCAGAGAAGCTGTGCCAGTCTCCCCATGCTGCGCTTTTTGTGTGTGCAGTCTCTGCCTGCCCCTCTCTGACTGCACAGCTGGTGTGAGGAGGCTGCTTACCGAAGAGGCTCGCGACATGTAGCTCTGTACTAGGTCATCAGAGCCAGCTGGTGCATCTGTGTAATATCTGGTGTTGTGGGCTATAACTTTGAAATAGGTGTAGATGAATGATAGGAGCCCTTTTGGTGGAAGCAGAGCTGTTAATGTGGCAGTGCAGGAACATGGGAAAATCTGGCCATGTGCAAAGTTGAACTACTTAGTTATTTATACTGTGCTTCATACCATTCTGCTGGATAGTTTATCTCCATCTAGGGGTAGTTTTGAGGCTATGCTCAGCTGTGTAGCTTGTACAAAGCGAGCCTTTGTCCAAGGCTACATGTGATATGTAATCTCTTGCCTTCACAAAATTTCATCTTGACTGGAAAGTATCCTTCATTGTATTAATCTTCCAACATGTAAGTGAAATATTTATAAAGGTGTTTGGTTTGGTTTGGGTTTGGTTTGGTTTGTTTTTTTTTAAATTCCTAGGATCTTAATGCCTACAAAAAGCAAGGAATGGCATTGCTGTCAAAGGTGGGGGAGTCTGTCAAATACGTTACAGGAGGCTACAAATTGAGAAGTCGACCACTGGAATTTGCAGCCATTGGGGATTATCTAGACACATTCTCTCTGAAGCTTGGTACCATTGACAGAATAGCACAACGGATCATCAAGGAACAGTTGGGTAAGTACACGAGGTGCTTGATCATAGTACTTTAGGCTGTTGATTGCTCTGTGTCTTATTCTGGTTGATAGCATGATCAAGTCAATTTGCTTTGGTGGTTCTGGTCTGTAATAAGTCACACACACAGAGCAAAATCTAGTGCCCCTTCCAGATTTAAAACTGGCCCAAAGCCTAACACAGTATCGTATATTAGCTCCACTCTTCAAAGTACTTTCTAAAGTTACTCTTTTATACCAACCTACTGACTTGTCAGGGTTATTTTTTGAAAGAATTTTGGAAGGTGGAATAATTTGTAGATTCCACCTGAAGGAGTTCAGATGGAATTCCTAGACAAAGATAACACAGACCTGTCTTAGCAGAGCCAAGTTTTACATATTTTAAAAAAACTAACCTTGGCTACTGCAAAGATGCCGGTGTCTATGTATTGGAAGTCGGTAGGAATGGTCAGTTAAGGAGGCAACTTGAACCTGACACCTCTGCAGCCATAGAACTTTCTCTGTTAAGATGTCAACACAAGTCTTGACTTCTTGTGGGGATTAATGTTAGTCAAACTTGGTATCAGTGTTTGCACATCTTTGCCTTGCTCTTACTTTGTTAATCTACTTTTCCATCTGCTTCTTGTAGAATACTTGGTGGAACTACGAGAATATGGGCCTGTTTATTCAACCTGGGGAGGGCTGGAGGTTGAGCTATCAGAGCCACTGGAAGGGGTGTCTGCCTGTGTTGGAAATTGCTGCACAGCTCTTGAAGAACTCAGTGAAGACATGACAGAAGAATTCCTGCCTGTGCTTCGGGAATACATATTGTATGCTGAGTCAATGAAGGTAAAGAGTGTCCTGTGGCAGAAAGCGCTGTCATTGTGTTTGCCTGGAATAATATATCAGTGAGTTCGTTCTTTTTAACAGCAAGAAATGCTGGTAGTGAGAAAAACGGGGAAGTAGTACATTTAGTAGGAGAATGTTTTCATAGTCAAAACAAAACGAGGGTATGTTTAATAGCACGGTAATGCATGAGTAGCATTATTTGCCTACTCTGCTCTTCAGTCAAGCTAAGGTCAGTATTGCAAGGGTGCACACAAGGTGCTGAAGAGTTGTTCCTTCATCAGAGTCACAGGAGACATCCTACTCTATAGGAGACATCCTGTGTCTGCCTAGAATCTTTCTTTGAATTGATAGAACATTAGCTGTGCCTCAGCTCTTCACTACAGGGTCAGTGCCTGGCCCTACAGAATAGATAGCATTAACAGCTTCTGTCACTTGTATGTAGCAGTGTTCTGTGATCTTTTAGAACCATGACAGACACTGTTTCCTCTGTCATTCATACCCTGGACAGGATGTATCAGTTGTAAAGTTAAGTTCTGCATACCAAGTAACTGCTTAAAGATGATATTCTGTGACTCTTAATGTCTCCTAATAATTTGATGTTTTACTGCTTATGCAGAAGTCATAAAACCTACTTCAGTGTGGGTTTTATTCCCTTCAAGTTAATGAGCATTGGTGATCAATTACATTGAATGGGGAAAAGAATTACTGAGTAAACAGCACTGAGAAACGAAACCGAAGATTCAGCTCATCCATTAGAGCTTTTCACCATGTGCCTATGGTATAGTTTGTGTTAGCAGTCCCTCCATAGTGTACTAACAGACAAGTTCCTTCTGAAGACTTTCCACTTGGAACAACTGTTACAAGTCTGTGATATGCACTCCTTTACAGATCTTGTAAACTTACAGTCTGAACATGGTAGTCTTTCTCCATCTTCATCTTACTCTCGTCCTATACTTCTCAAAATGAGAAGTGAAACAGATTATTTCCAGGTTTCCTTTCCCAGCTTCAGATGGTTAGTTGCACATCTCCTGTGTGGCTGAAGTATTCTTGCAGAAGGTTTTGCACTAATTCCCTGAGTATACTCCTTGCTTTTGTCACCATAGTAGTGACTCCAGCAGAACCAAGATGTATTTTCTTTGTGGGCTTGTGACAATTAAGTATTGCTGGAAAACCATGAGCTGTAGGAAGCCTTGTCTTAGCATGCTGGGACAGCAGGAAATGGAGGTGAGTGTGGTGTGTTTACAAATAAACAGACTGTGAGTCTAGTGATTAAAGCTTTTAACTCGGAACATTTGGCTTTTGATGCTAAAAATGCCTTGGCCTATCAAAGCTGGCATCTGAAGGGTTAAGCTGATTTGTGAGAGATGCTTTTCACAAATGTTGGTGGGGAAATTTTTGTAAGCTAACAAGCCAAGGTTTCTTTAGCTGAAGAGGTACTTTAGGCAGTGAAGCACCACTTTCCACAGGCAGAGCAGCATTGGAGACTTGAATTTAGTTACCTGTTGACTTGGAGGCAATGCCATTCTAAAAGGGCTCTAAAAGGCCAGCAGGTAGCCTGAGTGGTAAGTGCTGCTTATCTGCCTAAAGTAGCCCTTCAGCTACAGACACCCTTGCTTTTTAGCTTAAACTTTTTAGACTGTTGCCTTGACTTTCTAGTGCCCTGAAGGATTATGCTATTTCATGTCTGGCTTGGGCATCTTACTGGCTTTACTCTGTCTGAAAATTTGAAAATCAAGAATAAAAACTACTGTAATCCAAGACAGACTGTTCCTATTTTCCTTCCCTCTCAAATAGCAAAACTGAACTTGCTCTGATTCTACAAAGTACAGTTTTATTCTGCTAGAAAATACCAGTCTGTCTTTGCAGAGTCTGTAACACCAATTAAGTAACTGTAAAGGAGTTACATTTGGAATGCCGAAGGTTTTCTGCTGAAAGGGCAGTCCTCTACACTAGTGCAGTCCACTCCTCTTCACCTGCTGCTGTGAAGACTATTTGTGAAATGAGTCAGTTTTGATCTTCCAGGGCACATCTTTTGGACAGGGTACTTGAGAGAAGGTAAGTCTTTAGGTACTAGGAGTTCCCTGATAGCTTGATAGCTTTCTCTGTTGCACACTGTACCTCTGGTGTAGGTGTGGGAACCTGATCTGGAGAGCAATGTCTAGCTGACTGAATGTCCCTCAGAGTAAGAACTGCCAGATTGGAGATGAACAGACCCTAGTGTCTTCAGGGACAGCCTGAGGGAACCGAACATACTGGGCAAAGCCCAGTGGTTCTGGTTGAATCAAATACTGGAAGCCCTGTCTCTGGGTTTGTTTGAAAGATTTGCAGAAGTGGGGAGAGGCTGATGCTATTGGCTTGAGAGAAGATGTGTGCTGGTAGTGTCTTGGAGAGATCAAATTATTCACTCTACTCAGTGCTTATCAGGCCATACCTGGAATACTGTGTTCAGTTTTTATCCATGCAGTACAAAAAAAAAATATGTGGATAAGTTGAAGAGTGTCCAGAGAAGGGCCACAAGGATGATCAAGGGACTGAGAAGCCTACTGTGTG
>JAOXXN010000364.1:44834322-44859022 GCA_026770055.1 Myrmophylax atrothorax
GGTATCAGTGTCCCTTCATTTCCATAAAGCCTGTATGAGTAGTGTGCTGTGCTTACCTGTTGTTCACATGTTACAAGATTGGTGCATCCTGGTGGTGTGAGCTGAAATGCCAGCACTGAGTCTTAGTCCCGTGAGCTCTGTTGAAGCACTGTCCAGGGACAGTGGCACAATCTCCCAGAAGTCAGAGGCATGAACATCTGTTCAGGAGTTGTTTATTGTAGGAATTACTAAAAGTATCTTAATTTTACATCTTTTTATGAAGATATTTCTGTATTTAATGGTCTATTACGTAGCATTAATTGTGCTAATCTCATGTTCTGCAGCACTCAGAGTGCTGGTGTGTCCTACTGTTGGCTGTGTGCACATGGCACGCGACTTGCAGCCCCCTGTTTCATCAGCCAAATCAAAGAACTGCCCTGAGGTTTCTGAATGAAAGAAGGAACTAATGGAAAACTGATTTTCTGCTTTCCCTTTCCATACTGAATGATGTGTCTAGAAGCACAGTTTTCATTTCTACCCTATATTGTTGTCTCTGCCTCGCAGAAAAGCTGAGTGGTCTGAGGACAGCTCGTGTGCAGTAGCCAATGTACATACTCTGCAAGATGAGGCACTGCAGAAATAACAAGGAAAACTTCCTTGGTAAGTTTAGTGACTGAGAGGTTGTGGCATGCTGTGAATGGAAATACAAATTACATGCTTTCCATAACGTTGGTAACTGTGGGAACTAGTGCTTGGCAAACCTTCCACTTTGGTAGCTCAGAGAATTGATAAAAAACAAAACATGCCTCTCTCACTCAGTCAGAATCTGAAGGGAGCCAGTGGTTGAATGTTGTTTGATGGCCACAAAGCTGTAAAGAAACAGAAAAATGCAGGTTATAAGAAAGGTAGCAAACTACTTTGTCAAACTGCAGTTTGCTTTCTGCCCATCAATATCTTAAACTTAGCTTGGCTGTCTGAGGCTGGCTGAGTGCTGATGTGATTCCTCTTAATGATGACCAGCCTCTCCTGTGTACAAGCAATGACATCACCACCGTTTGTCACATTTCAGACTTCAAGTCCTAATAACCAGTGTTTGAACTGATAATGGTACAATTTGGTTCTATTTGGAACCTCTGTTAAAAAGCATTTGAGTAGTAAGCAGTGACTCCCTGTTAAACAGAGGGGTGTGCATAAGTCATTTGTGTCTAGAAAGTACAAGGATGAAAGCAGAGCCAGGGGAACAATGAGTATGAAGTAGCCTTCCCCACACTAGTATAGTACTGTTGGCAGCAGTTATCAGATGTGTCCACAAACCCAGAAAGCCTTTGGTACTCTGGATAAAACAGAGGTGGTGATGGAAGAGTTTTCCCTAGTGTTGCACTTTCTTTTCTTTAAGTGATGCAACTGAAGTGTGTGTACGTAGTGCCTTTAGACTTTCTACTACTATATTTTTTAAATTACAGCAAAGCTGGGCAAGAATTTTGACTGGGATCAGACATTAGCCTATCCAGTACCTGCCTTATATCTGAATGAAAATATGTTTTTTGCATGGATGAAATATTGACATTATCACAATGCACTTCATACTGAAAGAATCTTGCTGTTTCTGGTAATGCAACAAACTGGATGGTTCTGGGGAGGGGATGACAGATAAGGTGAGATTTGGAAATAGATTCTTCAAAAATTCTGGAAAAGTAGATGGTGATGCTATTTCAGCTTTTTCTCTTCAAATTAAGCTGGGTTTGGACTTAAAATTTGAAATTGTGTATCTTAATCACTCTGTAGCAGTATAGTTGGGCAAATTCAGTGGATCAGAAAAGGAACAATTTCCTTCACTGTGGTAATGGTTTCTTTTTGAAAGAAAAACCTGAGGGAGACTCAGATTAGTCTTTTCTATAACAATGAGTGATAACCTGTAATTGAATTTTTAAAAAACACTTTATGTAGGATTATTCCTTCGTTCTACTTACTACTATTTTAATAGCATGAAGCACTTAAATTTGTGTGAGTGCTTTGTCTCCTGGGATTATCAGCTCGTAAACTCTTCCAAATATTCCTCCTACAGCTATTCCTACTACATTAAACAAAAACAAGATTAAAAAACCACTAGTTAGATTGCAACTTTCATTCTTTGAATCTTCTAAATATTTGTCAACTGATTTCTGCAAGTTTCTTTGTTTCTCCCATTTTTTTCTTTTTAAATTAATTTTCTTTTAAATTTTTTTTCCCACCTATATTATACACTTTAGACCTAGAATCAAGAAGCATGGAAAAAACCACAGAATGTCCTTTTGAACAAAGCCTTTCCTATTTCTTACCTTAAAGGGAGGAGACTCAGGCAGCCAACTAGAAAAGACAAAATGAAGCAGAAGCCGCTGTACCAGTTCAGTGTGTTTTGATAGATCTTGTTGTAGACTGTAGATGTCACTACTCCCGTGGTGACTAAAGACAGCTGCAGCAGGACAAACATCTTACCTGTAAAACAAGAACGTAGTTTGTTACTGAGGATTAAAAAAATAGCTGTGGTCCCTCCCTGACAAATCCAGGATCACAACTGTGGAAGAGCAATGTGGTCATTGCTTCACAAACACCAGATGGCATGAGCTTGTATCTGCTTCAGTTCTAGACCACAGTTAAATGATTTGTCCTTCTTTTAGGCCTAGGACAAAAGATCCAACTGGAAAACTGCTTAAATAATCTAATGTAAAGGTAGCTGCTTAAAAGAGCAGCAATAAACTGTGCAGTAGGTGGTCCTTTCTTCCTAGGAGATAGAAACGTCTTCAGAACAGAAGAGATAATAGTCATGGTGTGCTTCTACCCTAGGCCAGAAGAGGGTCCACAGGGTTGAAATGATAATGACTGAAATGGGGAGGGGTGTGTGTGATTTGTATGATGTTTCATGTGGAAGAAGAGCAGAGACTGAATTCTAGTTGAAACAGCTTTTTCCGAAGTGTTTCTGTCATGGTAAATGGGTGAAGAAGAAGTGACCCAGCCCTGCTGATCCAGACTGGGACCAAGGTCAGGGCTGTGTGCTGAGCTTGCTGCCCTGGTAGCCTTCTCCAGCCCCACAGCACCAGCAACCACTACCAAAAGAGATGAGACTGCTACCAGAAGGCAAGGGCTGCTCTGTCATCAGGTGCAGCCCATATGGCTTGTGGTGGAGGTTAAAAACAGTATTATGATTAGTAATAGTGATTATTTGGGGTGTGAGTTGTGCTATTTGTGGCAGGTAGATGGTTTTGCTACAGTGCACACTGTAGGAATGAGCAGTAGGAATGAGCTGATTACAGAGCAGTGTTGTTTTCCTATGGGAGAACAGAAAAGAATGTGAAGGATGGGTGTGGGAACATTTTTTGAGGACATACAAGCAGTTGTAGGCCTTGTGGTGCTATGTGAACAAACGTCTCATGTCTAATTCTGGCTCATTGGTGTAAAAGTGGTACCCTTCCATACACTGTTGTAAAATACATTTTACTGTTTTGTAGTAAATTTTCTAATGGAAAAGAATTCCTGCTGCTATGTTCCAAAAATGGTCAATTCTTATGCAAAGATTATTCTTTTTAGTTAGATCATGGTCTGGCAGGAAAAATTTGCCTAACACTTGGAGAAATGTTTAGAGAACTTAACTTAAAAAAAGGTGAAAGAAATCCATCCATTCTTCCTAAAACTGGAAATAAAAGAAGCCAAATAGAAATGGTGTGAATATCACAGTGCTTCAACTCATTGTCCTGCTTCTCTTGGTTTTCCCTGGAGTACTGTGTTTTAGAGTAGCACCTCGATTATTTTCCCTGCCTTTGACCTACACACTGAAAGTAATCTTTTGAAGCATGTGCTGCAAATTCTGTGAATAAATGATGATGCAACCAAGGGCAAGATGATTGGATGTGACAGTCTTGTTCTGCAGGTTTCTCTACTCCTCCCTTCCCATTTGTGGTATCATCTGTTATTATGATGCAAAGCACAGACTGCAGCAATAACTTACCCTTCTCTTTGTGCTCTAGGCTGAACGACAGGATTTGAAGGTTTTGTTGATCAGTAAGGTAACTAAAATACTTACCATAGGAAGATCCTTCAACATCCTTGGACAACATGGACCTGATGGTTGGTAAGGGAATGAGGGCAAAGAGCATCGCTGCACGTGCTGTAATGCAATGAATATGTAATTATCATTAGAACCTGCTCTTCACCACACAGCACAACTAGTGCTTTTGAAGACTACTAACTCGTGGCTTGTTCAGGCACTTTGCTTCACCTTTTTTGTCCCCTGAGTGCCAGAAAGAAATAGGTCCTCACTTCATCCAAGCCAAGGCGGATAAGCAACCTCTTGCTCCTATTAGCAGAGGTACTTTGCCCAAACTAGACACAGTCTCTTGGTCTCAGCCAGACATCCAGCAGGACTTGAATACAGCACTGTCCTTTGAGATAGTAAAGATGATGATTTCAGTCCAACAATCAGAGCCCTTAGTGCTACACAGCCTTGACAGGAATAGTACTTTTGTAACACTAGAATTGTCTTTTAACTTGGCACTTCTGGCTTGCAGTATTTTAGGCTTTCTCTCGTGTGGAAATTTATAGGAAGCTGGAATTATTTTCCTGTCAGCAGAACCAGCCTCAGTGAAGACTTAGGCCATGTCTGGTGTACCAAGATGCTTCTGCAATGAAAGGAATAAGCATCCTACACACTGTATAGCAGCATGTTCATGAGGATGAGTTTAGATATTAAACAAGCCTTGGGGTTTTTTTTACGTCATTTTTTTATCTTTGTTTCCCCAGCCTAATTGCCTAAACAAGCAAAATCTCTTCAAAATTTCACTCAGTGCTTGGTTTACTACTGAAATACAATATCCTATCAGCTTTCCCTTTAGAATAACTTTGTTTAATTTTCAACTTCTCATTCTCTATAGGGGCAGACAAAAAATCACTTAAGGCCATTTATTTTCAATCTTTTTCTTACTTCCAGAAGCAAAACCTCAAAGCCATTCAGTACATGATACCCTGTCAGATATTTCTGCTACAATGAATGCAATTCTTGGGCTTTATTTTCTGTGTTCCATCAGAGGTTACCTCCCAGAAATAAACTTGCCTTTCCTTTATTATGGGATGCCACCCTGTCTATTATTACCTTGGTCATTTATAAACGGTGTGAGATTTTTAAACTACATTATCATTGTATTTTAGTTGCTAAGGCAGCTCTAATGGTTTTTTGAGTTTTCCCATTGGCCATAAGAGCCTTCATATAATAAAAATAAATCCCATTTTAAGACATTTGTTAATAGGAAGCCTTTGCCACTTTATTTCTATTTTAGCCTTACCTAGCAAGAAGCAAGTGCTTCCAATTGATACAGTGATGTGGTCCAGCTAGTGCAGGGAGTAAGCAGCAATTCCCATTCCCCTAGAGTGTGAACACTGTTCCCCTGCTCAGATCTAGTCTATCAACAAGTGAAAAATTACGAGTCAACTGACCTTAAACTACACTTTGGCAGGAACATATGCCTTCTCTGGATATTGTAGGGTGCTGAGTGTAAGAGTACAATGGGAGATGTGAGCAAAAGACAATAATAATGTTCTCTTGCAAATTGCTCACGTTACGGTCTGTCTAACTCCCTGCTTGGAAACCTGTGGTGAGTCACAGCAAAAAGCCCTTCCACTGGTACTGAAATGGCCCTTTCTCAGGGCACATTTGCTCATGTGAGTGGATGTTTGACTTACCAATGTAGAACAGGAATGTCCACTGGACGAAGGCCATGATGAGGATGCCGGTGCTGAACGATACTACTCCAATAATGATCATGGTAATGTCCCTGAGGTATCTGGAGAACACAAATACCCCTAGGAAGCTGGTGATGAAGATTGCGTACCCAGCAGCATTGCCATAGCCGATCTCCACAGCATTCCAGCTTAAAGGCTCCTTGAGCAAGAATAGTGGGAGTACATTCATTGCACCAACCACGGCGAAGTCATAGAGAATTGCTGCCACAAACAGCAGGATGATGGTGAGTTTTGAGGGGGATACTGGAGTGGAGCTGCTGCCCTCTGAAGGTTGGGAACTCCCGACTGCTGCTGCTGCTCCCGTGGGGGTTGGTAGCTGACTACCTACTTCTTCTGCGCTCTTGGCTTTGGATGGAGAGGAAGCTCCTGGCTTGGGGACTGCCAGGACAAAAATACTGTAGAGGAGGCAGACAGCATAGCAAGCAATGCTGCAGCACACCAGCACAGTGCCTTCTCGATAGTGGTCACTGAAGCCAACAAAGAGATAGCCAGATGCCAGGCTTCCCAGAAAGCCAGCGAGGCCGTACACCAGCTCAATAATGATGAGCCGCAGAGACCTCCTGCTCTCGGAGGACCCCAGGGATCCCAGAGCCATGATGCCTGCCCAAAGTGTGGTGAAGCCCCCTGTCAGTCCATTGAGGGCAGCAGCCCCATACATCACCTCAATTGGCCAGCCCAGGAGGATCAAGAGGAGCAGAAGTGTTTTGGAGCCCAGGTAACCAAGAAGAGGGAAACAGATGGGGATCTTCCGATGTATCCTGTCCCCCAGCTTGGACAAGCTGTATGCTGACACCAGCGGGCTCAGGCCCAGAACAAGGTTGTAGATGATATAAAAATTAGAGACAGCCTTCTGCTGAGCATCTTCCAGTGCATGGGAGGGAGCGGTGCCGTTGGTCTGGTTGTAGTAGTTCTTCACCACCAGCAGCAGTGCTGTGTCGTAGAAG
Source organism: Myrmophylax atrothorax (assembly GCA_026770055.1). Taxonomy (NCBI): domain Eukaryota; kingdom Metazoa; phylum Chordata; class Aves; order Passeriformes; family Thamnophilidae; genus Myrmophylax; species Myrmophylax atrothorax. The sequence goes on from JAOXXN010000364.1 coordinate 44,841,015, forward strand.
GCACTGGCCACTTGAGAGCTTGCAACTACCGGCTCAATCCATGTCCTCATTGCTATCATTCCCACCATGCTGCTGGTCACTGCCTCCTCTTGGAGAAAGCTGTTTTCAGGGAGATGCACGGGAGGAAGCAGCTCTTCAGAAGTGCTGCTCTACAGACATGTTTGGGGACGAGCAGCAGAGGGAAAAAGAAAAGGTCTGCCGGGCTGCACAGGATCGGAGTTGTGCAAGAGATGATCTGACTGGAAGGATATTTGCACCTCGCCTTGCTATGTATACGCATGTATGCTCATCCCTGCGCTGCTCTGAGCTTTGGCACACAGGAGGAGCGGCTTTTGTACAGCTGGAGAACACCCTGCACTCGCTGACTGCCACTGCTCCTCTTCCTGGTGTGGTTTCAACAGAGGTCAGATGACCCAGGGGAATTTCTCTCTCACAGATCAGGAAGTGAAAATGACCCAATCAAGTAATTGCTGTAGTTTGGGGTGGTGGTCTGTGGGGGGCTTTGTTTGGTTGTTTTTTGTTTGTTTTTCCCCTTTTGGCATCCTTCATGTGTCAGAGGACTCTCAGAGTGGCTGGGGGTGGGGGCAGGGGATGGCTGTATGCCTATTTGTCAAGTAATTTGTGAATTCCTCTTACTGCTCATTTTCCTTTCTTCTACACAAATATGTCATTGGCTCTTTTGCTTTTACCTGCTTCCGTCTTCCCTGTAGCTGCATCATGCCCCTTATGTCATTGTTTTTTCAATAATGCAGTCAGGAAATTACACCAAAAATAAATTAGAAGGGAAAACTCCTATTTTTGTAACCTGTCTCCTATGGCTGCATTCTGCCTGCTGCATTCTTTGACTTTACAATGTGGGAATTTCCAAGAGGAGACAAATCCCAATTTATCCAAAGGCATTGGTGACTGCTATGCCCCAGTAAAGAGCCAGCTGAGATGGAGGCTTGGATGGGCAAGAGTCTACCTCTGGGGAAGCATTTTCCAGCCCCAGCTCCTTGTGGACAGGGCCGTGCTTCTCTGCAGGTGCTGATTCTACAATCAGCTTTGCAGCTTGAAGTCAGTTTCCAATCTTGCTGTTGCCTGAGGGGCAAGTGAAACAACCCACTCAGGCAGGGCTCTGTGGCCATGACAGTGCTGCAAGCCAGAGGCACAAGAAGCTTTTGGAGCAGGATATGGTGCAAGCAGGCTGCCAGCTCCAAAGAAGATGCTTGCAGTCCCAGATGCAGGAAATACTTGCAGGATATACTTGGCAGTCTCAAAAATGCTTACTTAAATGATAGTGATCTCATTCTGTACTGATTTAATGAATCATAACAGACAGGATAACAATCTGTTCTAGGAAGATTTATGGTCATTACTTAAAAAAAAAATTAATGATTAATTTGAATAAATAATGGTGAAACCTTCATCTGTTGTACTCTCTATTGATTCAGGTGACATTTACTCAATGCCATAGCTCAAGAGTTTCTTTTTTCACTCCTTATTTGGTTGTGCAATAATTTTTGGCTTATATTTCGATTTAAGGAAAGCAGTCCAAAGATCTAACAGGGAAAAGAATGGGGAATTGTCTGCTAGAATGATTTGCTGCTAGACAATCTCACCTTCACCAGAGAATTTGGTTTTTTTGTCAGACTAAAAGATTTCTAGCCAGCTGTAAAATACAATGTGGATTATTCCAACAGTTGCCTTTTGTTCTGTTCCCCAGATGAGCTGCAAAAGGTGTTTAGTTTCTTTAGTTTTTATTCAGAAGTGGGACAAATATTTTTCTTCAAACCTTGGAGTATTTCCAGAGGATGGAAATTCCAGACAGCCTTACTGAAAACCCCAAAGCATTAGCCTGTGACTAGTTCAAGCAACAAATGCAACCAGAGCAATTGCCATATTTTGCTTCACCCAGGAGTCCTGTATCTTCCACCAGAATTACAGGGAAAAATAAATTTCATTGCCCCATTCTAGCTTCAATTTAGGACATCTTGGAGTGCAGAGGTATGTTACAGGCACTCTGCTTGAGAGACTGTGGATCTGCTCAACTCCTACATAAGGGATATTTTTCCTCCACACTTTGTTGCATATACAGGCTGCTTGGCTTATTCAGCTGACACTATTCAGGCCTAGATAGCTAATGGATGGTGCTAAATACCACTAGTGATCTCATGAATTACATCTATATTTCCAGGATATTCTGTGTATTCATTCATATTAAATGTACTCCGTAGAACTAGTTCAAGTGGAAGGATATAATTCCATGTCAGTAATTGCAAAAGTGTAAGGGCTAAAGTAAGAGTTTAACCCAGACTCCAAAATATTTCCCATTGCAAAACACAAATACTGTATTCATTTGATGCTACAATGTCTTAAAATTACTGTTACATAGTAATTTTCCTTAGGGTCCATTCTCATATTGCTAATATTTATAGGGACATTTGCATCTATTTTAAAATATATTCATGCACCATAAATGCAGTGAAGGCTTAAGAGAGTGGCCCTTGACATTTAAGAGAAATGCACCTACAATCAGGAGCCTGCTGGAAAAGGAACACATTGTTTTAGGACATTCCTCTCTCAAGTCATCTTGTCTGGAGGCCCACTAGAGGCCAGGTCAGCACCATGTTTAACCAGCTCTTCAACATTCATCACTCTGGCCAAATAGAGGTGTTTAATGTGTCCCTATTGTGATGTTATACGTTCCTATGCAGTATTGCTCTTCTTTTTTTAAAACTGCTTATGGCAGTTACATCACTTTTTTTTCTGAACAGAGTTGCTATAGGAATTTCTGTATTCTGGGGAACTCAGGCTTGGCAGGTGCCAGCATTCTGGAACTTGGTCTTTTGCAATTCTCATATGAAAAGGTCCTTTTGACATCCAGGACTGCAGTGCAACATGGGCAAGTAAGCCCCTTTCATCTGCCTTGCCTAAGCCTGTGAATAGAATCTGTGATTTACAGTCCCCGTTTGGCAAGGCATTTTGATTCCAGGGTGGTAAATGAGCTCTGACTCCTCCTCCTCCTGCTTGCTATGTGCAGATCATCCTGATGCATGCTGTGGCTGTGTGCAGTGGCAAAGTGGGGAAACGTGACTAGGAACTGGAAAGTGCCTGGGTATGAGCCTGGATGGAGCTGCAGTTTCATTATAGCCCCAGAGAGAGGGAGAGCTGGTTGAAAACATGGGAGAGAAGCAGCTATTCCAGCGATGGCGAGTTTTCCTTTTGAAAACACTTCTTCAGCATAAAAGACCACAGACTGTAACACCAAACCATGCTGTGGCTTGGGAGGTTGGTTTCCTTGGCTCGGGGGCTGTCATTTAATTCCATATATAGCCTGTATCCTCACAAGGTGTGCAGTTCTGCTCACAGAGCTGGGGGAGATGGAGGGAGAGTGGTGGCTGGATGGAGAGGTGGGGACACAGGGCAGAGCAAGCAGCTCCTGGCAGCTGCTGCATTGCAACAGGGATACAGCATCCTATTTCAGGGTAATTGTGTGGTTGAATCCAGACCCACTGATAATGCCTGGATGTGAAAGGCCACCCAGCAGCCTTGCTTCAGTGCCTCTGAAAAATGACCTCAAGGTTGTTTGGAAACTCACAATGCCAGTGTCTGTAGCATAACAGCTGGTAAGTCCACTATTGCTGTAATAAAACACAGGACCATTCCCTTACAGCTGCACCTTGAGGTGCCTCAGACACTGCGACCTCTGGGCCAGCAGTCTGGCATTTGGGAGTCCCAGCCCCATCAGGTATGTTGGGATCATCTGTGGAGATGTGCTCTCATCTGCTGCTCATGGAGGTAGAAGGAAGCCCAGGCCACAGGCAATAGGAGTGAGTACATGGCAACTTTTGTCCCCTGTGCCTTGAGGCTTCACCCATTGCCCCACACAAGCAAAGTCCAGGGCAATGGCCAGGCTATGAAACAGCTGGAAACTGGATTTGCTCCATGGAGAGATGTCTTATGGTGCTCTGATGTGAAGCATGGTGAGGAGGGATGATGCTACACGACGCAGGAGGAGGTCCACCAGCCCTCCCTTGGAAGAGCCTGGCACTCCTCACCACTTCACCACCACTGTGAGAAAAACGTGGGAGAACGGTGAGGAGCTGGGAATGTCAACACTGTCCACTTTCCTTCAGGACAGACACTAGTTGACCAAGCAGCACCTTGCCTCGCTTTCACCCCCAGACATCATGGTTTTTTTGTCTCTTTTTTCCCATTCAGAGTTACCTGATTACCTGGTTGGAATCCCCTGTGGGTTTATCCTTTTGCTGAAAAAAACACACACACCATCCGTTGACAGATGCTTTTTGCTGACTTGCCTTTTTTCCTTTAGTTTGAAGAATTTAGACCATTAATAGTCCTGACATCTAACTGTAGGCAGAGGACAACAGGACAGTGGAGAGAAAAGGGCTGAATCCACCCCATTTTCATGCCTGAGAGATGGAAACAATGAAAAGCATCATAAATGCTTAAAAGATACAGGCTGTGCTTTGTGTAAGGCATAGTGCTTTTTAGGAGAGGAGAGAAGGTAAACTGTTTCTTTAAATCTTCCCGAGACACCCTTGTTTGGTAATTCTGACAGATCCCACATTATCTCTTTGCCTAGCTAAATTGTTTTTTTCAGGCAGGTGAAACAAGTGACAAATTCATCACCCACAGTAAGCCCTCAGTGATATTTATCTATCATGGACATTCAGAGCAGGCAGATGGTAACTGACTCCTCACAACCTCTCTCTGTTTACTCTGCTGGCCTAGGTCCTGAGCACAGAAATTGGCAAGAAAGATTAACTGTGGTTTTAGTTGTTTATGAGTTCAAATTTTCCAGGATATTTTATGCTGAACATCCTGTAAAACACATTCAATCATTTGTTTGGAAAAAAAAAGCAAAACCAAAGAAATGGGATACACAACCCAAGAGCTGCAGATGCTGTGGCACACTCCAGTGACATTTATAAAGCTCACCACCTGCTTTTTTCCATATAGCTTCTCTTCCCGTAGGAGATGTTTACTCAGCTCAGAAATTAATAACACAGGAGGTTTGATAAGAAGCTCTCAAATTCCTTCTGTGATTACAGAGCACCATCTAATCAGGGCCAGGCAGGTCCTCCACAGACCACTCGCAAGCCACTCAGCACAGGTGGTGGTGGATGCAGAACCCATCCCGAGGTGGTTTTCCAGTAACAAGGCTGCATGGCAGTGCCTGTATCACTGTCTCACTGCAAACAGTCCCCAGTGCCAGCTGAGGACTTCCATCAACCTGGCATCACAAGCCACAGAAAATAACAGGGATAACCCTGTTTTTAACATGTGCTGTAGCCACACCTGGCTAATTATCCAGCTTGCAGCCTTGAGGGTGGGGACACTTGTTTTGAACTGACAGGGTGGAGTAGTCCCTAGGACAGCAGGGAAAGGCACCTCCTCCACGAGGGTGGTTGGGAGGCTATTGGGGAACATGTCCACACTCACTTTGCTGCAGGACACTAGTGGAAAATGGCACCAATGGTGTAACCTTCAGATAAGAGAGCAGAGTTGTTCCTGGGCAGACAAGCTGCAGTCCCAGTGCTGGAGAAGCCCTGCCTGGAAAGAAGCAGGGGCTGCTGAGGTTCTGCAGGCTTGTGCAGAGGTGTCACCTCCACTCGACACACAGGGAAGATGTGTCTGGGGTTCCCCAGGCCCACAACTCGCATGGAAGTGCTCCAGGAGAAGTATCCATGTGCTGGAGAAAGCTCATGTTAGATGGTGCATGCTATTTTGGAGAAGTATAGCTAGCACCCTCCTAGGTAGCTAGTGAATGAACAGACGTGGCAGATTCTGTGTTTTTAGGACACCACTATATGTATAAAAAGACACTGAAAAAGGAATTTAACGGACTTAAATATTGTGCCCCTTCCCTTCTCTCTGCAGGGTTCTGTTGTTTCTACCAGAAATTTTGGAGTTGAAGATGGGTCTCAGATAAAAGACACCAAGGAAACAAGAAACTCCAGGCAGCTTTCTAGCAATATTGTTGCTGCTAACCTTTTTTCCAGGCTGCACTCTTCAGTGTCTAACAAGCATAAATAAATAAATAAATACACACAAATGTAAATTTTAAACTGTGTGGCAAGACAGTTGCCGTTACTGGTGTTTGCTATTCCCTTGCCTCTTCATTTCAGCACTCTGGAGCATTCAAAGATTTACTGAGCTGAGACTTCACCTTTATACTCTGCTATGTAGGTGCTGAATTGGCCATACCAGCTGAGAGCAGCACTGCTTTTTCCCACTGCAGCCTCTGTGTTTCTTGGCAATGATTTCATACCTCCTGGTACGTGTGTGTGGGCAGTAAGGAGACACCTCCCAAACACTGCCCATTTCAGCATGGCTTTGCACAGTGCACCCAGTCTGAGTGCCTGTGATGCTCTTGAAAGGGAGACTTCCAGCTGCACTCACCTCCTGATGCTCTTGAAAGGGAGACTTCCAGCTGCACTCACCTCCTGAAAGATTGTTAACACCTGATGAGCTTCCCAATTGTTGCAGGACCGAAGACACTCCTGTTTACTGAAAATCACCCAGGACACAGCCGAACTGCATGACAAAATCCTCTTCCCTTCAGAGGACTTTGCTGTTCTTGCTCTGCTGTAGATGAGGTTGCTTTCCTGCTTCAGGGCTTGGACCATGTACAGCTGATGTGGGCTCATGCTTCTCATTTCCACATGGGATGCACTTCCACACCACCATTTTACAAGTGTCAGTAGCTATCACCTTCAGGGATTTTATGTTGGAGGTCATCACCAAGATGCCAATGGGAACTATTGCCAGCTAGCAAGTCATGTCTGGCCATGAGCTTTAAGGCAACCTCCACAAAGGACACATAGCCAGGGCAGCCTAGGACAAAGGCAGGTATCTCAAGAGTAAACTGAGCTCCTGACATTTTAAGTCACACTGATCTAATATTTCTGTATGGGAAGGGAACAATAGATTAATCAAGATTTGAAAAATAAAGCCCTTTGGGGCACTGAGATGCTATTTTGATCCTTTAGTGTTGGGACATCTTGATAATAAATTCCTTGGAAACATCCTGCAAAGCTTAGACAGACTGTACTGACATACCTTTTCATTTATAAACTCAACAAGTCTGCATGTCAATAAATCATGAGGTTCATGAACAATGCTATCATTTGGCTATTTCCTGATTCCCTTCTGCTGAAGACTGACCCAGCAAATAGTGGCCGAGAAGGACATCTGAGCCAAATCTTGTCCTGTACCACCACAGTCTGGACCTGGCTGCAGGTGAGACCTATGCTGTAACTGGCAGAGGTTTTTTGTTCTGGTTTCCAGAGACCTTGAGTAAATTAGCTTTTTGCCATATACTTTGCACCCCTGCTCAAACTGCCTGATTGTGCTTTCAGATGGCTTCAGAAATGGCTTCCTTCATGAAAAATTCCCATCATCAAGATTTCCCACTGTTCATTCCGCTCCACTCTGACCTGCATTACTTTTCCTCACTTTCTTTATACATCAAGTCCCACAACTTGAAATTAACTTTTTCTTTAAAAACAACCCTCTTCACCTCATACAAGCTCAGTCTGCCTTCTCTTCATCAGTTGTTTCCCTCAAATGCAGCATGAAAGAAAGGCTGAAATCATGCCCTTTTGGTGTGAATAATGCAACAAGGAGAAGGTTTTTGTTTCACCTGACTTTCCCCCAACACCTTTTTAAGTCAACCTCACTAACTTACATCATTTTATAGTGCAGACGCAAGTTCAGTCCATGAGCTTCCAACTAAGTAGCTCCCAAAGAACAAGGTCCTTAGAGCTATAGAGGTATCTAAGTGCTTTGGTACATTTGGATTTAGTCCATTTAAGGTTTATCCCATGGGTCTTGGTTTATCTCATGGGTATTGGTTTATCCATCTTCCATGGGATGGATAATGGGATGCTTTGCCAAGAAGTGTAAATCCAGTTAAATACCTGTGGAGAGGAAACCAGCCTGGGAGTCTTGCTGGAGGCTGATGGAGCCTTGAAGAGGTGGTCAGTGAGGGACCTGTGGCTGGGGACTTTGCTCTGACCAAGTGTCTTCGCCAGCCCAGTGGAAGCAAAGTGAGACACATCTGTGTCCATGGAAACCATCTTGCTGCCTGGAAACAGCCACTGGTGTTTATAGCGTCATGTAGAAACCAGAAGTGAACAGCAGAGAGTAAGGAGATGGCAGGAAATGGGAAAGGGTAATATTTTGAAAGTCTAGTCCACCTTGAGCTGGTGCGGCAAGTCAAAACCATGCTCCTAGAAGTAAACACCTTATCAGAGTGAGCAAGTGCCCTACTTTAGCACCTTCCTTCTTTCACTCCAATTAAATAGGGCTGAATACTTTCTGCCACCTCCACACAGTGTAAGGTGAGAAAGGTGTCCAGCAAGTCAACTCCCATTGCATATCTGGAAACTCCACCTTTCCCCATGGAGATAATGCTTTGCAAAGTCCTCTTTCCTCCTAACAACTGACTATTTGTCTGCAACACTTCTGAAACCTTATGTGAGTCCTGTGAAGAGCTGCTTCACCAAGGCTGTGCCATTATCCATGTGTTTTTGCTAACATTTTCCTGGTTTCTTTTGTTTCAGTTGCAGCTTGAGGACTCGATGCTCATTTAATTGTAAGACAAGAGAGTTCAGGTTTTTCAGATACTATAGGAGGAAGAAGTGCTTGTGGGTATCATTTGTACCTAAGCATCTTATCTCACTCTAAGTCACAGCTTCTTGACAGTGATATCCCAAGAGGAAGATCATCATTCTGGTTTGTCTGCTGCAGCTCAACATGAAACCCTCCTGATTCTGTGGAGCTTTTTCTGGCCTCCTACGCTTGCCCCCTGCCCTGCATACACCTTCCCAGCCAACAGCAGTCCCCACTGCAAGAGTTCAGTTCAGCAGGGCCCCATGCCAAGTGTTTTGTATGTCCAACCACAGTCCTGCACCAAGCTGCTTGTTAAGGCAACAGTTTGCAATTGTCCCCAGCAAGGGCTGAGTGGTAAGGCTGATGCACCCTGGGAGCTCATAGAGGAAGAGGCATGACCAGGACGCTGGGTGTGCATGCACAGCAGCTTTTCCTGGGGTACCCATCCCAACTATCTCTCCCTGAGAAGCCTGTGAGATGTGCCACGCCTCTTCTCATCCGGATGCTTTGCTGTCCCCAAGAGGGCTTGCTGCATTACTAATATAGATGCTATTGTAGCAGCCTCAGCACTGAAGGGGCCCTGAGACGGGTGCACAACATGTCTGTCCTGCATATTGGCTGTTCCTAGAACCTTGCTTCCAAGGGGCCATCCTTGGGAATGGAAGGTCTTGCCATGGCCAGTGTCACCTGCCCTCCAGATGTCACTGTTGCCACACAAATCCACACCATGCCATCCTCCCCATGAAGTCTACAGTAACAGAGACTGTGATAAAGTAGCTTTGCACATTTTATTTCCTTCATCGATTTTTCTTGCCACTGCTCCCACACTCTAGATTGGAACAAGGCTTGAATAATCTCTGGCTCCTGGTGGCACATCCCCCGGCATTCACTGCAGAGATGACACATGCCTGGAAGGGAGTAGGAGCTCTCATACTGCTTGCCATGTTCAGTGTTAACTGTAAAAGCTCTCTTCCTGAAGACCCTATTGCTAAAGCAGTGGGTTAGTTTGCCAGTTAACCAGGGCTCACCTAGAGCTAGCAGACCATGAGGTCTGGATGGCATTCTGTTCTTTTTCTGCTGTTGCTGCCTAGGCTTTTTAGTATTTCGTTTTTGGTTAGTTTGTTGTGGTTGGTTGTTTTTCCCTTGTGCCATTTCTGATGTGACAGGACGGCCCCATGCCCTGTCTTGAACCATGTGGAATGCTGGGATGCTGTTCAGCCTCTAACCTGGGAAGGAGTGGGGGGCTGGACCAACACACTGCTAACAGTTTCCTGCAGTGCCCATCTCAGCAATTCAGTAACTAGAATATAATGGAAAGTCATCTTCAGTGCCAAAGTTCATGCTTATGTTTGTAGATCTAGTCCTACCTACTCCTGTTGCTCCTCCTGCTACAGCCTGTGGTACTCCAACTTGGTTGCCTTATACTACAGACCCTGTTGGTGAGGGTTTTTTATTTCCTGTGCCCAGTCACAACTGAAACTCTGCAGTGAGTGCTCTCCCTCCTTTTAAACCGGTTTAATCAACCCCATCTCTGCAGAGGAGATCCTTTGCCTCTCCATTTGCTTTCCCATTGGGCTGGGTGCTCTTAAAGCCACCCAAAACTAACAGAGATGCAGTATCTTCACCTTCTCTGGAGCTATGCCAGCAATTACTGATAAAAAGGCTCTTTTTAGGTAAGGTAGGCCCTTACCTACTTTGTAAAAAAAACCCCCAACTCTTAAGTTTGGCACATGCCATTTTGGCTACACAATGGGGTGAAGATGATTTTAGATGTCCTAAGTGCATGTTAGATACCAACAGCTGGTAACAGCAGAACACATTGCAAGAATTCCTGAGCTGCTGCCACCACTGATGTCACTGTGTCACTTTTGCAATGTCTAAATGCTCCCCCGCAAATGTTCAACTTCCACTTTTAATTCACCCAAAGAATTTTTTTAAAAAAAACCAAAGAAGAGGTTTAGGAGTTCCTTTTCCCACTGTGTGCGAGTAAGTCCAATACACCATCCTTCCCAGCACAGAGCAAGAAAAGGCAGAGAAGGCAGAAAGCCTCTTCTGTGTTATTCAACAGCAACTCCCTCAAAGACACAGGGACCAGAATTGGTAGATAAATTTCCAGGCTTGTTCTCTAGCCTGTTTTTTGCCTTCCAGTCTTATTTACCAACTAGAAAGTAAATCCACAACTGACTTTTCTCTGTAGGCATTTCTGATACTAACTGCATAAGGAAAGGAGGGATGGTGTTATGGAAAGCATGGACTAGGATGGCTGCACTTGCCCCTGCCACAAAAATTACAGGCATCGTCTGTCACCTCCCATGGGAGGGTTATAATTAAATGTTTGACTATTCCTGGCACAGGGAGGGGCAGAGGCTGCAGAACCTGCCTAGATCCCAAGAAGCCTCTGTGGCCAAGCTGCAGCTGCTGTGCACCCAGTGCTCTGGCATCTTCCAGCTCTCACAAGGAAAAGTTGAGAGCAGCTTCCTAGCAGGGGTTACAGCAGGGATTTCTCCTGGTCTAGGTGACCATGAAAGGGGTTGCTGCAGCCAGGTGTGTGAGAAATGAGCAACAGGCTGAAATGGTGTACTTTACTCTGCAGGACAGCAGGCTTCCTGCAGCTATGAAGCAAACAAGGTAAGAAAGATCATGAGATTTATCACAGAGCAGACTTTGTCTCTGCAAACCTCCACAAGCATGCCAGTGGAACTGAAACACTCAGGGATGCTCTTTTACCTAAAACTGACACCACTAAGAGCAGAAAGATCTCTCCTGCCTCTAGACAGACAGACAGACAGACACTGAGTGAAGAACAGGAGGAGAGACCCACTGACTGCGATGGGAGGTGTAACTCAGGCCGCTCTCTTGCAGCCACATGCTGCTTGTAGGGACACAACTTCCTGCAGTAAGGTCAAGAAACAGGCAGCTTTATAGAAACACAACACAGGTTTCTGTTTTAATGAGAAAATAATTATATACTTGCATTGTAGGCCTCACAGTCACTATAAAACAGAAGCAGAATAACATTTAAGTGGTTAACATACAGAAAGCCAGGTATTGTTGAAACTGGTTGATAAGTCATGACAAGGATGCTGCCTTTTGATTGCCAAACATGTCAATGCTACCCTATTTTCCTTCAGATGTCAGTACAGAGCAAGACAAAACCCAAATTGGCAGCTTTAAAAACTAATTGTTCAGAAAACCTGCACTGTAACTCCAAACTGATTATAATCACAAATGCTAATGCTTAACTATTTCTCAATACACAGTTTCATTAAAACCAGTCTTTGCCACGGGAAAGGATCTGAGCATTTCTTTTGTGGAGACAAAGTTAACTCTGCAATAGTGCTCTTTTTGTTGCATCTGATATAGTCATATATAGATAGATATGTATTACTGGTGTATACTTATAAACACCTAAGCTTGGTAGCATGCAAATGAAATAACAGAGGCAAGGAAACTGCATCTCACTCTTGTTACTACAGCACTGAATGTGCTGCTATGAGTGTCCATAATTTCTGGAAGAGAAAAACTGCTGGGTAGAAAGTCTGTCTCTCTTGTGCTGATACATGCAAATACTTCTGTTGCAGGTGCTGCAAGTGAATGCTTCTATCTTAGAGAACTCCTACCTGGCATCATCTTGCCACCACATTGCCTTTCTAGAGGAACAATTTAATTTTCACTTCAGGCCAATTGTGGTTGTATGGGAGGATGTGGCAAGGCATGAAAAGATGCCCGATGATGGGTGATCAGTTTCAATGGCTTCCAGTGAGAGAGCAGGAGAGAAAAACAAGCCTAAAGGCTAAAGAAAATAAAACCATGAGCTCCTAGGAAGGCAGTCCAGGGCTGGCCCAGCTTTCAGGAGCAAATGTTTGCGGAAACTCTGAAGAGTGCCATTTAATGCAGGAACACCTCACCACATGTACATGGGCCATATCCTCTTCTCAGGAAACTCCTTTTTCCCAGTCTCTCTTAAGTTCTCCCCAAAAGTGGAGGGAGCCAGGAAATCTTCTTGAGACAGATGTGCAGAGCTCACAGATCACAGCTACAAGATGTACAGTCTTACTGTGCTGCCACTGCTTTTCCTAGTTGCACTGCAACGACCCGCCTGCAGATATGAATCACAGTGTTGATTGCTATGTCTGGACAACAGGTCCACTTCATTATGTATGTAATTCCTTCATAGGCATGGTGCCTCCTTGAGATAAGCTTGCTGCCCTCATCACAGTGAACTCTCTCCGTTCAGCAGGGTTTTCTTCTGTGCAATAGCACTTACGGAGACAATCGACAGAACTGAGTACATGGGTATATACAATTGTATTTGCTACAATTCCCTGAAAACAAGCCTCAAAATTACATGTGTCCATGGTCAGAAAACACATGCTGGAGGAACTGAAGGGTGGGGGTTGTGAATAATTTGGTTGCAAGCTCTGTGTTTAAGAAAAGCACCAAAAGTATGTTCACAGTATCGGTACTCATTTTAAATAAGCTCACTGTTTCAGGATAAAACAGCACAGCAGGTCATGAAACCAAGGAAAGGCTTAGGGAGGACACAGTATCTTGGCTGATGGTTTCTTAAAAAGATGTCAAAATAATAACTGACTGTAAAAAAGACAAAGTATTTTGTATAGAAAAAAGCTTGGTGCCTGTTTTCCCATCACCTCCCAAACTTACTGGTTTCTAGTCCAGAAATTATGGTTCCCAGTTGTAAAATATTCCTATTGTATTGCTTGGTGATAAGAAAGAGTAAACCCGCAGCCTCTATACTACATACAAATACAAAGCACAAGAATAAATACCACATTTCTTTTCCTAATTGTCAGCTTACAAAACTGGTCAATACTTTGCAATTGTGACTCATGCAAATACCATGTTGGGTCAAATTTTAATATCACAAATACTGCATTAACTCAGTGCCTTATTTTTGTATCCCCTTTCGAAAAAAAAAAAAGCACTCACACCTGTAGCTGGTAAAACAGCTTTGGAGAAAATAATCAGTACACACACTGCCATACAGTTCCTGGTATGCCAGCCCCACACACACGCCCGCACACACGTGCACACACGCACACAGACAGACATGCCCACACGCACACACAGAACCACACTAATCCTTCACTGCTGATCCCAAGCCTAAGCAATAACTACCAGCTCTACGGTTTGCTTGTAGCACTGAAAACACCTGCTGAACGGCAAAACCAATGTTTTCTTCCCTTGTCTGCTCTTCTTTGCTCATTGCTTCCAACTCTTTACGCTCTTTAACTTTTTTGTTGCCTGGAAACGTGAAGACTTCCACAAAGCACTCTACTTCAAAGGCTTTTTACGTTGTATAAATATAGTTGAAAACATAACTATCTTTTATTTCACACCTCTTTCTAGGCCAGAGTCAGGCTTAGTTCAATTATTGCCTCATTTAAAAATTAAATGTCCTTTATTTGTATCCCTTTCCCACTACCTTTCTACTTCAAATTATCCATCTTCAAAGATTTTACACATATGCCATTCTTTTCCCTCCCCACCATCAAAAAATAGTTGTCATCCACTAAATACAGATTTTCTACTTAGAAACTTTGTTGTGTAAATATGCTCTGAGAACCTGTAGTTCAGGTGATATTGCAAGCATATAAGATCCTAAAGCTAAGGTAATCCATTTGGCTTAGCTCTCATCCCCATCTATTCCACTCCTAAATTGTGATGGCTTGTGTTTGCAACACAAGGACTGTTTGACTGAGTCTGCTGGATTGTACATTTGCAGTAACTGCCGCCCTGTCTGTTGGGTTTTTTTACTTTTAAACAGATAAATTACTAGAAAGGGGAGCAGAACCTACCCCCTCAAAACAACCAGTCCAATCCCAAACCCAACCCTTCAGTCTCCTCAAAGAAATAGAACAGAGGGCAGTATCTTTGTGTTTTGTGGCTGGATAAGAGTATGCCGAATTAATGCTGAGAGTCTTGATGCAGCGGCTGTGGGAGGAAAGGAAATTGCAGGAGGTTCTGATAGGAGCTCCTGGGTGGACAGTGATCCTGGGGGCAAGGCAGGGCTGTCAATTCAGTCAGCAGGAAGCACAAGTGTGAGAGCCCTGGCCACAGACTTGTCCATGACAACTTCCTGCCATATATCTGCAGCCTATCTGGTCCACAGGGACAACCACCCCCTTGTGCCCACCCTCTGAGGACTCCCACCCCCTGCACCCTCTCCATTGCATTATTTCAGAGGGGAGATGGAGGGAAGAAGAAGGGGCTATTTTCTAGGTGTATTTTTCCTGTAGTTTTAGGATTGCCAGGAGCTGGATCATTTCTGTGTCTATGTGCACCGAGTTTGTTGTGTATTTAATGAATATTGGACTAAAATGCTGCTGCTTCCATTTTCATGGTTTTTTTGTGTTTGGTTTTTTTGTTGTTGGTTTTTTTTCCTTTCTTCCTTTCTCTTTTTGGTTCCGGCATGCCTGGTTGCTGTCTTCACACTGCAGTGGGGTTACTCATCCTCCTCCCGGTTGGCGTAAATGCCAGCTTCCCAGCGCAACGCCAGAGCACTCTTCCTGCGGTTCACCCTGGTAGCCTCGAGCACCTGGTCAGGAGAGAAAGGGAAAGCACAGGATGTCACTCAGCTGCCCACAGCCCTCATGCTGGGGTGTCCCACATTGTGCACCCAGGGACCAGCCAGGCCAGACCTTCCCACAGGGCTGCCAGTGCTGTACCTTGTGCAAAATGGGGAGACTCATGCAATGAAGCACTTGCTGATGTGAAAGTGGGGGAATGGCACACAAGAGCAAAGACACACCATGGGAGGATAAGTGGTAGGAGTTGTCTGGCAGCATCTAACTCCCTTCAGGGGAGCTCCAGCTGCCCTTTACCAGGCCAGCTGCACATTGCCACATCTCAGGGTCTTGGCCCTCTCCCCAGAGGCAGCTGCACACCTTGCATACCAGGAGCCAGAAACCACACTAGAGGCTGTTTTGGAGCTGCACATGAAGCCTGGAAAGCAGCCAGATGCCTATTTTTGGCATATCACCCTCTCAGTGAGAACTAGGCAGCACCCACCCCACCACCCTCCTGCCTCTTCATCTTCTTCTTATGCTCTTTGTCTTGCAGCTAAGGCAACAGAACAGACTGTGCACTGTGACCAAAGTGCTCCTGGAGTGAAAAACCACTTCATGCACATGGGAAAGGAGATGTACACATGGAAGACCTACAAAGCGTCGTACAAGATGGGCCTCAATACATTTAGAAGTGTTTCATACACACAGTCAAACATGCAGAAATACGCACACATTGTGTATGTATTGTACACATGCACACATATAAACAATTAACCAAAAAAGTAAGAAACAGTTTTACTATGTGTTTTAAAAAAGTCGGAAAAAAAATTAGACGGCACCAAACTACATTATTGTGTCGTGTGTCTGATGTACTCCTCAGCAAATAACGCATGGCTGTGGGTGTTTTCCATGCAGCAGAGTGAGATATAAAGGGGTCTGGAGCCTTCTTGCAATGTTATTTTCTGACCAATACAGACTAACAGCTCCATGATCAAACTGCAAAGCTGACAATGTTCACCACCCTCAGTGTGTTTGAAACCAGCCCTCCCACGAAAGCAAACTTCTGAAATTTTTTAAGTCAGTTAAAAAAAATTGTAAAATATTCCCACAATAAATACATGATTCTTCACTGAAACAATGCTGTCCATCCTCAGTCCCTAGTGCTTCTTGTAAGCTGTTCTGCACACTCCTTGACTGTAGGAAAGTAGCAGCAGACCTTCTGACCTTCTGTGTAGAAAGGCAGATGCAGTGAGGACTTAAGACTTGACTGGAATAAAAATAAATAATTTAAGACTAAAGAAACTTTTTTCAGGTGTGAAAAGCTGTGTTTGGAAAAGTATAGAGATACTAAGCTCCTGTACAGGCAGTATCAGAAAATCAGGTCTGAACTGCCAGCTGAAATTACAGGCCATATTAAATTTGCTTACGAGAATCAGAATGGGCTACTACATTTAAGCCAAGTCCCAAGCTAAAGATGGGGTGGAGTTTTGCCAGTGTTACTATTTCTTTGTCTTCCTAGTTTCTTTTGATTATGAACAAGCCAAAGAACTAAAGGCAAAATTTGGCCAACAGAGACAAATTTTAACTAAAGCTCCATCTTCTCAGCACTGACGAGGGCTACTTTTTTCTAAAATTTTGCCAAAAATCATGCCTCCTCTTTCTGGGGGGGAACCACCAGAAGGGGGAATGAGAGCTGAGTAGTTTCTATTTTACCCAGTAGAGGACAAATGTGAACATAAACCTAAAAATTTATATATTTGAACTATTCAGAAGACCGGTTCAGAGCATACCCTGGAAAATAACCCTTGAAAACAAAGGGGTCGAGGACATGCTTCGGAAAAGAAGTCTGGAATGCTCAGGAACAGGCTGTCCGAAGTGTGCCGAAAGGAAAGCTAGCTGACAGGCCTGGCTGAACAGAGAAATTTCGAAGGAAATTAAGAGTAAAAAAAGAGAGCTTACTGACTGTGGAAAAAAGGCCTGGATACTCATGAAGAGTTTAGGAATGTAATTAGGTCATGCAGAAAGAAAATTCTGAGAGAAAAAGGCACAATTTGAACTCAATCCTGCCACTTCTGTTAGGGATAACAAGAGTTCCTTCTACAGATACATCAATACCAAGAAGAGGGGCAAGGAAAACCTCCATTCTTTCCTGGACATGGGGGGAACATAGTTATCAAGAATGAGGAAAAGGCTTAGGTATTTAACACCTTCTTTACCTCATTTTTCAACAGTAAGACAAGTTGTCCTGACAAGCTTGTAGACAGTTATTAAAACACTGAAAAGCCCCCCTGTAATGCAGGAGGAAACAGCAACATGCTGAGCCACTTGGACCCTCAGAAGTCTATGGGGCCAGATGGGATCCACCCGAGGATGATGAGGGAGCTGGTGTAATAGCTTGCACCACAAGGAGGACTCGGCAAACTACAGGCCTGTCAGCCTGACCTCAGTGCCTGGCAACGTTATGGAGCAGATCATCCTGAGGGCAATCACACAGCACCTACAGGAGGGACAAAGGATCAGACCCAGCCAGCATGGACTTAGGAAGGGCAGGTCCTGTCTGACCAACCTGATCTCCTTTTATGATCAGGTGACCTGTCTGGTGGATGAGGAGAAGGCTGTGGATATGTCTATCTGGACCTCAGCAAAGCCATCTCCCACAATGTGCTCCTGGAAAAGCTGGCAGCCCACAGCTTGGACAGGGGCACTCCGTGCTGGATTAGGAGCTGGCTGGAGGGCCAGGCCCAGAGAGTGCTGGTGAACGGAGCTGCATCCAGCTGGCGGCCGGTCACTAGTGGTGTTCCCCAGGGGTCAGTGTTGGGTCCAGTCCTGTTTAACATCTTTATTGATGATTTAGAT
>JAOXXN010000364.1:44872854-44890399 GCA_026770055.1 Myrmophylax atrothorax
AAACAGCAACTTCCCCAAACCTTTCTGCTCTAGCCTTTCTCAAAATTCTGATTTTAAAGAGAATTTCACGCATACATATTATACCTGATTCTTATTCTTTACATGCATATATAGCATTAAAAATTTTGTGATGGCCAAAAACATTAGAAATATCTTCCCAAAAAGCTACTGCTTCTCTTACCACACAGAAAGTAATTTCAGACTACAGATGAACCCGAGAAGCTTCCTTAGTGTAGGTATTTGTTAGTGAAAAATAGAAGTGGAAATGGTTTTCAGGCTGAAGTGGCTCCTTTGACAAAGGCTTAAGCTTCACAGCTGCCACTCAGGATAACAAAGTAGGGAGAAGAAAGAAAAAGAGAGCACACACACGCCTCACTATTTGGAGGAAACAGTTACCTAAAATTTAATGGTATCTGACTGCTTGCATCCCTGAGCAGGTACTCCCACACTAGACTTACGCCAGCCCCTGAAGTTTTTTCATGTAGTGAGAGCTGAGGACAACATCAGCTGAGAACAGAAGATGACTGCTTGGTGGGCAACTCTCCTCGCTGGGTGTGCAAGTCTGCCTGAGTGCCTTTAGATGAGTGCAGGTAGTGCAACATGCCTTGTGCCTCACCTGGCAATGCTTTAGTGACAAGCATCAAAAAGGTAGATGTGGCAGCTTCCCAATGCTTGTAGGGATTTCCCCATGCCTCATCATGAAACAGCAAATATTCACAAATGGTTTCTCTCCAACTAAAAAGCCCTCTCATTGAATCAAGACCTCTCATTTAATGATTTTCATACCTCTTTGGATGAAAAGGATTACTTGGAGCTAGGCACTACAGGAAGTTAGATACAAGTTCTTCAGTCTTAAGTTACTCCTAATAAAACGAACACGGACATGGGAATTACATCACGAAACTTACACTGGATCCTCCTTGTCATCAAGGGATTTTAAAAGTCCAGGCCTGGGGCTGTCAGCTGATTTGAACTGGGCTGAGCTGGCAGCTGACTCCTTCTAGCCAATAGTGTTGTATTCCATACTATATCACGTCATCATTTTTCCAGGGAAGTAGTGATGACTACTGTCATCATCCTGCTTATATAAACTACCAGACAGCCCCAACTGCTCTACCCAGGAGAGATGCTGTACCATCTGCACATTGTAGAAGCAAGCCACTGGCTTGCTATGCAGCTGCTCATGCTGTGCCAAGTGCAGCAAAAGCTGCAGCAAAGTGACACAGGAAATGCTCAAATTTAAATAGAGCCCCACAAATATTTTGGGATCCATGATGACTATTTATTTAGCCATGTTCAGACACTTTTTTGGTCTTTCTAAATTTCCTTATGCAGAAAACCCAACTCTTTGCGAAAGTTCACATAGGTTCTTCATGTTAACTTTTCTGGAAGTACCCCGGGGAAGCTCTTGTCCTGTGTGCACATTCCACTGAAATTACCCTGTGTCCAGTGGTCAGTGATGGAGTGATCCATGATCTGGGATGGGTTAAAAGGTTGCTCCAAAGCACCTCAAACGACTTTAAAGAATACTTGTTAGCACTAGAGGTTTATTACTAGAAGACCTTTTGGATTGTGCTGGGTGGTTGGCAGACAAACTGAGTGTTAGTCAGCTGCATGAACGTTGCACATCAGGGTGAGTGAAACCAGCCTGTTTGCTATCTAAAATATTCAGCAGTTACTTCACACACAGACCCACACATATTGTGTTAATTTTCCATGCATCAGTTAAATTACAGTGCAGTTCACTACAGGGTTTTTTTGTGGTTTGTAGCTCTGTTATCCACCTAAGTATCCACATGGTTCAAAGCAGTGCAGAAGAGCAGGAGTAACAAATAACCAGGGAACACCTGGAGTCCTAGTAAAGCTACTCTGCCTAGACCACCACCTAAAAACAACCTGATAGTTAAGCGATTGCTAATTAAGTTAATTATTATACCTCCTTGAAAGAGTTCTGGTGAGTTTACACTTCCCCACTTAAGGATTAAACTCACATTTTTAAAATTTAGACTTGACCTCTTAATCCTTTTCTACTGAGGTATCCTGATGTTGGAAGTACCAGTTCTTTCTTTCGGAATGGTAATTTGCTGACAGAAGTACTTCTGTTTCTTCTTTATTATTACTATTAGTGGTAGTATTACTATTATTTTTGTGAAACTATGTATTCATTTTACAGCATCAGATACATTCTACAGCGTATTCCTTACTGTGTTCACTAGAAGCAGATTTTCTTTTCTGCTCTGTAAATCACCTCTGTAACTGGCTGCAATAAAGCTTTACAGCCAGACTTTTCTGGCTCTGATGAATTACATCTTATCTCTGTTTTTGCAAATAATTAAAGGCTCCTGTAAATATTATAAGGAAAGCTGCTGCAATCCTGCAAGGGATTGGATGGTATTCCTCCTCCCTATTTTTAAGGATGCCTACAAGCTTCAACTGCACTACAGCTGGTAAAGGGACATCAAGGATGGGATGAGCCGAGGTTATGCACCCTGCATCACTAGGGGTGCTGAGCTGGCATCCTCCAGCTGAGAGCTATGCTGAGTACATCTGCTGTTCAGAAAGCACCGAAAGAAGAAGACTTAAGAATGACTTTGGCAGTGCTCTTTGTGGTTTTTTTGATCAATGACATTCTTAAACATTGCCACATACTCATCTTTTCATAGAAATGATTTCTTTGCGTGTCACCAGCTGCAAAATGCAGTAGCTTGAGTCATTGGCTAATAGATCAAATTTTCTTTCTTGAACATGTGGCAGTCGGACATTTAAAGGAAACTGTCTGGAATGATTCATTATAAACAGAAGTTTATAATTTTCTCTAGAACATAACTTACAACAAACATTTTTACAGACACAAAGTAAATGCCTTGTTGCGTAGAGAAAGTAGAAGTACACTTTTCCCAAATGCTCCATTAAAACAAGCATTAGTGCCAGCAGCACTTCCAACAACACTTATGAGTAAAACACAATCATTATCAGCCTCATTTTGAGAACTTTCAGCTACAGATGACGCTGTTTTTGAAAGCAGTCATAAGCACACCTTTATGCAATGAGTCCTCCTACCTGATGTCTATGTACCCTATATCTCACATCTTATCAGATATTGCTCAAAACACCTCAGATGGGAAGTGGTCCCTATAAAAAGTGCTGTTCTACATGAGTAATAACAATAGCAAGCACTTCAAAGAAATGATTGATATCTGTTACATTTTCTGGCAAAATCACAGGTTAAAATCATCTTCTTTGCAGAAGAAACAAAACAAAGTATTAGCTATTTATGTGCTCCATAACACTCCAAAATTCACAGTTATATTGTCTAATGGACTAAATACAGATCTTATTCAAGCTTGCCATGACTTTCAAAAGAAAATTATCATCACTAGCTCATGTCTACCCCAGTGGAAATAAGGACAGAACCTAAGTAAACTCTGGGTAAAATGAGTACTTCTTCATATCCATCACTATCAATAAACCTTCTGCAATGCATATGGAGGTATATGCTCATAAAAATCACTACACAGAAAGAAGCCTGGTATAAGTTTCTGGTTTATTTGTATTTTTTTTCTGTGTTATATTAAAAAGGCATGAATGCTTGATTTTATTTCTTGAGAAGGAAGAGGGGGAGAGAGATATCCTTAATTGCAATGAATGTCACCACAAGAACCCGGAAACTGATCAGAGAAGGACTTCTACTGAATCTGTTACACATTTTGTTTGCGTTGCCTGTTTAATTCAGTAGTGAATGACAGCAGCTGAAATACATGGCAACTCTTGGTACTGGAGATCATTATACAAGTCAAAGTTCATTAAGGCCAAAAAAGGCCTGAAAACTGAAAGCAAAATATACAGAAAAAGAAATCTGATTCAACCCCCCCCA
This sequence comes from Myrmophylax atrothorax, assembly GCA_026770055.1. NCBI lineage: Eukaryota > Metazoa > Chordata > Aves > Passeriformes > Thamnophilidae > Myrmophylax > Myrmophylax atrothorax. Next base: position 44,876,729 of record JAOXXN010000364.1, read on the forward strand.
AATGTGTAACTCTCCACTACCCTTTTCACTTCTTTAATGATGCGCAAGAGAACAGAAAGGATGTTAGGGAAAGCCTTGTATGTTTGTCTTTCAAATAGCCATACAGATGCAAAAACTGCTGCTGTTCTTCCTTGAGATAATCTTAGATTTCAGGGGGTGGTCTGAGCAACAGAGAGACAGACATGTCATGCCACAATATGGGAGGGGATGAATAGTGCACAGGGTTTAGTAATGATGATCAGCATCTTAAGGTACTGGCTGCACTTCATTTGTGAAAAATCAGAACCTTCCACAGGTGTGCTCCCAAACTGCATGGCTGTTCCATGCAGTCCTCCTGCCTGCAGTTTCCAGGCAGACAAAGTCATGACCCTCCCATCTCTGTAAAACAACGTTTTCATTCAAAAATGGTGTCAAACTAAAGCATACCTGACTCTTCAATCATACTTCACTTCTCTTCTGACACTCTGGGCTCTTACCTGGTGCAGTTTTGTAAGACACAGTTCTGCTGGGCATGGGTGGAGCACTCTTTGTAACAGGGCTTGATGCCATTTGCAGACCTTGCCGCTGCCTCTTCAGCTCCTCTTCTCGTTCCTGTGCAGCTCTGATCTCTTCTTCTATCATCGACAAAGTTCTCTGTTTCCTTGACCGTAACTTGAAAGGGCCCATGGTCACTTCAGCCTCCTGTGTGGCCAGGATGGAGGCAGTGCTCCTAAGCTCAGCTGCCTCTGAATACTTGCTAAAATAGCTGACTTCATGCTTGCCTTCCTCCACAAGGAATGGCTGGCTGGCTGAGTACATGGGTGACTGCTGCAAACTCTTCCCTTCCCTGAGATCTGAGTCTTCCTCTTTTGAAGTCTTTGGTATGGTGTCCCTTTTTTCTTGAACTGGTGACGACACCTGGGGTGGCTCAAACATTGAGTTCTGATGCTCCTTGGAGGCTGGAGCTGGCCCGGTGGTGGCTGCCTGGTCGTTGACTGGTGTATCTTTATCTGCTGGGATTTCTTTTTCCTTGCAGTTTCCTTTATCTACCTGCTCAGCTATGGCTTGTTGGATGGCGTTTTGAACCAGCAGGCCAGCATGGTACTCCAGCTGATCATCCATCAGCATGGAGTCTGCCAAGGCAGAGGAGGGCGAATCACAGCCTGGGTCACTGAAAGACTTAGAGATGCCTTCACCCCTGCTCTCTGCTGGAGTGTCGGCCTGTGGGGTCTGCGGCAGGGAGAAATCTGCCAGTGAACTTTCCTGCAGGGCACTCAGAGTCTCATTCGAGGCACCACTGTCACTTATGTTATCCATGCTGAAGTCATTGGAAAGGGTCTCTAAGACGGTGGTATCCTGAGACCTAACAGACAAATCATCCAAACCAGAGTCAAGCTCCTCTGGAGGAGAAGAGGCGCTACCTGACTTTGGGAAGTGGTCTAAAACTCCCTGTCCATCATCCTTCACCATTGTGAAGACCGCTCTTGCACTCATGAATTCTCCATCTTCTGCCCACAGTTTTGAGGCTGGTCCAGCTCTGGGGCTATCACTGCATGGTAGGTCTCTTGCTGTGTCAGCAGTGGTAGTATGGGTGCTTTTGTCATCTTCTGAGGTACAGGAGACTTTCTGCGCTTTGACAACAGGAGCATTGTTACCCTCAAGCTGTCCTGTTTGCCCACACACTGAAACAGGTCTTGTCACAGAGGACACCGGCTTGTCCACATATGGAGAATTGAGGCTTTTGTAGAAGGGTTTGATGGAGAACATCTTGGGTGTTCCTGACCGTCTTGGTGGGGCCTGACCCTGAGATAGGCCCGAATGCTCCATCAGCTGGAACTGCTTTCTGGCAGCTGAGAAGTCAATTTGCTCTGTGACAATATCCTCTTTCTTGATATTGACTGGCTCTGGAGGTACAAAGGAGCAGCTGACCTGTTTGGGGGATGCTGGTGTTGCAGCTTGCTGCTGCTGTCTCTCCTTGCGCTCCTTGTACTTTTTGTGAGACTCCAGATGATCTTCCTCCAGTTGATCCTCCAGGGGCTTCTCTTGGGGAGGGTTCCACCATTTGACAGCAATGTTCGGGTTCTTCTTGACAGCCTGACTTTTAATGAGCTCCCTTCTTTCCTTTTCAAGTTCCATCATTTCTTCCGATGGTCTCACTTTGCGGACTCTGTATTTTTCCTTTTCTTCCTCATCTTCAAAGAGCTTTGAGGGCTTTTTATCTTCATGGAAGGCTCGCAGTTCAAACTTTGCCTCTTTCTTAAGGGTTGTAAGAGTTGTTTCTCCATCCTTAGAGGATCTTCTAGAACTGTTTGAAGAAGTGGGACTTCCTGGCACCTTCAGACTCTCCCTAGTGTCTTCTTTCATCCCACCCAAGGAATGGCCGTTGGATTTGAGGTTCTCATCTGTTACATTAACTTCACATGGCTCAACTTTCAAGGATGCCTGCTTATCGGCTACATTTTCTTCCCCTTCACTGGGTACTGAATCTTTACTGACATCAGCAGTTGCTCCTGAGCCATCCATAATGGAGACTGCACTTGGCTCAGGGGAGGATGTCCCATTAAAGGTACTGTCTGCAGCAGAATCACAGCAATTTGCCTCCAGCACTTCATCTAGGTATCTGATCTCTTTAGCAACTTCACTGTCCAGAGATTCATGCCTTTCCTTAAGTCCGTTGCGGCTCGTAGCAGGGGAAAAAAAGTGGGTTGGATTGTCTATGGGATGTGGAGAAGCCACTGTGGTGATGCTTTTGTGTTCAGAAACTGGAACTTCAATTTCCATTTTCTCTTCCTTTGCAGCAAGCACAGCAGCTGGCTCCAAGAAATTGGCACAGTTTTGGTCTCTGTTTTTTCTCAACCGGATGTCATCCTCAGGGATTCTGGAAGATTTCTAAAATAAGAGAACAAAATTACAATGAAGTCCTAAAAAAAACCAGGCCATTTTTTGCAGAGTAAACACCATCTGAAAAACAAACCCTAGCACTTCTTAAACTTGAGATTAAAGCATTCCCTCAGAGTGCAAAAGCAAGGCAAACCATTAAATAACAGGAAGTTACCTTACCATAAGCTGGAAGAGATATTAAACCAAAAACAAACTCTCATTTAAGGATCTCTTATCTGCTTAAACCCCTCATTTTGTCATTATTTCATGCCTGTGTCTTTGTGTCTAGGAATGAGCGCTGGATTTCCAAGTTAATACTGACTTGGCAGTTTACAGTCTTCAAAGATTTGCACATGCAGCACACAACACACCTATGATCTAAAAATGCTTTCCACACCTAAAGGAAATCTCATAATGCTTCTACAGATGAAAAGTATTACTGCCCCTGCCTTGCAGAAACAGATGCTAACATGCAGAACGTGATTCATACCAAGATGGAAAAAGGATGTGGCAGGGAATGCTCATTTCTCAGTGGCTCAGTCCTGGTCATCAAACACAGGGTAAAATTACATGGTGTTGAGAAAACATAGGGTCTTTTTCCAGCCCACACGGAAACCCACACACAACGGACCTGGGAAACAGGAAGCATCTGCAACTCCCATGGCATGAAGACCACCACAAGCAGCATGACAGGGATGAGAGTCATGGTCTCCTCCCTCCCACATCTTTGATCTGCAGTGCAGATGCACTGGATTCATGTTTCTCCCTGACATGTTGCCTCTGCTCACAAGGAGGTTAGTGAAAGAAACTCTATTTATCTTAATGTACAGGCAGATTTTACTGGTCAGGCAGCCTAATGAAGTTCCTGTAGGCAGCCTAATGAAGTTCCTGTAGGCAGCCTAATGAAGTTCCTGTAAGGAAAGTCTGAAGGAACTTCTGATTAGGGCGGCAACATGTCAACTAATTTCTCAATAATTCTATACTGCTAAAAGGCAAACCTCTACCCCCAAAAAAACCCCAAACAAAAATCCCCCAAAAAACCTCAAAGAAAAAATAATTTTAAACATAATTCTTCAAAAAGAACTTGCTAAGTCTTGCTAACTTCCTACATCATGAAAACCGAAAGTGAGACATCATTCACTTTGACTAAGCTTTTAAAGCAGAAATGTGCTGTCTGAGCTCTCTGTCTCCCTTTCCATGTGTGTTTTTTATGTGTGATGCACAGTGTTGCAGAACAAATGGCAATGACCAAACCTGTGAACTCAGAGACCACCAGCCATGGCACCACTGTCTGCTAGTCACCCCCACCCTTGCTGTTCCTTATCCAGCAGGCTATTAATACACACTGCAGCAGAGGATGATCAACAAGGAGCACAATGGCATTTACCAGTGACCTGAACAATCGCAATGCCATTGGATTTATATAGGTAGTCAAACACATTTGACACACCTTAAAGACTTACAGCCAGTCAGCCAGAAGAGCTCTATCTAAAAACACTTTGAAGATCTTTTGACTAATGATGTAGTTGTACACAGCAGAAGACAACGATGGCTTCAGTCACAACATATATTGTGCTTAAACATTGGAAAAAATCTTTAAAAACAAAAAAGTTGCTTTTGTCTACGTATTTTACTGGACAAACTTCACTGGTTCTACTCATTTCACTTCTTCACTTTCTGTTGAACCTAGAAATACTCCAGTTGAAATTTCTAGCAGCACTTTTCTTAAAATATATTATTTTTCATCATTTAAATATCTAAATGTGGCCAGTTTCTTCTTTAGTCTTATTAAAGATATACTCAAGAAATCAGATTTTCTGCACACAAATACAGAACAAGTATACAAAGTCCATAGTTTTTCTAGTGGGCACAGAAGAAAGGAAAGAATTGTACATAGGATTTCTTTAACCTGAAAGGGCAGGAATTGCACTTGATCTGCTGGCAGAGCTTCATGAACACAACCGGTTCTCAGGTGACAGGCTTAACACTGCAGTACCTTTTTGATATTTGGGGTTAAATATACCCTGTTTGACCTGCTGGTGCAAAAAGGGATTTCTTGGTACCTGGAGCAGTGTGTGCAAAAGTGCAGGACTGATGGCCGTCCTCTGTCACACAAACCATGATTATGCAATTCTGTTCTTGTTAATATTTGCTTCTAATTGGACAGATCAAAGCCACTATTGAGATTGGGACCTAATTACCTATTCTCTGCAGCCACAAGAACATACCTTTAATGTACACAGAAAATCAATTAATGATGTTCACTGGTGCCACTAAAACACATTTCCCCGCAGAGCCAAACCAGAGCAGAAGGGTCCCCTGTTCTGTGCTTCTAGTTCCTCCACACCGTGGAGCTGGGAATATTCCCCTGATGGTCCCCGGGACTGCATTCACTAAAGCATGTCTACTTCCATCACTGCTCTAACGTACTAACAATTTTGGATCACACCATATTTGAATATTCAAGTTATGTAACAGAACCACAGGTGCAGTGTTTTACCTAAATCTCTTGGCAATTAAGACTCTATTCTCTCACCATACCTACCATCCATAGCTAACAACTAAGCCACAGACACATGACTGTCTAATCAGGGCATGCATTTGTGACAGCATGTAACTCTAGAAGTGCATGTGTCTCTCAATTAGTCTGGCATATAAAATTATGTAGCAAAACAGACAATTATGTAGCAAAAACTCTTGAGGAAACAGTTGGTACTTATTGGAGGAGGCTTTCTTTGCTAGGGATTAGTAAAAGCATGAAGAGGGCTCCTGGAATGGCAGAGAAGCTAGTGAGGAATGCTAAGAGAGGAAAAATGTGATTAGGAAACCCACACAATTTTCTTCCTCAACACATTCTGGTAGAATCTGGCATCAGCTTTGTGAGGTCATGGCAATGAAAGTAAGTTCCAGACACTCCTGAGAGGAGCAGAAGTCAATCTACCAATGAATCACCTTCAGAAGAGAAGTGAAACAACTAAGGATAGAAGCAGCTGACAAAACCAGGCTTTTCAAGGCAGTCCAGGGACACAGCCTGCCCAGGATACTGGATAGGTATGGGAAAGTGGCACATGTTAGGATGAGGACAGCATGGGTGGGAGGAGGCTTGGAGGAGGAGGTCGGTGGGATCCACACAGACCCCCTGCCTCAGCTGTTTGGCAGAAGAAAGCAAGCTTTTCAGGGGGCTGCTTTTGCTCCTCAGTGATAAACCTGGACCAACAGCTTGGTATTTGCCACCTACAGGGAGGAGGCTTTTCAAAGCCTGCAACATTACAAAGACCTGTGAATGGGAAATGGCATGCATTCAATTCTAATTGTAGTCAGCAATACAGCATTCACAGTGTCTCCCTTATACTGCTCAACTACATCCAGATTTTCCAGAAGTTGCGGTTACATTTACACAATCTCTGAATGTGCATTCATTTCTGTTTAAGTCAAGATGCAACTGGGTAATTGGTGTCATTTCCACAATGCTGCTGCACTTTAGTAAACTACAGTTATTAGCAGCTTAGAAAATTATTAGCATATTTTCTCTTTGGCTGAATTCTTCGTCTACAAAAGTGTAAGTGTTTGGGCAATCAGTTCTTTTAGAAGGAAAAAAATGTGGGTGTGCTACTAGCAAGACCCAGCAAACATACTGCCTGTGCCTTCCTTTGTTTGATGTAACACAAAATGCCTACAGAACAAGTGGGAGGCAATCCTTCTGAGCCACGCCAGCATTCTTCTGAAGCAACAGTGACAGTGGTGGGGAAGGAGAGGAAAAGATAAAACAACTAAAAAGTTTTATGGTTTAAGAAAATCTGAAACTGTTTCCTCATTACAGGCTTCTACAATCACTCCAGCCAAGTTTCAGGACAGCTTTCGATGTTGTTAGTCTCCTGGCTTCATTAGCACTGTAAACCTTCCACTTCATCTTCTTTTGGAAATGGTCCTGTACTTCATCTGCTTTTCCTCTCACCTGCTTGGACACTGAACCAGTGTTTTGTTCAACCCTTTCCCCTCTTCTCTTGGATCAGATCCTGGGCCCACCATAACTCAAGCAGTTTTAGTACTAAAACCACATTAGGATGTGGTTGACTGGTCAATCCATACCTCTCTGCTGATGTCAACCATCTTCTCTTCAACTACTGTCTTGGCCTGCCTTTCTTATGTCTCTTTGCAAATGAGAAGGAACCAAATGATGGGATGGACTTGTTAGGAGGCTGACTCTGGCAAACCTTCAAGAGAGCAGCTACTTTCATTCATCTCACTGTTCGGTCACCAGTTGCCACCTGTGTAACAGGTGAAGCCAGTTGCAAACACTGCAAAGAGACAAAAGTCAACTGCACCTCCACGCTTCCAGACAGCCCCCTGTCCAGCAACAAAACCCGTAGCAACACAGGCATTGTTACACGCTTGCTCAGTGACAGCAAGAGTGTCTTCAGAGATGTCATCTCCTGTAAAAGGATGGTACAGCATGAAGTGTTGCTGCTCATAATGAGCAAGTAATGCTAGAGTTGTATAAGGTGCTAGCACCTATCCCTCACAGCTCATGTTCCCTACCACACAACAGATGCTCAGACAGGTGCCACCATCCCACCCCATCCCAGATGGGAATGACAGACCAAATCACTGTGGTGGCTCCTGTCTCACAATAGCTTGTGTGTTCCCTTCATCCCTCCCATGGCAGGCTCTCATGGGGCAGCTGCCATTCCATTCACCTCCAAAAACATGGTGATCTGCACTCATCACTAGAGGGACAATAATGCACCAGTGGAAGCCTTTGCAGAAAGCACTCTGAAGAAATGGGCCAAACACTTTGTGTTTTGAAAACTTCTTGTTCAAGTGAGGTAAGATAAAGCAGTAGCTAAAAAACAACCTTCAAAAAAATCCCAGAACTGGGACAAAAATACAAGAGATGCAGATGATGATGTGGAGTTCAACAAAAGAAAGTGGATTTCTACTCACATTACCTACACAAATCATGTATCTTCATTAAAAGAAAATGAAAACCAAATCCAAAGTGTTGTCTTGCTCCTGCATAAAAAGGTCTCCTTTCTTTCACGCAGTATTTTATACTGACACCTAAGTGTTTTAAAACTATTATGCAATGTATTGTAAAAAAAATGTACACTTTTTCACTTAATGAAATAAAATTCACGTTTCAGAAAAAAATAAATCCCCAAATCCTGTCATCAGATACTGAATTTAAGACATGTCAGCACATGCTGGAACTACCTTAAACAGTTCCAGTCATAATCATACTTGCACACAAAAAGCAAGACCTGGCCTGTTCCTCTCACAGTGCATTACACACTGCCTTTAATATACAGACCAAAACCATTTCTGATGACTAAAATGTGTTAGTGTTGAGTGTCACAATGACACTGTCCATACACAGCTCCCTATGCTCCTCAGTGGCTATTCTGAGGTTAGCCAGACAGTACAATCTTTTCTTTATGGAATGCTGGCTTGTCTCCTAGGCACTTCAGAAATCACAAGGGTACATTCTAAAAATCAATGCAACTTCATACTACCTCTCCTGAAGAAGCAGTGAGGAGCTCTTTTGGAATGCAGGCACTAAGAAGAGCTGTGGGGATACAATGCCCAAGCAAGTGGTTACTTGGAGAGCTTGTGGTGTGGCATTTTTAGAGTGGTTTTCTTATTTCCTCTTTTCAATCCGTTTTAGAGAAGAAGTTGTGATTGCATTTGTTCAGAAAGCACATGAAAGGCTGCAATATTCTTCTTCATTCCATCTGAGCCACAGGCTTCAGCTTCCACATGTGATACACTATAAAATTCTTTTATCAAATCAAACTCCCATCTTCTTTTGCTGCTGTAATAAATTGAAGATGGATAAACACATCTCAAAAATGAATACTTTAATCATAAACATATACTGTATGGTAGGATATTTTAATGATGAACACATAATCAACTGATATTGTATTTTTCCAAATGTGCGTCTATAGCTCCAGTATTTTCTATGCCCTCAATGACAAAGCTTAAGTTTTTCTTGGGCAAATAAGGAACCAAATTTGGAATAAACTTTACTACTTCCCATGAACTCCAAGGTAGGTAAAAGGGAAGCACTTTTCTACGGGAAGGAAACCACCTGATCCTGTATGTCAGTTATTTTCACTTGCTTCCTAAGATCTGGTCTCTCCCTGAAGAATTTGCAACCCTCATGACTGAATTTCAACTGTTGCTACAGGAGCAAGGAAAACAGTATCTTCCTTCTTTATTTTTTTGTGCAGCTGTTGTAAAAAAGCAACAGTAAAAGGCTAACTACTTTTTATGAAATATTTTGATTCCTGCAAAGAACTGTAACTGTATGAAGCACTTGTACTGACAAAGTATTTATGCAGAAATTAGTATTTAGGACAAAAGGCTGCTAACCTCTAAATGAAAAGGAATATCAGCTCTGATAAAGAAAAAACACTGCACAGTTTATCAGAGTATGATGGTTACATAGCTAGTAGAAGGAAAAGCAATATATATTCAAGCAGGACAGACTCAGATACTACTCTATGTGGGGCTGGTTAGCTTTGCTATGAAAACTGTTCAGTTCTACAGTAATCAAGACGCAAATCTGGAATTACACAAAGCTGTGATTAAACTTTCCTTCAGGAAGTGCAGCACTGTTTGGTACTGCCACAGTCTACGCTCATCCCCATGCCCCATTTTCTATCAGCCACACACAGGGAGAATGCAGAGCTTCAGCACCCAAGAGATGGGTGATGATTTCAGGTACTTAGAACCTGTTTTCAAAAGGCCATTCTTGTGTTCTCTACACTGCTGGCCTCTTGGTAACGTAGGTCAGCCTGAACATGCAACTGAATTAGAGCAGTAAATGCATACATAGGAATGCATTTGATCCAGAAAAATGTATTTTTATCATCATTCTCATCAGCTCAAATCCCACTTCTGATGGTACTTTCAGTTCCAAAGTGATTTCTACATCAGAAGAAAAATGCACTGCCATGTATTTTCCATATTACTTCACTCAGTTCCCTGGGACAGAATGAGGAGGACAGTACACCCTGTGTGCAGGCATGGGAAACACACAAATGCTGCAGAGGGACAGCACTGGACTCAAGGTCAATACTAACCATGTTAGCGTGCTAATCAACCACACCACCACAGATGGTTAGCACTTTTTAACTTTAATACATGTTTTTCCTAAGGCTTATTTTTATGTGGTTTGTCTCTGAAATCTGCCTTTGATGAAACAAGATTTAATACTTCCAACAGCTAGGATACTTGATTTTAAAATGTTGTAGTGCCAAGACACTTAAAATGGTTAACACGATCTGCTGAAGCAGCATCCAACTAACGTGTTCACACTCACTATGTGTAAGTGTACTTAGAAGATTGTCCCACTAGCGGGCAGGGAATACAATGCATGACACAATGCTTATAGAACAGAAGGAAAATTCCTTCTTCACAGCTGAGCCCCAGTACCATGAACTGCTGTACTTGCAGAGTCCATTTGGACTCAGCTGGTGCTGGTCGATCTGAGCTAAGGGCTCTGTTGTTGTTAGTAGCACTCTCTCACATTCAGCCGCTGGTTTGATGTTAAGTAAAAGAGGAGAAACCCCAATTGAATACGGACAGGAAAATGTTCATCTTAAGATGTTGAGTGTCCAGTACAGAAACCGAGTTGAGCAGAACACCACTTTTGAATGTGTGCATCAAAAATCAGTTTCACAAACTCCTGCGGCTGCAATCTGCACAGCACATGTTGAGGATGGAACAATTGCTCTGACAAAGCACGATCTAATCCCAGCGGGGAGGGGGAAAGGACGCTAAACTAAGCCTTGCTCTTAATACTCTCTAACCCATCTAGATAATGTCAGCACAAGGAAGGAGTGACCTTTATAGTTGCTTGCACAAAAACCCCTATGAGACAAGAGGATTTCCAAAATTCCTTAGTCTTTTCACTGGGAGCAAGGGGCTTCCTGTTCGTCTAAAGAATGGACCTACAACCCTCGGATGTAAATGAGAGATGTAGAGAAAAACAATGGCACGTTAATCATTTTGGTGCATGAGAAAGGGACCTCTGCCGGTAGGTATTTGGGTTAGATAGGGGCAGAATGAAGGCAGTAAACTGAGACAAAAGGCTATGCCATACACTTGGTCTCAGAGCATCATAATAGATGTGAGGAACAGAGATAAAGGAGCTGTAAACATACAGATTTTTTCACTGGCTTATACATTTCTGTAAATCTATCATAAATGGCAGTCTAAACTGCATTTTCTGAACAAAGATACATGATCTCTATGCTGCAGCTCTTTCACTCACTTTCGAGGGCAATATAGTAAGAACTGAAATGCTTTCACAGAAGCAACTACTTACAAACCTTTTCAAAGAAAGACTAAGATAATTTTTCACCTTCTTTCACTTCATTACTTCACAAATGCCATCTGTTGGAGATCATACTGCTATTAACTATTTCCTAAAGCCTAATTAATACTTGCTGCACTTCTGAAAGCTATGGCTGTTCGTATCTACTGGAGTTTGACAGGAGTGCTGCCACAGAGGTTATGTTGGGTTAAAGGAACAAATTACGCTCAGAAATGTAAGGCTAAACACCTGTTTCATAGCTGAAGCAGGTTAAGAATTATAATTTATGTTTTGTCTATATCAGGAGCACTTGTTACAGCTGCTCTCATCCATTAGACTAAGACCCATCACAACAAAATCTCCTTAAATGAAGGTATGCCTACGTAACTGTGCATGGTCAAGTGTGTCTTAGCCTGCTCTGCCGGCAGCAGGAAGAGTAGGACAATGTTTATTCACTGCAGGCAGTGAGTTTTGGGAGGGTTGGAGTCTGAGGGCTCAACCAGCCAGCTGGCTTGAGCACTCTATGGATTGCTTTCTTCAAGGAAACGGGGTTATTTTAAAGCAAGTGACCCCTGAAACTGACTATTAAGACAGTGCATGTACTGGTCTAAAAAGGTCCCTATTTATAATCAGCTTTACTCAAAATGTATTTTAGGCTGTTACCTCCCGGCTCAGGCAAAAGCAGCACACTGGAACATTATAAAAAGAAAACTGAAAGGACATGAAGAAAGGATATGTAGGCTAGTCCGAACTCCAAAATCACTTGCTTTATGTAAATAAAGAGGGGGAAAATATGACGGTGATCAAAGGATGTAACTGAAGCCTCTGCCGCTAGCAGTGTTACACACACAAGCGGGGAGAGAAGCTGCTTCCAGCAAGAGGCTGGCACACCACCTCCCCTTAGTCTTGCTCTCCAATGTGTCACCATGACCAGAGTCCATCAGGGAACTACCACACAAAAATGTTTTCACTCTAGTCCCTTTTCCCAGAAACACACTATGGAAAGAACAGCATTTGGGGTACAAACTGGAGATTTTACAGAAGGGCTAAAACCTTCTAACTCTAGTGGACTGCAATTCACAGAGCTCTTCCCCCAGGGGCTTGCATGTAATGTAACTTTCTGGATGGTGCACACAGAAACCCACCCACTCAAAGATACACATCTACAAATGAAACCCACTATCATTAAATGATTAATCCAGTGTAGCCAGGATGATCGGGGACACCACTTCAACAAACATCCAGCAAATAAATAATACTTAACAGAAAAGTTAAAAAGAAAAAAACTCCCAGATATTACAGGGTCTACGGAACCGTTTTGCTAGTAAGATGCCAAGTGTGTGCAGTTTGTAAGGAGGATGTTGCTAAATTCTCCACATGCCATTGCTGTCCCTAGGCTATAAATATGACCTACCACGTGAGTGTGGTGCTGTGAACAGTTAGCGATTTCATTTAAGCTTTGCTTGTAACACAAACTGAACATCACAGTCATCTCACTATCTCCTGCAGGAGAGTTCATTGAAAGTGAGACTTGGATAGGATTTTTTTTTCTAATTCCTTATTTGGGAAAAAGGCAGTTGAGAAATTCCTAGGAGTGAGACATCTTTCAGCACCTACTGCTTCCTGTCCTTCTGCCCCTGCTCCCTTCCCCTCTACCAAGCAAAAACTCATTATTCCTTCTTTTCCTGCTGAAAAGTCACAGATTAAATGACCTACAACACATCTGGACTACATTAGGCTATTATTTGATTAAGGCACTCATCACTTGCTATTTCAGCAAGTGGAGAATTAAGATAATGATGGAGGAATATAGTGTAAACTGAAGTGACTATTGCTGTTCAATCTGCTCTGCTTGCAAAGTCCTTCAGATTGCCCAGTCCCTCAGTTATGGGTTCTTTTTTGCCTGATTACAGAAAAATGATATAAATAGTGGTTAAGTCATTTAACGTTGGCAACATCATTAAAGCCAATTATGCTGTAACATTAAGGGTTGCTGTATTTCTCAGACAATTTGCAATCTGATAAGAAATGCTTGCTTCGAGGTATTTTAAACAGGCGCAGAAAGGCTCAGCATTAAACTGCAAGCAGCACCTCATGGTTCTGTACAAACAGAAGTCTGACACGTTCCAGAGAAAACCGCTTTAGAGGACAGGGGGGAAGACACAAAAATGCCTTAACCAGAGCTTCTCAAAAGAGTATTGTTTACTAGCACATCACACCAGAAATAACTCCATTTTCAGTATTTGAAGTGACTGCATGATACTTCAGATACGGAGTCTGTGTACAGAAACATAAAAGCACAAGCTAGAAGGAAAGATCACGTCATCTTGGCTTTCAGATATTCCCCCCTGAAATATCCTTCCTCATTTCACAGGAGTTAAAAGAATGTATGCTATCCTGGTGCATGAACTATCAACTAAGCGTCACAGCATGCATCAAATGCCACAGAAACAAGGAATGCTGTTGCTGCTCAATGTGGCTGCTCACAG
>JAOXXN010000364.1:44890741-44901524 GCA_026770055.1 Myrmophylax atrothorax
GCTCACAGTACTATGCCTAATTTCCTTCAGTGCTAAACAACTGTAAGATGAAGTGGAACAGACACTCTGAAAGCTTCTTTATGAGCAGAAGTTTCCTTTACAGTGTCAAGAAGGATAATACACTCAACTAGTGAGAAACATACTTTTCTCCACAGTAACTAAAGAATTCAGCCAGAAGACTGCAAGTGCTGCCTAAAGAATACACACAGTGGACATGCTGAGTGGTTTTCCTAGTAATCAAATGCACAGGAAATACAAAAATGTCTTTTCTCCTTAGAATCAATATTCTTCTGTATTACACCTACATAGAAAGTTGCAAATTTCACAACGCTCTGCCTACTGCTCACAATGAACAAACCACAAAATCTACAAAGAAATCTACAAACATCATGGGGGATAATCGTGTTTTAAATACTCCTCCTGATATTGAATGATAAAGGCTCAACGAAGATACATGTCACAGGTCAGAAGTCTTAGCTTACCCTTATTCTTTGTTTCTGTCAACTCTGAAGCAAATCCCAAATACGCCGTTTTTCACAAAGGCCTTCAGTTTTCTTGGCTCATTAAGTCAAATTTCTTGCCCAGCTCATTACAGGACTGTGATGTCATAGGCTAAGGGAGGGCTGATTTAAAAAAAAAAAAAAAAGGAAAAAAAGAGGAAACCCACACCCTCAGCCCATTCACACAGAGCCTCTTTTAAAGGAAAATTCCAGTTCATACTACTCAGCAAGAGCATGACTTCACTTAACCTCTAAGGGAACCACCTCCTTAGAGATACTTCCAAAAAGCACCATGTTGGCAACAGACCTTAAGATGTTTTCAGCTAACATATGCTGGGGTTTACTGTTGTAGGTTTGGGGTTTTGGGGTTTTTTGGTTGGGGAGGGTGGCAGCCGGGAGGGCCACAACCCAACAACACAACCTGTGGCTGGCTTAGTACTAAAAAGGAGCAATTACATGAAAGGCTGCTGTGAAAGACACAGGCTTCAAGCAGTAACTAGAAGTAATTTTTACCTACCAGGAAACAAAAAAACAGCTCAACTACATCCTTTCCACAGGAGAGGCTGAAATGTTAACTGAAGTGCTTAAGGCACCCTTGGTAATCTCTTTCAGAAAACTTAGGTCAGAGCAGTGAGGTACAGCCTGTACAAAAACTACCAACCAAATGGAAAAAAACTGAATAGAAAGAATGCAAAAAAACCCTGCCCAAATTTGGAAGGGAGGGTGGTAAAGAAAAAAAAAGGAAAATGTTTTCTACAGCACAGTACTTGTTCGTTATTGCCGCCTCTTGGCTAGTGACATTTGAGTATCCCCGGATTAGGTTTCCTGGAGGCTTGATAGTTAAAGGTAAAAACATGAGCTATGCTGACCAGACACCCCCTGCAAAGGTCCTCTGGACTTTGGGTTAAAATGGCTTCAATTTAGTGTCACACCTGTTGCTACAGATGACACAGCTTAAGCACTGAAAAAGCAAATTTTACTCATCTGAAGAATTATGTAAGATATTGATTTGCTTTCTTACTACTTCTAGGGCATCAGCAAAGGGGAAGGCACAGTCATTTTTTATCAGCAATGATGAAAATGAACAGCAGTGACATTTTTAACAAGAGAACCCTTGAAGTGGTAGCTCATTTCACCAGATGCTCCACCACCTGAGCCACACTAAATGAGGCAAGTCAAGCCTCTACAGTTAAATGGGCAGGTAAGAAACTCTTCCACCTGTTGAATGAATCTATGAGAACAGAACAGTCTCATCAGAGGGAAAAAAAAAGAAGAAAAGGCACTTAACATCCCTGTCCTAAAATAAAATTAAGAGTGGCTTTGGTGAGCCTAAAGTGACAGGAAATACTGTGAGCTGTCATATACCACCTCCTATACTGTCTGCACAAGGACCAGACATTATTACATTAGTTATAGATTTTACAATATTAGCTATTTGTATTCCTTTGGATCATCTCAGAATTCTACACTATGGAGCGAGATAGGTGTCTTAGAGAGAAATAATATACTGTATTAAGTGTATGGATTTAAAATGCAATTTCTATAGCTGCTTATTGATTAAATACGAATTTTAAGTAACCCTGCTTCATCTGTGGTCACTGAAGAAGCAGAAGGTCACAAGACATTTATCTTCCACACTCTTCCTGACACCAACCGTCTAAAGCCCCACAAGTCCAGGAGGTCACTGGAGGACAGAGGTGTTACTGGAGCACTACCCAGGTATGCAGGAGATGGAGCTCAAGACCCTTGTTTGATAGAGTTGTCCACTTGATGTGCAAATGCTCTGTTTACACTGAACCCTAAAAGAGTTGCACTAGAAAAACGTTTGGTTTTTTTTTCCAAAAAAATTACCTGTTTCTCATACCAACTAGTTATGAAAAACAGGAATAACTTGTCCTTAACATAATAGTACGTTGCAAGAAGGAGCTGGGCTATTGGTAATGCTGTGTGCACAGTACAGCAGTGTATCAAAGGCAGCAGATACACTCTGTTAAACAGTCTTCTGCTAGAGCCGGCCTCAGATAAACAAACAATTTTTTTCCCCTCAGTAATTCAGACCCACCATTACCATCAGCTTTAAATAAGTTGGGTTTTTTCTTGGTTTTGTTTTTTTTTTTTTTGTTAAAGCCTTAGTCCCTCCCAAAAGACCCTCAAGTTCATTAAAAAAAATTGTAGTGCTCTTGGTTGAAGAAAAAGGTTGAACAGAAACTTGAAACAGCTGAATGATCAAGAAACAAATAAAAATGTAGAAATTTAAGTCAACGTGGACCAAGAACAATTTAAAATGATTCCTCTTAATTTCTTGAAGCACAAAGATTCTTCACATGTCTGAATTTTATAACTCTTCTGCCTTACTCTAAGCAGTAGGACCCCGGGTCCTCTACACAATGCCATACCAAAATGTAGTTAGTTATGAAGATTGAAATGTAGTGGAGAGCCTGTATTGGTATCACAGATCCACTGGACAATCTGCAAGTATTAACCTCTGAAGACATGAAGGGCAAGACTGTAAAAGACAAAGAGTGCTGGCCTCAGTATCTGAGAAAAAAAAGGACCATCATGAAGTGATTTACCTGCTTCAGGCCCTAATCTTCCAAATTTGCTGCACAAATGCACATTAAATACTATTTTTGATTAAATCTGTGTATATGAAAAGCTAGTGTAAGGCAGGCAACTCCTAATTTTTTCCAGAGATCTGAGGATCCTTGGGTCTGCAGCCAAATTTGTCCTTGAGACTGGCAGGTCATATGCCATTCTAGTGCTGAATGGCCACACGACTGCCCTGTCCATGACACAAAGCAACCTGTAGAGGGAGACAAGATGTGTAAGAGCTCAACCAGTCAACGAAAAAGTTGTACCTAGGTGCACTGTGTTCTCCAAAATGGTGTCGTGACTTTGGGACACCTCTTTAATTCAAAACACCTCTCCTCTGTGAACCTTCGAGATAGGTGATAAGATCTGAATCTGGGGCACAGTCTATGCTAGGAGTGTTTCTTGTAAAAGCCATCTCAGATTTTAGCTGCTGGTTGCAAGTTGTGGTTATGGTTAAACTCAAATTCTTTAAAAATGTGGCAGAAACAGTGATTTGCAGAGTTACAGCTACTGATTAAGCAGTAACAAAAAATATAGCAATCACAAGCCTTTTCAGCTATCTCAGGACACAGAAACTTCCCTATCAGCCCAAACACCTACTCCCACCCTGGATGTAACTGCACTCAGAACACAGGGTCAGTATTACAATCTGTTGTAAAGGGCTAATTCTGTTAACATGTGGTTGGAAGAAAAAAAAAAGGAGAGGGGAGGGGAGGGAAGGGGAGGGAAAAAGATGGGCTTCTCTTTATGGAAGGTATACACAAGCTTTACATAAACTAAACAAATCCTCTTGTACATCCCTTTCCTGTTGAGGGAGTAAATAACCTGACTGACTTTCCATCAGACTAGCACCCTTATACGACTACTATATTTAAGATGTGCAAAGCAGAAATAAAAACAAGTATCAAAACTATGCCTTTACCTTCTTCTGTATCAACAGTCTTTTCATGACACGTACCTCATTGGAGAAAGTGTTATCCCTCTCCTCTGTATTACAGCAAAGTTGTGTGCACATGAAGGAAGGTTTTACAGGACCAGAGTCATTGCAGCTCATTATCTTCAAACTACATTATCACCACAGACAGCTCTGTCTGGGACAGAGTGAAAAGTGCCCCAGAAGGTTGGCTGCTTGAAGCAAAACTGGTGCTTAAGCATGCAACTGCTAAAGTTTACTAAACATTTTAAGGATTTCCTTCTCATTTTCAATACCTCCTCTATAAATCTACCCTTACCAAACCAGCAGAGGATTAAATACAAGTGATGAACATCAGAGAGCATGCTACGCAAGAAACCAGAGTGAAACAACAAAGATGCAGGAGATACTGTAGAGCTTTTAATGCCAGCCTGTCACTGGATGGTTTGGTGCTTTTTGGCTTTTAAGTGAATTGCTCTGTTCTTCAGCCGTCCCTCCAGGTAAAACATTTGACTTCTCTGTGTGGCCCCACCAGCATGAGCCGATGCAGACAGCACAGATCCGGAGGCAGTCTTCTGAGCAGGTGCCCATTCCACTCATGATGCCAGTCTGATCATGCCTGCTCAAAACTACATTTTCAGTATTTGGCAAATAGCCCATAGCAGTCAGGGAAGCCCATCTGACAGAATTCCTTCTTGCAACAAATACTTTCAGAAAATACATCCTTTTCTTGGATATTTCTTCATGTTTAAGGAGCTATTTGATAACAAAGCAAATCCAAAGAATTTAATCTGGTGAGCAATCTTAATTGTTCTTCCTCCTCCATTCAGGGAAATCACAGCTTTAAACCCAAAGGCCACTTCTATTTATTTTAAGAGTACAAATTGGCTCTGTCAGTTTAATTTCCCCTGGTGCTGTAACCAGACCTGCTGTTCTTCTTATAAAGCCAACCAGCATGAGACAGAAATAAAACCAATTTGTGAGATATGCTGCATGGACAGCTTGCTCACATCTCAAACCTCTCTTTTCGGAGCAGACCCCCCATCTGACACCCGTGTTTAAGACGAAGTCTTGACTGCCACTGTAGCAGTAGGAGAATAACTGCTTGGCATGAATTACACAAGGGCAGCCACCAAAATAAATTCCAATGGGAAGTTGCCCCATTAAACTTTGATTGGAGAACAGAGGGCTTTACAATTCACTAGTGCTTTGCATTTTCTGGGAGATTTGCAATGGGGAAGTGCAATGCAGTTGTTTGTTGCTGCCCACTGTCACGAGGGAAGGGTCCAGTGCCAGACTGTGGCACTGTGTCCTGTTGGGTCTGCCTTCTTTATGACCGAAAAAGACTACAGCTTCTTTGGAAAGAAAATTCCTCCAACATGTACTTGTACTTACACGAATGTCTACTCATGGTGGCAGCTGGGTTAACGTATTTAGGAAATGTTCAACTCTGTTGAAAATGAAAAGTTTGTGTTCAATCCAACTCAAAGAATACCTGGAGGCCCTCCCTTGATGCTGTTTGGTTTGAAATTAATTTCCAATGCTAAAACAGGTCTTCATTCTTATTCCCATGCGGAACAGGTAAAACTTCTTAAAAGATGTGTTTACACTTGACTGCTCTGAAAACTGGGGATTTGGGAGCATTCTCCATTCAGAAATAAAGTGGCACATGGCATGTTTAGTACTCTCAGCACAGCAAACATAAAATACCTTGTCAAAATTCCCAGGGCTGGAGCCATAAATGCCAATCAGCTGACAGTGCTGCATATCACAAAAAGATGATGGGTGGAAAAATAAGTGAGAAAGGTCATACAGCATCCCACTTACTTGTTTTTCTCAGATACTTACAGTTAATATTTAGCTGTTCATCTTACCTACTCTCACAAGCAAACAAGGAATCTGAAATGACAAATGACTTATGTTTGTTGCACTCTATCGTCTTTTCTCCACCTTTTCAGTACCTCTGAAAAGCACTGGCTTACCCACACACTTTTGTTGTGGGTACTGAGGTGGGTGAAAACTCCACAACCTGTGCCAGCAGATGTGACCACTGCTACCCACTGTGACTCATGTGGCATGTGCTACAGCCACTTCACAGGAAACTCTTCACCTTCACTCTGCTGAGGTTTAAAAGTGTAAAGCTCGTTTAAGAATTCCACTTTGGAGAGGTATACAAGCAGATGAGTAACTCCTCAGTGTCAAAGGTGAGGTAAACCAAGCTGGCCTCATCTGCACTCACAGTAAGAAGCCACTTTGCCCTGCTTCAAGCCAACTTCACTGCTTCATGCTTCCCTATGTGAGGTGTGCATGGACATCAAAGGGTAACAATGGGCACTGCGGTCCTGTGCAGGCTCTTGCCTCTCCCTAGATGCAAGGTGATTTGGAGAAGCTTCCTCTGGACTGATTTTAAATGTTGTTAGCACTTGAAATGACCCGTCGTTCTTATGTACTGAGGCAACACAAAAAACATAAAAATCAAACCACTCCACAATCACCTGAGTTAAAACAAGCAATTTATTGTGGTAGCAAAGAATCCATGGAGAGTGTTTGTTTTGATCTGTTTAGATAAGGTGGCTGGAAACAAAGATCCTCAGGAATTTTGAAAAAGCTGATAGAAAAATAATTGTTTTAAGACAGAACAAAATGTTTAGGTAACTCCCAGATGTGCAAGTTGGAGTTATGCCTGTTCATTTCTATTAATTCAACCAAAATCTGATGTTCTTAACTATGGTGCCATCTTGTACAGTCACATGTCCTGCACTGGCAAAGAGAGAGGAATGTTCAGGTTTATGGGAGACATTAATTTCTTCACTGCATCAAACTTTTTCCCATGTTTACAGAAAACCTACTGAATTTTGAGGGATCTAGAGGCCTGAAGTCATAGTGAAAATCCTTTAGGCTGTTTGCAGTTTACATGGGGTTCAGAATAAAAGTCAGGTAATATCCGGAGAGCCTCTCATTACCTTCTGTTGCCTATGTCAAATAAAACAGACTTACAGTAAGTTCCTCTAAACATAATCTGAGGATATATGGGGTTCTTCCAGATGCAGAGTTGCCGTAGCTTTGAACAGACACAGTATTTTAACTCAACATACACAGAGAAAATTACAGAGATCACAACAGCCTAGGAAAAAAGAACACTTGGTTGCAATAACAGAACCCATTGCTGTATGCCATCTACCTAAAAGAGACCAGTAAGAAGCACAGAGCAACCTACCAACATAAATTACATATGACTAGTCAATTACAAAATAAGAATCAACACTACGAAATATCAAACAGCCCCAAGCTTAAAAGACATGTGTATATTTCAAGTTGCATTTAATGCTTCTTATGCTGTAATTACTCAGTAGTTTTATCTTCTATACTTAATATTGGCAAATTGGTCACAACACACGCAAGTTTGTTCTATTACAATTGATTTCTTTCATTAATAGGATAGCTGCCTTTGATTAACAGGGTAGCTAAACTTCACAAGAGCACAGGATTCAAAGAATTACATTTTCCTTGAAGAACAACTGTACACAGCTTACGAGGTGAAAGCAGGCCGTTTCTGGTCTAATAACACAGCTTAAGTTCATTTCACAAAATACTTCAAGAAATCTATAACCTTGCTTTCCCCTATGACTCCAGAAAGGTGTGGGAGAAACACACGTAAGATGTCTCCTGGTTCCAGCGTAAGTCTTACAGGTACATCTAACACCAACAGAGGATTACGCCATTAAGCAAGACTCCACACAAACTGAAAAAAGCACAAAAAGCACTGAGATGCTTAGTCAAATGAGCAAGGGCATATCAGAAAAACATTATTGCACCTTTAACTACAAAAGAAACACAAACATGCATTCCCTCATCCCAGTAATGTTCTAGCATTTAGAGCCAATTACTTAAATTTTTCTAGTACTGTCTTACCAACACGCTCGTGTGAAGGCACTGGCTTATCTTCCTAGTCATTATGCGTTTCTTTGAATCCTCCCTGCTATAAAACTAAGCTTCACTGAATTGATGGCAGTGTGCATGAAAAGAAGTGTAGAAATGATTGCAGCATAATACCCTACATAGCATTAAAACTTATCTCATTCTTCAATTAATTAATCAATGCAATTAATCGATTTCTCTCTAAGCAGGTGAAACTGCAATAAAACATCGATTCCACTAAATTCAGTATCCCCTTGAAATTTCACTGCTTTCTGAGATTCAAGATTCAACTATAAAACTGAAGAGGAGAAAACAGGAATCAGCTTGCCAACAGTAAATGTACTGAAACAAGCCCTGTGTTTCACTATAAGGTTGCTCGTTCTGATGCAGTAGTGTTTTCTTATTTAAAAAATGCTGGGTTGGAAACATCTGAACTTTCTTTCACACCTTGGAAAGGGAGGTGAAAGAGAATGCTGAAGGAGCTTTACCATAATGGGGTAGAAAACCGGCAGAAAGACAAGTTTCCAAGCAGCACAACTTGTCCTACATCAACGCAGATGCCCAAGTTCACATAATCAGAAGAGGTAGGGCACTCTGAAAGTCAACACGTGCATACAGGTTTGCAATTACTTAACCCTACGAAACTCACATACGCTTTAAAGGAAAAATCCATTTCAGTAGAAGATGTGGAATACTAAAACCTTGTTAAAGAGAGGGCTACAGATACCTTTATTTGTGTGATAATTGATTACTGCATAGAGAGAGCCTATTTTTGTTGTGTTAAGGCCATTACAAACATGATTTCTTAATGACATGGTTTTCATTTTTTAAAAATTGTTCTCTTGAAAATTTATTTCTCCTCATTTATGAATGGATGGTGAGGAACTCTCTGTAAATCTCTGTAGCTCTGAAATACAAAGAGATTCCAGAACTGTTGCTGATACCCTACTGGGCTGCGTTGCCATATTTGTCTGTTTCTTGTCAATAGAGATTCAACACAGACAGCATGAATTAGGCTCAAGGTATTGACAGACTCCAGTCTTACTCTGTGCTGTTGGTTTAAAGTTTAGTAACCTCAGAATTACCTGGAGCAATCCTCAATACCTCTGTTTGCAAGATACAGCAAATGCAGTTGCACCAGTCCACACTGCTAGAAGCTGCAGATGAGAAGAAATACTCCCCAGCTGCTGGAGTCTACTCTCCAAGTGCTCTGCCCCATCTGTGTAGGCATGAGTGCTGGGTGCACTGCTGTATGCTACATCTTCAAGTTTATTAACAAAGATGTTCACCACTGACACACTTGCCAACTATGTGCCAGATGCTGAGACAACAGTCAGTGACATGAGACCTCCCATTTCTGTCACTTAAAAGGAACTTTCTCTTAGCCAGCTTTGAGAATCACAGCTGCTCTGTGGGGCACATCTAGCAGAGGCCTTTTCTGCTCCATCACTGCTGAGAGATAAACAGGAGCTACTGCCCCTTGAGAGACTGGAGAACTGGCAACACACATTGACTTGTGAGTCCAATATTTCTCTTTTCCGAGTTTTTTTTTCCAGAATGTTTTCCTTTTATTGACCTTTGGTTTTCTTCACACTTTTCCTTCAGTATCAGCTGTCCCTCTTCTGCCTCTGGCTTCTTCTATCCACTACCTGCTCACATCTTGATAAAAAAGGTTATGCTAAGAGCATCAAGCCATACTCCTTCCATGTAACATCTTGTAATAGCAACATCCCTGTCATTGAAGCCCATTCATCCTGCCTCTGCCCAGGCTGACTTCACTCCTGAAGTTCTGTTCTGTGTGTGGATCCCACTCTGAACACAATGCTGAAACATGGCTCACCTACCGTCTAGCAGACCTCCTGTTTAGCATTTTCAAGTGTTCAGCTACAATGTGGGGTCACGTATCAGTCTCCAAACCAACACACTGACTCTCACTCCAGTCAAACATCAGCACTGAGGGATCTGTTTTTAATTACCTTCTCCTATTACAATAATAGCAACAATAAAATCAACCCATAATAATTTCTTGGGCTCAAATCAACTGCTCACCAAATTAGAGTTCTAACAATGACAAGAATGCAGGGTTTCGGAAAGCAATAGCAAATGTTGCACTAGTCTGCATTCTCTATCTGCAGCTGTCTGTAGGAGCAATGAGAAGCTGTCTCCAGCCACAATACACTTGGGGATTGCAGTAATCACACTTGCACGGAGAAGTAGCTAATCCCTTCTCCTTCCTGGCATATCTACATTGAAATCTATATATCTATATATAGAGAGAGGGAGACAGAGCAGTCTCCACTGTGGGGCCAGAGCTTAATGCTGAGCTTAATCTCATGTATCTATGCACATGACAACATATGCTATCTCATGGAAAATTCTTAAGTCTGGCAAAGGTGCTGATCAGCTCCAAGTGTTTTCTCAACCTGCAGTCCTGTATGAAAAACGTAGCAGTCTGCACAGAGGCAGCTGGAGAAACATGGGATGTCATTGCAATTTCATGTATTAACAGATGCAATTTGCAAAGTCCAGGCACAAGAAGAAATCCATAAAGCCCATCTTTCCTTTGCTGTTAGAGGGATGATGGGCAGAGCACCACCGTGCATATAGTCCCACCTACTTATGACTCAAACCGCACTGTAGGCACCCAAGTGCTTCACAACCTGCCAGGATCACCTTAATTTCACAGAATGACCTAAATCAGTATTTTTTAAAATGACTCCCTTAGCAGACTACCCTCCTGGTCCATTTTACAAAAGTGTAGAGGTTCAGCCACTGACATTCTCCATTAATGTAGTCATGAAAATGCGACAACCTGAACCGGGGAAATGCTTGAAAAAAGCAGCAAGCATAATCAGCATGT